>JAWWLV010000088.1:48827154-48847258 GCA_035041135.1 Platyrinchus mystaceus | reverse complement strand
TTTTTTTTTTTTTTTTTTTTTTTTTTTTTTTTTTTTTTTTTTTTGTTTTTTTGTTTTTTTTTTTTTTGAATAGTCCTTTCAAACTTTTTGTTTCAGAATAGCTTTTATGTTTTTTTAAAAAAAGTTGACCTGGGTAGAATGTGGAGAAAAGCAATAAGCAAAATGGTCATATAATGCCCAAATAAAACCCTTTCACATATATTGTAACTTTTCACTGTGACTGCAAATGGATGTTTTCCA
Source organism: Platyrinchus mystaceus (assembly GCA_035041135.1). NCBI lineage: Eukaryota > Metazoa > Chordata > Aves > Passeriformes > Tyrannidae > Platyrinchus > Platyrinchus mystaceus. The sequence goes on along the minus strand of JAWWLV010000088.1, from coordinate 48,847,018 downwards.
TTTCATTCAATATCTTTCCTCTTATTGTACTTTCCTACAAATCATACATATCAAAACAGAATTTTTTTTTCTGTACTCTTTCCATTTGGCCAATTTGATTCTTGCTCAGACGCATCCTATGATGTCTACTGTGCTGCTGCTACTCCTGTGGAGGGAGGATGGAGTGGCCTGCTACTGGATCAGACAGTGCTGCCTTCTGTCACTGTTACCTGGCAGGACACATGAACTCTGCCAAACACCTTGACTCCATCCTCTTCTCTCTCTGCAGGAGAATTCAGAACTCTTGCATTAAATCTCTCAAGCTCTCTTACTGGCTGGTTTTCAGGTAAGGGTAAACATGAAAGAAGGCTTAGTGGATAGTTTGAGAAATCTTGGAGGGCAGAAGATGCTGTTTTAATTCCTCTGACTACAGAGGGGAGTAAAATATAGTTTTTATGCCTCTGAAGTTTAAAAAAAATACTTAGGTGAAAAATTTTTGCAAAAGTAGTTTGTGTGACCTTGACAGATTCTATGATATTTCAGGGACAATGAGCACCTACTGAGTTTGGGTAGATTTCTACTTGTTTGCCATGAGGACCTAATTATTTAGAGCCAGAATCCTCTGGAATTGAAAGCTTTCTGAAAAGCCTGGCCTTTTAGTTGTATACCAGATACAGAAACAGTGCAGCACTTGTCTCAGAACTACCATGTAGCAAGCATGTTGAAACTCTATTTTGTAATTTTACAGTGTAAAGTATAAAGAAAAGGGACAAGTATTGACATAAAGCCATTATCCCATCTTAATAAAGAGGTAGCAACTTCTTTTTACTCCACAACAGAAAACCATGAAAGAGAAAAATGAGCAGAGTATCAAAGTGAAAATTTTTACAATGGGTTTTTTTTCTGTGTGCTCATTTAATACCAAAATGTCAACATCAGGACTTGTTAACAATAAGTTTTAGGAGCTTTAAAAGAAGAGGGTTAAGGAAAGTTGAACTTTTGTCTTATGTTGTCCTTGACTTTGATATATCATACAGAAGTAATTCTATGTTTTGTAGTCACAAAAATAATTGTGTATATTGTTCTTCAGAAAGATTAGAAAATATCAGAGTAATCAAACCAGTTATCCTTTTTAAATTTTCAGGCTAATGTTAGCTATTGTAACTTGTATATTCTGACACACATGCAAAAGATGCTGAAATCTTATTCTTTGTCTTGCTGTTCCCTATAAAACTTGTTTGTTTCAGATATTACTACTATGCACTTTCATGATGTACTCAGCCCTACTCTGCAAAGTACCATACAGTCCTGAAACTAAAAGATGTTCCCTGGCCTGGATATATTTTTATATTTATATTGCTGGCATACTCACCATTTTCTCCTTCTCCTACTAATTTTCTGAAAGGGTGAGTGGGATTCAGCTCCCATGGAATTGATTGGATTCAGACCTGAGCTTCTATGAGAAGTCAGCTGGGATGAGTAATGACAGCAGAGGTTCAGCTTCTTTTTATAATGAATGGAGAAAGTTGGTCATATCTCTGTGGGTCAACAGCAGGGTGTGGTAGGATTCTTCTGTACTTTAGCAGCTGTGTTTTTTTCACATGTGGGTGAAAAGGATATAGGATAGAAAGAATTCAGAAATACCTACTTTCTTATGTAAAAAAGCTCACAGCAGGGGTTTGTTTCAGACAAGGCAGCTATATAGTCAGAGTGCTTTAAAAAAAAAAAAATCCCAAATGGTGTGAAAACATACTAAAAAAGCTCATGTTAATGGAAGAGAATGATTTTTTTCAGGTTTTTTTCACCCCTCCCAGTGAAAGTGAATATGCATAAAAAACATTAATCCTTGCCTAATGGTGTAAAAAGATGCAAAGTCTTTCCTATTAAGTATTCATGAACACTGACATTGAAAAAAGAAAGAAAATCCTGCTTCCTAGTGTATTATATTTTGTATCTGATCAAAGGGCAGAACCCCATGAGAACTTGAGTAATGGCTGTTGTGATTGTTGCCTACTTGTTATTGTCCCTGAAGCAGAGCTGCTGTAACGTGCACTCTCCCAGTCTTCTTCAGTGAAAGGTCCTCTGCCTTGATTTTAATTACTGCTAGATAGCAGAGATGGGATGTGAGGAGCAAGATTAGTTCTGAGGCTCAACTGTAATGGAAGAAGCCAACAGTTTCCAGTCCACACGTGACTTTGTCTTATTAATATCAGTGACAAGCAAACTGAACCTCAAATAAATATGTAGTCTTTCTACCTGAGGCTTTCTGGAAGTCTTCTAAAAGTAGATTTTTTTTCCTCTGGTATTTTAAGGGAGATATAAGGAGGTTAAGCAAATTTGCACAAGGTTATTTGAGTCTAGAAGCTAGGAAGAGAATTTTGCTATCTCACTAAATCTGTAAAACTCTGTCATCTACCAAAAACGGTTTTTGCATAAAACATGAACCAAGCAAGGCATTATTATTTTTGTCTCAAAGTAATGTATTCATATGTAGTGAGGGGGAAATATCAAAATCTGTCTTTTCCAGCTATTTGACTGACAGGCTTCTGCTGTGCTTTTAAGAAGTTTTATAACATTCATGTTTGATAAGCTAGTGTGGATGCGTGTGTACCCATGTATACACATACATATATATATGTATACACATGGCTTTCTCTACATGCAGATTTTCTGCATATGGAGGTACTAGAGAAATCAAACAATTGAAATGCTTAAATAATGATACTTAAATAATCCTGATGGGTCCCTACCACTGCCCAGGGAATAGAATGTATTTCAATGTAGAATTTTTACAAGGGGTATAGATTATATGAGAGTTTGATCTTAAATTTATTATTGTCAGAATAATCAAACCTTCTGCATTCCATTGGTGTCTTTTTCCTCCAGGTTTTGTGGTTTTGCTTCAAGTTGGCAAGGAGAGTCCCAGACTGGGGCCATAATAACTACAAATACCAAAATCACATTGGTGACACTGGGGGAAATGCAAAGTAGATGAAGTCAGTGTTATACTGATACTCTTAGTACTCCAATAACATTTTCATTAAAATTAAGACCATGAAGATGTGTAATTGTGACAACCTCACCTTCAAGAACAGTAACAAAAGAGATTTTACCCTCAAAGCTATAGGAAAAAAACTTTTATAGTCCTAATGCCCTAAAGAATTAGGAGATGGATGAAAGGAATACTATTTTTCTGTGGTAGAAGAATATGACTCTTAATGCTAGTACTGGGATCAGTAACAGTGGAAATACCTTCCTGGGATATGCTACTGATCCAGTTTATCCAGCAGATGTTTTCCAAGGCATTGTGGCAGGGGAGCAACATCTCTTATGTAAGAAAACAGCAACAACATTAAAGGTCCTGGGAGAAACTATACTGTGAGCATCAACAGGTAAAACTTGTTACCTAAAAATTTGTTACCTAAAACCTCTAAATGTAGAGCCCTTCCTACATTATAATAATAGTTCATTAATACTAAAACAACATCTCAGTAGCTGGTATATGTATCTCTAATATGTCAAGATATCAGACTGCAATTGATTTCATAATTTTAGTCTGCAGAAACAGACTCTTAAAAATCATTATTTTCAGTTTGGGTTTTAATGGATGACATACATATGCACACAAAATCCCCAAGCCCCAGGCTCAGGGGTTAAACTGAATGACCCTTGAATAGTCTCTGTATAATAGAGATAACTTCAATTCAAGTAAACATTCAGACTCTAGAAATAAAGGTAATAGGAAGGGGAGAGCACAGTCTTCCTAGAGATGAGGATCTGGCTAGGTATGGGAAAGGTGACTGTCAGCTTTATGCAGTCTGTTTTTTCCCCACCAGCTTGCTGACTGAAAGGATGCACATGTTTTTCTGCAGGATCTTTCTAGAGCAGCTAGTCCAACTTACCTTGGTGTCTGCTGGCTGATGATTGCTGCCCCTGTGTCTCCTTACATTAGTCACAGATTGGCTAGCAGTGGTCTAATGACATCCAGTTGACAAGAAATAGCTTAGGGACTCATTTTTTGTCCCAAGAATGAACTGGGATTATTGAACTATTATTTTTTGCCCCCCAAGGTGATCACTTTTTTGGGGGCAGCAGGGGAAAAGATGAAACAAGCTAAACTAGATTAAGAGATTTCCTCTTATTCCCAGCTCCTATTTTCATTTGTTCTTGTTGTTCCCCACCCCCGCCCCGCAGTGCTGTGAAACCGGAGCTATGTCTTACCTTGCAGTTAACATTTGAAAGAGAAATACAGGAATGTGGATCCTTTCTCCTCCTCTGAGGGGAGAATGAAAATGCAAGGTTATAGAAATTAGAGGGAAATTAGGATGCTAAGGGCTGTTGGTTATGGAGGAGTTTGCCCTGTAGGTAATGAACACAGAGGATGCACAGCTGTGAGATATGTATGAACTCATTTTGCAGTGTGCCAGAATGGCACCCATGTTACTACACCTTCACCCCCCCCGTATAAAACCAGTATGTTGGGTGAAGAGTTGTTCAAGAGAAGACAACAAGAAAATGCATGTAAGGAAATACCTCTGTCTGCCTTTGTTCTAAAATGTGGAAAATGAGGGTTAGGTGCTGGCCACAGTACAGAGAATTTTGGTATTTTGTCAGGGTGTGAAAGATGTTAATTTGGTTTTCTTTCCTGTCTGAGAAAGCTGAAAGCTACATGTCTTGCTGAGAATGGCGCTCATCAGTTATTTCAGCCCTTTAGATTGGCTTGTTTTCATTAAGGAGATGCTTGCAATGAGAAGAGATACATGAGACCAAATAGAACAAAGGGAGGAGGTACCCTATATCCTAAAAGTTAGAATATTTCCCTGGAAATTTTGGTATTCAGCTCCCTCAAAGTATTAACTATTTTATCTTATGATTCACTTTCATAAAATACTAGCTTGTCATTTCATTATATGATGAAGGTAATCGAGATAGAGCTGAGCAGGGTTCTTTCTTTATCCAGAGTTGTAACTTTTGTGGAATATATATGTTCTCTACTGAGGTATTGCTTTAGAGCCATAAAACCTATTCTGAGCCTGGCCCCAGATGCTTTTTCTAAACTAGAATTAGATGTAATTGATAAGAAACTTGCATGTGCATGTAGTTTTACATATAAAAAGTGAAAACTCTCTTCTCAGTTTTTTGAAAGGGGAGAATACTTCTTTCCCATTGCTGGAGGGAATGTAGTTTTGGATGCTGAGAACTGCATGGAATTTTCTGCACATAGCTGAACTTGGTTTGTTTGAAGACAGTATCCATCTGTTGGGGGAAACAAAAGAGAAAGAAAAGGATCCCTTATTTATCCTGCTATTGATTAGTAAAACACAAGTCAGCAGAAAGCTGCTGTGGTCATCACCTGTGGAAAAAGTGACCACTGAATGTGCTGCCAAAACAAACATGTCTACATGGTCAGCAGTCATATTAGCTGTACACACTAGTTGCAAAGCTGAGCTGTGGGACTTGCACTCCTAGATCATTCCTGTGCTTTGGGGAATCTTGTCCTTTTTCAGGAACTTAAATTTACATTTTGTTTTATGAAAGAAAATGGCCAGTCATTCTCTTAAAATATTAATTTCTTTACTCCATTTTCCTTGGGTTTACTGTCTCAAAATTCCACCCAGATCAATTTGTGCTGATCCATGCAAAATCGAATTGTTAGCTGTACTCTGTTACAGAGTATACAAGAAATCAGCAGCCAGGCTCCTCCTGATTTAAGTAATTTCCAGAGAAGTTTGAGAACTTTGTCATATTGTTCCATGGGGCAGGATTAGGCCCCAGCTGGGGTTAAATTTAAGATTTCCAGCCTTCCAAAGGTACATAATTAAAAAGAAGCAAATGAAGTGTTTAAAAATGCAAGATGAGTGTGTCCTTTTAAGAATGTTCTATTAAAGAAAATTATTCTAAACGTGCATGGTGGGGTGGAGTGCCACAAATTATGATATTCCACTGTAAAAATAAAAAGCAAAACAATAGGGAACTGAACAGGCTTCACTGTCTCATAAAGCTTGGTGTTTTTCATCTACCTTCCTACCTCCATTAGATGCAGCAATTAAAAAGTGGGGCATGGAACTGTTCAGACATAGAAAATTAAATAGAGCTTTGAAGATCTTGCTCTAAGTGTCTGTCATTTCTAACTAAAAGAAAAGAAAAATAAAGGTGACCATTTGGTATTTGGCTGCAGAACAGCCTGAATTTTTCTAAGGGGGTGTGTGTCAGTCTCCTGGGATAAAGTAGTTCAATTTCTGTGCACTTAACCGTTTGCCTGCTCTGTTGCAGAGCATTTCCTACACAACTGCAGTACAGGATCTTAGCTGTCTTGTTCTGCATCCTGATCAGCACAAACAAGGCATGATGGGGCTTCAGGGCACTGACAGAAGCTCATGACTTTAATCAACACATCCATGGCTCTAGCTACTGAACTGCTGCTTGTTCCTTACATCATTCACTCAAAAGGACTTGTTCGAGCCACTACCACCTTTTTTTTTCATAGCAGAAATGAAAACCCTGTGTTCTCCATCTTCTTTTGTTCTGCTCAGCTCCTTTGATGCTGGGCCGTGGGTCTGAAGAGTGTTTGGACTACAAAGTGTGTGTGTGTTTACAAGTGCTGCAGAGAAAACCTTCCTCAGGACCTTGTAATCAGCTGGGGCTCAATGAGTGTGTTCTAGCACTGGACACTGAGAAAACCTGAATTGCTTTGCTGGAGTCACTTAATTTTACTGACTGACTGACTAACATATGCCCAGGGTCTTTCTCTGAGCCACGTGTTTACAGCTACTCTGTCCCTTTTTCCCATAGATGAGAGATTTGGCCCACATGTGCCAGGCTGTAGATAGATTCTATTGACCCCAAGCTGCTTTGTTACTCATCGTCTCCCACCTGTTCCTATTTCTAATGGTCAGGCTGTGGCTGATGTGAGCACACTCTCCCCCGGTCAGAATTAATTGGCCTAATTTAAAATTCTAACAGATGTCTTTAAGCCATTGCCTGAAACATTCGGGGGAGTGCCAAGGTGCTGTGACCTGCCAGCTAGGTCTGAGGGAGCAGGGACTCCCTCCACCTGGCACAGACGGAGTTTGTCTGCTCTCAGCCATGATACCACAACAATGTCTTGCTTTATGGCTCTTTTGGACACCTGCTGGCTGAACGGTAATTGAGCTGCCTCTCTAATTCTCTGCAAAACTTTGTAAAGCAACCTGTTTGTGCTGTGGGCCTGCAGAGACCGCAACTGAACTGGGGCAGGGAGAAGGGATGGAAGTTAATCTCACAGTGTTTTCTCCTGAGTGGTAAAAACTGAATTAACTTCTGATACAAAAGTGGGCAAAGTGGTATGTTTATAGCTCTAAGACTCCTGATGACAATGCCATCAAAACAATTTTTCTGTTTTTCTTCTCCTCTGAATTTTTTGATGCACCTGGTGTGAGCTGCTCTGAATCCAGACTCGTTTCAGCATTGGCTGGAATAATATTACTGAGGGGAAAACACAAGTAAGATGTTTGTGCTGATACACAAAAAGCCTCATTTGTAGACTTGTTCCAAGTTATGTCCTTGTTGCTTTCTCATGTTTGACTTTACTTTCTTGCTTCTGAGATTTCTGTTGCTATTTCAAGATTTTCTGCTATGTGGACTCTGTCTTTGATCTTGTTTTGTTTGTTCTCAATGTTTTTGCAATCCAAGCAGAATCAAATGGTGTTTGGAAAACAGTAAGTTTGAACCTTTTGGTGATTGCTTGTTTCTGCTAAAAATTCAGAACATAACTTTTTTTTATTATTTATTTGGAATACTGCTGATTCTTGTACAATCTATGAGACAGAACTAGACTGTTACTTTTTTTTTAAAAAAGGGATTTTTATCTGTGAAAAAGATACAGAATTGATTGAAAGACTCACTAAGTCAAGCAGTTTCAGCTGGCAGTGTTATTCAGTAATTGTCACTGTTCTGCTTTTAATTCTGAGAGTCTAAAATTAGACCAGTAATTCCAGACCTGCATCTTTCAATGTTTATTTGTGGGGGATGCTGTCACAACACTAAAGGCACTTATTTAAACTGTATTGCAGATCACTTAATTTTTCTAACAGTGGTGCTACGAAGTATGTTCCTAAATATGGATGTAGAAACTTATCAGTAGGCACTTATTTTCTAATGTCTTGGACAGAATTATGTATCTTTGAATGTATTTGTTAGTTATTTCCATGTTGGCTAAGAAAACTTTGGTGACTTCTCATTCCAATATTTTCTTTTCTGTAAAAGTTGTCAAAAATCCATAATTCCCTTTGAATGTAGCCTGGGAGATCTGATTTTGTTAGTGTTTAGTAACTGTATGTGCTACAAAACTGTTCTTTTTTGCTAGTATCAAGTGGCCTGGGATCTCAACAAAGTTAAGGTTCTAGTCATATAAAGTCTTAACAACATATGATGTGGTTATATTTATATATTGCGGTTACGTATAGTTATATGTTATATCTTGTATATGTTGTTGCAATATATAATGTTCCATATTATGAGCATGCTTCCATGGTAATGGCCATGTTCCAGACAAATCTGGAATGAAACTGTCTTGTATTTAAAAAGCATACTCTTTACATTTTTCTGTAAAAAGACTAAGCCTTTCAGTCATGTCCCCACCCCCAATGATAAAGCTTTGAAATGTTTGCATTTGTTAGATTTTTGGTTTGGGATTTTATTTGTGTGAGCTTTTTTTGGTTGGTTGGTTGGTTTTGGTTGTGGTTTGGGTTTTTTTGTTTAGTTTAGGGGTTTTTTAGTCATACTTTGTTTTATTTGTGAGGAGTTTTAGTCTTGTTTTCTTTTTCTGAAAACTTCAGTGATAAGAAATGTTTGTGATAACTTGTTTTTCTTCTAATAGACTGAAAAGCGTAGCATTACGCTTTATTCCTTTAAGGAGCTGTCAGTGTACCATGCATGACATGAAAGGGTAGGTAAGCGGCTCAGGGTGAAATGAAGTTCCAAATTATTTGTTATATCCCCTTAACCACTTGATTTTTGACCTAATTTTTAACAGGGTTTAAAAGACATAACATTGAAAGGTGTTACAGAATGCTATTTGCTATAGATTGACAGCACATTTTTTGGCTAAATTTTGACACTTTCCAGTGCAGCAAACAGATATCTTTTTGTTATCTTTTTTTTTTGAAGTGTGAAACAACAGCATAGGGGGAGGAAGAGAAGAAACTCACACAGCCCTAAACCTTAAAGATAGTTAGCTAAAGCATCTCTTTCACGCTTTATTTAAGAAAGGGCACTAATAAGGGTTATGACTGAAGGTATTAAAAATCTTTGTAGGTCACTTATAATAGCTCACTTAACAACAAGGAAAAATCATCTTTCTGGAAACTGTTTTTTTGCCAGCTTGCTGAGATACTGCATTGAAACCTGAATTTTCTTGCAGAGGAAAGGATTTTGAAGGTGGAAAGGTAGAATTTCACTTTTGCAGCAGCTAAGCTAGCTTCCCAGGACAGCTGTCACAAAACATTTAGGTTTGTTTACTGTTAATTTAGGAAAAAAAAGTTGCCTGTGCTGTGTTCAGTATTGGCAATGCCAGCAGAAACTCCATGTTGTCAAAATGGATGGAAATCATGTAATCACAGAGCTGGGGCTGGTAGCGGCTGCTGGGCTCTGCAAAACCACGGGGGGTACAGTGCTCTGAAACAGGCTCAGCTGTGGCTTGGACCCTTGAAAGAAGCAGCTTGTTGGCATCATCACTAAGTTCTCTTAGGCAAAATGTCAAAATGTGCAACTCATGCATGTTGCCTAAACCTGCTGTACCTTTCTGTGGGCAAATTGCATTTAATGTCATAAATTGGTTTAAAAAAAATTGACAAATATTTAATTCTTGGGAACCCAGACAGTCAAGGTTCAGTCACAGGAGATGTCCATCTCAGGAAGAAAAGCGAGGCAAGGTGAGTATCTTACATGCTTGGAGGTCTCTGCAAGACAATCCATTTGGGTTTGCAGGGTTTGTGAGGAGTGAGAGCTAGGACTTGACATTATTTTACAGAGGAGCAAAATAGGATGTGTAATGGAGTAGTTCTTAATTTACAATTAACTCAATTGCGGTTGTAGTTTGTTCCAACTGGGGGGGAACATACCTTGTCTCTGTCTCCAGTTATATACAAGAGCATTCCAGGCCTTTAACCATGACAGTCAAGTCTTGGCGCTGTGTAAAACAAGCCCTTAGCCATATCTGTGTTAGGTGTAGGACTAATTTTTTCTTTCTTTTTCTAACTTTTCCACAGGCCAGTGAGCAGACCAACATACAGTGGTAATACATTGGTCTAGAGCAGTTTCAAATCAACCTCTGCTTCTTGAAACACATAAAAGATGCTATTCATATGCAGAGACAATTATGACAAAAATCAGATATTAATTATTTTCTCTCATAATGGCTCCCTAATGTGTTTTTCCTGTCCTGCAAAAGCCTTAAGGTTGTAAAAATGGTGCAAAGGTTTTTCCCACACATATCTGAATTACTAAGTTACTTTAGTTTGGGACCATTCTTAAGGCTATGGTATCTGTTCGTGTTAAAAAATCCATTCAAGATCAAAGCTGTGTGATCACAGAATATGCTGAGTTGGAAGGTACCCATAAGGGCCATTGAGACCAGCTCCTGGCCCTGCACAGGACACTCCAAGAATCATACCATGTGCCTGAGATGGTTGTCTGAAAGTTTCTTGAACTCAGTCAGGCTTGGTGCTGTGACTGCTTCCCTGGGAGCCTGTTCTAGTGCTCAACCACCCTCTGGGTGAAGAACCTTTTCCTGAAATCTAACCTAAACCTCCCCTGACTCAGCTTCATGACATTTCTTTGAGTGCTGTCACTGAGCAAAGATGCAGTAAGATGACCTGCTGCCACAAAGCGTGCCCTCTACAGCAGTGTATGGGAATGGTTTTGTAATGAGTTACAGCTGGGTCCCCCAGGCTCAGCCAGCACAGGGACTGAATTATCTGTTTGATAAATGCTTTTTAGACTTAGGAGATCATTTGCTGACTGGGGCTGCTTCCTCTGGTTGAAATATTTATATTGCCAAAACCTTGAATGTGGGTATGAATTTACATCTCATAGCTAATTCCTCTTTCCTGGTAGGAAGGACAGATAGAAAGGATTATAGCGTGCCCCTATGCCAGCATGAGTCTCTTGCTTCAAACTAGTAACTTACAGGAAAACAGCACTATAGTTTGCCAAAAATCATGAGGTATCCGAATAGGAGCAACTCATTTGGTTCTGGCAGAGCTAGCTTTGAAAAGAATTTTTATTCACCAGTTCTCATGCGAAAACAGTGACTATTCTAAACTGGAATAAAAAGCTGTCCCCCTCCACTAGAACACGCAATTAAAATATCACAATATTTTGGTTATGAAACTCCCCAGGATCCCTGACTGCTGCTGTGTGAAACTGATGGGGTTTGACAGTTTTGCTGCTGTTAATCAGTGGAGTTTGCTAGTGAAACTAAAAGGATTATAGTTGTTTTGCTCAGCGGTTCCAGGGGTTTCCTGGTGAGTGGGAGGCTGTCCTGGGAGTCACAGGCTGGAGTCAGGCAGCTGGGAGCTCAGGTGGCTCTGAAAACTGCAAGTCTTAGGATCCAGCTCCTTATTGCTGAGGAGATGGATAAGTTAACAATTAGAAAAGAGCACATTTCCAGCCCTGCCTCTGTATGTGTTCTGTCAAAAGGAAGTGTTTCCATGAAACGTTAGCATTTGACAAATTGCAGTTTTATGATAGAATAAAGATCAGTTATAAAATTTGTTGTATCTGGATTTTGATCTTGCTTGAATCTCACTTGGGAGCAATCTGCTCTTTGGATAAACAGAAAAAACCCTAGAAGTTTATTTTTGCCTGAGAAGCAGTCCATAGCAACATGCTCTTCACTCATTAGGCCTTATTAGTTTGAGTTTCATGTTATATTGACCTCAGAGAGGTAGGTCTTTGCTTTCTTGGAAAGCAGGCAAGTCAGTGAAGGTATGTCATCTCTCCTGGAGTTAGCCTTCAATACCCTGGGCTTGTGTTCATGCACACAAGCAGGTGAAGATGCTTGTGACTTCCTGCATGTATGGGAATAAGGTGTAACTATAACTGCTCCTTCCATAGGCAAAAAATGTTAGTGATTTAATTTTTAATTCTCTTTTAATCTCTGTTCTTTAAAAGAAGAGTATTTAAAAATAAATGTTGTGGTTCATATGCCTGTTTGAAACATAGGTAATCTGCATCCCAAATTCTATTTGAGCACTTATTTAAGTCTATGAGTGATAGAGTGATAGTTTGTTATTTAATCAGCTTTTTTTATTTATTTATTTTTTTAGCTTTTTTCTCTCCCATACAACCTGACAGAGCTAAATCTGGCAGTATGTGAAGTACCTTTTGGAGAAAAGGGAAGGAGGGAGAGAGAGAGGAAGAAACCTGTCACTAACCAGGCTTAGGAACTTTTCTTTTTATCACTTAAACTAAGAAGTACAGGCAACAATAGTCTTTGGGAAATTACTTCTCCTGCTTTACAGATTTTGGCTAGGAAATATGAAGTTTTGACTTTGTTTCTGACTCTGGTGACTCATCTAAAGAAAACCAAATTGTTTTGCTTCTCTGTCCCTTTCTCTCTTTCCTACCAATGGTTATTACTGTGGCCTGTAAATGTAGCTGTGCAGCTTGGAGCCTGAGTGGTTTGCCTGGTCCTTAGCACAATAGAGATCGGTGCTGGTAGGAGATAGAGGGCTCCATATTGTGCATAAAAATTTCCAGACAAACAGCCCTACTGAATTAATGTTCCTAAGACAGACACACAGGTTCAAATATTGTTTATAGGAGCCTACTAGAGCAGATGCAGGGGGAAAAAGTGTACTACTTAATGAAGCTTTGTGACTATTCCATTGCAATGAAATGTTACTCAATTAAAAAGAAATCCATTTAGAATTTCCAGTGGGTTCAGAATTCAATTCTGACTTCACAATTTCTAGCCAGCACAGCTTGAATAAATGCATCCTTTTGATACAAAACCTACTTGAAATGTTTTGAGATCCTTGAAACTGGAGATTCTATTGTGTAAGTTACCCACTGTGTATATTGTACTGAAAAAATCTAACACCTGACATAGAATGATTAAATCAACCTGGTTTTCTTAGAACATTCTCCAATCAAGCTCCTATTCAGCACACAATGTTGCTGACATTGCTAAAGTTCATAGTGACATCTTTTTTCTTCATGCAACAGAGGAAGGTTTTTTAAAAATTATTGTTCTATTTATGGACTTAATAAGTAAGTCCCTTGCATGTTGTGAATCATAAAATTCTTGCCAAGTGATTTCTTTTAAAAGGTATGTAGTGTTCTGGCTGTTTGTACAGGAATGGTTGGTAGGGTCAGGTTGGTAACTGACTCAGGTTGGTTACTATTGTACTCAGTGCTGTGCATCTTAAATTAGGGGCATACTGTCTCTAAATTTGAATTGGCTGTTCAGCTCAACTGATATTAAATCTTAGGCTGGGAAATTGCTTGCTTGGGGATTTTTCTCCCCCCAAACCTTTTATTATGTATGTAATTCTAATGACTCCTGATTTATGAAAGGTAATCCTAGAAGAAAAGAATTGGCTTGGCATTTGCAAAAATGGATCTGGGTTTACAGGTACAATATTGTTGAGGGATAAATGTAATGAGGAAGAGTCCTGAAGTAAGACAAGGGAGTCAAATGGATATTCAATAGAATTAGGGGGTTTCTGGGTTATAAGGGACTGTTTAATTGTAATTCTAGGTTGGTTCTTTGGTCACTATCCAGTTTTTGGCCTGTTCCTTTTAAGATCCAAACTTTCTGGTTGTGAAATTAACTAAAAATTTACTCTTCAGGTAGACTTATGACTGCTGAATGTCTCAAATCCTTGGTCCCTTCTAACATTAATAGAGAAGACTTGCAGATGCATCCTAGCCTCATTTTTACAAATTCTAAAGTTCTAAAAGTCTAAATTTTCTTGAAAATCAGTAAGATTGCATAATTCATCTCTGCAAATAAGAAGTACAGCTGTAGATCTTTGGGACAGTTTTGGAAATATTACATCAGAATATTTATTCTGAGGTACTTTGTGGGCAAAAGGATGAGTGCCTCAAAAGCAGAATGTATAAAATAAAATCTGTAGCTTTTGCTTATATTTTATATAAGTTTTCTCCAGCTGTTTTTGGACCTGGATTTCTTGAACTTGTTTTTCAATAATGCAAAAGGATCCATTTAACCATTTAAACTTGAAGGTTCAGGCTTCTCCACTCAAAGGTCAGGTTCTGGGAAAGAATACAGTTGTTGTAGAGATGGAATGAATCAGAATGAAGTTAGGTCAATAACAAGTTGGCTATTGTCAAAATTTGAAGACTGCTCCAAACACAAATGTTTTCAGAGACAGGGGTCTCTACAAGAATAATTTCCTTCCTTTATGAGAGAACTGATAGTTGTTATTTTCCCAAGAAATATGAATATATTATTGGAATGGCCAAATGTGGATGAAAACTTCTTTCATAGGAAGTGATTCAAGTATGATGTACTCTCTCAACCTGTGAAGATGAAGGAACACTATAAAGAGAAGGGAAACATGTTTGTCAACATGGTGCCTGACCTAGTAAAGAGAGCTTTAAACTAGGAATTACAAAAAAAGGAGATGTCAAGCCATGAACAAGCGAGGGCGAGAGAGACCTTATAATCAACAAAACAGGAGTGAAGTGGGCCCATTTCAAGTGTATGCACACAAATAAGGGAGTAGTGAGAAGACAGCATGATGGAAGAAGCCTTCATACCTTTACTGGGAAATCAGCAAAACTGGGTAGGTCTCTGAAGTGCCTGTACACTAATGCCTACAACAAGGGAAGCAGTGTCCATCTGTGTTTATATCCAATCTCAGTGGCATCAGAGACATGGTGGGATACCTCAAACAACTGATGTGTTGCCATGGATGAATACAAGTTCTTTAGGAAGGACAGGCCAGGACAGCGAGGTGGTGGAGTTGACCTTTATGGCAAAATCCTTTCTGATTTTCAGGAAAACAGGCAAGGGTGGCAGGAAGCCTTCATGGATGAACAAGGAGCTCCTGACAAAACTCCAATATAAAAAGTAGGAATACATGCAGTCAGATGACCTGGGTGGAATACAAAAATAACTCAGAGTGCAGAAATGAGATTGGGAAAGGCAAAGCCTACATGGAGTTAAATCTGATAACTGATGTGAGAGGGAATGAAAAGCGCTTCTGCAAAAAGAAAACTAGAGAAAATGTGGGCCTGGTACTGAATGTGATGTCCTGATGACAAAGAATATTGAGAAGGCCGGGGTACTTGGTACCTTCTTTGCCTTGGTCTTTACTGGGAAGATCTGCCTTCAAAAGTCCCAGTCCCCAGAGACTACTGGGAAAGCCCAGAACAACAAAACTTATCCTTGGTAGAGGACGATCAAGTTAAGGAACACTTAAACTGGACATACACAAGTAGATGGGACCTGATGGGATATGAATGTACCCATGATTGCTGACACAGCTGGCTTATGTCATGGGTTACACTTGGTTGCCTTTGAAAGGTTATGGAGTTTGAGATGCAGTGCCGGTGATCTCCCATCTTTCAGAAGGGCAAGCAGGTGGATCCAGCAAATTGCATGCCAGTAACCCTCACCTTGATCCCTGGGAAAGAGAGAGAGCAAATATTTCTGGAAGCTGTTTCTAAACACAGCAAAGTAAAGTAGATACAAACTAGACAAAGCTATTGTTAGAAGGACTGTCCAGGGAGGGAGTGTGTGACACTTTGGAGTTACTCAAAATCCAGACATAGCCCTGAGCAGCCTGCTCTCTTTGACCCTTTCAAGCCAGAGGGGTTTGACTAGATGACCTCCAGAGGTCTCTTCCTATAATTACAGTTTTGTGATTCTATGTTTTAAATAGTGAACTACTTGAAGAAACTGATCTTGTCATGGCCATTCCTTGCACACAGAGTGATCTGCAGTCAGCAAACAAGACTTCCTATAATTTATTTTGTTCACTTCAGAATTGGATATGCTGAATTTTATGTCTCTTGAATAATTTGTGCTATCCTTGTTAGAAAACTGATAAATCTTGATTTTCTTCACAGATCGAGAAAAGTTTCTCCATTATTATTCCAGACTTAATTTGACTTCTTTTGCTATTGTAACAGCTCTTGTACTTAATTTCTGAGCTCATAGTTGCCATCTTCTGTAAAGACTGTACTAACAGTCTACAATTTTGGTTTCTTGAAAAAATTCTGAAAAGTTACCACTTTGAGCATTTACTCTTATAAATTTTAAAAAATAATCTTTTGTATTTTTTTCAGCATGAATAAAGATAGTAAATACCAACAGAGTGGTTCTCTCTTTTAGGCTCAAAGTGCTCTGAATTTGTTGTCTAATTAATATTCACAATACCCTTGGGAGGTTCATGTATTTAATTATCCTCATTTTATGAGCTCTGGGAATATGAAACAGTGGCACATGGGGCCCAACAAGCCTTTGCTTTTTTGCATTTCTGCTGCAGTACCAAAAAACTGATTTCCTGTATGACACATCAGAAAGTGTATAAGTGAAAGAGAAGTGACCTTGAACTGTGTCAAGATCTGCTTTAACACCTAGCCTGCCCCCAAGCAGAAAGCTGTTTTCAGTTGTTAACTTCCATACTTTCGTTCCATGACACCAACACCAATGAAATGTGTCTTGGATCAGGAACAAATAGAACTTCATTGTTCCTTTTCTCTTGAAAGTTGTTGCGAGTCTTCTTTTTGTGGTCTATTTTGTAAGTTTTGCTCATGAACATATTGCAGTGAGTGACAAATGCATGGACCAAAATAACATTTTAACTGATATTTTGTAAAAAAATTAGAACCTGACATTTCAGTAGCATTTCTGTTGTGTGTCCCTTCCCAGTAAATAATTTCTTTACAGATAGAGGAAAAAGCAGGGTAAGTACTTGTTTTTCCAGATTTTTTTTGAAGGTTGATTAAGTGTCCTAGAGTGATGGGAGGAATAAACTGTTCCTCTTCTAGAAAACTATGCCACAAACTGAGGGCAAAGGTAGTTGAACTACTTGACTCCTGCACAGCAGTAGTGTACTTAATTCTTTCGTGAGCAACCTTATTTAACAAATAGCAGTGCTTCATATAGTGATCCTTGACTCAGCCTTCTAATGCAGAGAAGGAAATATTTTACAAGTGTTAATACAAATATAGATTGTGTAATTAAACTGACTTGGTTTGTCCTGCATAGTGAAGCAAGTTACTTGTCATCTCATGTATTTCAAGAAAATGCAAGTACTCAAATTTGTCTGGCTCCATTTCTCTATGTAATGTCTTGACTTGACTATAGAGGAGGTAACTGGCTGTTTTGTGGTCAGATATCCTCCACTTGTTAGGAGAAAGCAAATAAATTATTCTTTACTAGAAATTGTTGCTTGATCCTATCAAATAGCTTATACTTGCTGGCTTTGAACAAATAAGTTTTGTGACACATGACCAGCCATTCCCCCAGCCCTCTCGGGTGTTATGTTGCTTCAGTTTCTTTAAGTCAGGGAGTTACTCTTGCACAGTAGTCCAAATGCCAGTGTTTACCTGTGGCAGTACTTGTTGATACCATGGCACATATATGTATATATGCTGCCTTTTTTCTTCTTCTAAGGAAAAAGTAGGTTATGTTGGGAAGCCTATGCCATGTGAGAGGTGCCTCCAGAACTCTTCATGTCTCTCACTTTCTGACAAGTGCTGTTAATGGTTTCTTGAATAAAGCTGACCTATCAAATGCTACTTTGTTTTAGGTCTTTGCATCTGTGAGTTAGCTACTGATGGACTTGTGGTTTGTGATAAATTTGCTATATTTAAAGTAATGCTATCAGGTTCAAGGCTGGAGTCTCAATTTAAAGCAGAACTGTCTCTTGTCTCTAGTCATATGCAGACTAAAAAGCGTTCTGTATAATGTCTGTGTGCGCAAACTTATTTCTGCAGCCTCCAGGATGGTTTTAGGCAGTCACTAATATTAAAACAATAGTCTATTACTAGGATTTAAATTTCAGTTTTACTTTAGCATTGTAGTTGTCCTTCCCTGTATTGTTGAAAGGATTTGGTTCACAACAGTTGTGTGAATTGTAACTTCCACTGGAAAATGGTACTTTTAGAGGTATGGTAATGAAACCCTTGCCAAGAAATGTGGGAGTTTTTTGAGCCAAAGTGACAGTGAGGAAGAGGCAGAGAAGTCAATAACCCAGTTATTTAACATACTCTTCTAGCCTTAACTAGAGCACCAATTGGAACCGGTATCATCCGCAACTGAGAAGAGTGCTCTTGTTGGCTGTTCTGTTGTAGGTCTGATTTACTCTTCATGTGAAGAAATAAATATTCCCAGAATTGTTCCCTATCAGCCTTGATTTCATATGAATCCTAAGCAATGGGATTTTTTTTTATCTGCAGGATGGAAAACCTCTTTTGTTCCCAAGTTCTGTTTGTTATTTCATTTTCATTCAAGCAGAAAGGATTTGTGAAGTGTGTGTAGGAATTTCTCTGTTGAAGTGTTGCATGCTTCTGTTTTAGGACCAAATTTGTTGTGCTGATGATAGCCATACCTACATGGTAATACAGATGTTGGTGTGAAGAAGGGGGTCACAGCTGGGTGTACTGACACAGACTAAACTTCATCTTTTCCGCCTTTTTTAGATGTCATTATTGGAAAAAAGTTTGAAAAAAAAAGTAGAAAAATAACAATAGAATATTTATAGTAGGGTTAATGAAATAATTTTATAATACTTTTTAGTGATTGATACTGTAGCTTAATACATAAAATAAGTTATTGGGGATGAGATTAAAAAGATAGATCATAAAGGATCATGTTCCTAAAATGATAAAAAAACCCACCAAAACCCCTCCAAAACTGAGTCCTGTAACTGTCAAGGGCACTCATAAATGTCAGAGGTAATACTGATTTTAAACCATCTGGTTCTGCACAGTAATTATGAGATCTAGCTTTAAATAAAATATCGACTCATGCAGATGACAGTATAACAGACTTTGACATCCCAAAATATCTCCTCACACCCTGCTTCAGCCTCCTCCCTCCAGCATGGGTCTCCCGTGGGCTCACAAGTCCTGTCAGCAAACCTGCTCCAGTGTGAGCTCCTCTCTCAATGGGTCTACAGGTCCTGCCAGGAGTCTACTACAGTACAGGCTTCCTACAGAGTCACACGCTCCTTCAGACATCCACCTGCTCTGATGTGGGGTTCTCTATGGGCTGCAGGTGGATCTCTGCTCCAGCATTAGCCTCCATGGGCTGCTGGAGGACAGCTTGCCTCACCATGGTCTGCATCACAGGCTGCATGGTAATCTCTGCTCCAGTGGCTGGAGCACCTCCTGCTCCTCCTTCTGTGCTGACCTTTGTGTCTGTGTAGGTGTTGCTCTCACATTCTCACTTCTCTCTCCAGCTGCAACTGTGCAGGTTTTTTTTTTTCCCCCTTCTTAAATATGTTATCACAGTGGCACTACTGTCATCACTGATGGGCTTGGCCTTCTTGCAGAAGCCACTGCTGTGGTCCCCTCATCACCCAAGCCTTGCCATGCAAACCAAATACATATGCCATCATTTTGCTAAGCTACAAAAGCAAGTCCTTTTTGGTTTCTATGAGTGACTTTTCAACTGTTCTCCTTCAGGGTTTTTTTGTTTATTTGTTTGGTTTTTTGTTTGTTTGTTTTTTGTTTGTTTTTGTTTGTTTTTTGTTTGTTTTTTGTTTGTTTTTTTTGTTTGTTTTTTGTTTGGTTTTTTGTTTGGTTTTTTGTATTGGTTTTTTGTGGTGGTTTTTTGTGGTGGTTTTTTGTTTTGTTTTTTGTTTTGTTTTTTGTTTGGTTTTTTGTTTGGTTTTTGTTTGGTTTTTTGTTTGGGTTTTTT
>JAWWLV010000088.1:48799029-48821091 GCA_035041135.1 Platyrinchus mystaceus | reverse complement strand
AAGATTGATGAAGAAATAGACAACAGGTTAGCAAAGGCATACAGAGCCTTTGGTAAACTCCATAAAAGAGTTTGGTGCAACAAACACCTGAAGAAAAGTACAAAGATCAGCATTTACAGAGCCATTGTATTGCCTACTCTTTTATATGGGTCTGAATCATGGGTCATTTACCACCACCACTTGCTTCCATCAATGCTGCCTCTGTACAATCCTAAACATCCACTGGACAGATTATGTGACCAATACGTCTGTCCTTGAACAGGCAGCAGTCACGAGTATCGAGGCCATGCTGCTGAGAACACAGCTACATTGGGCAGGGCACATCTCCAGGATGCAGGACTACTGCTTCCCTAAGATTGTGCTCTGTGGTGAACTTGCCACCAGCTGCTACAAGAGAGGAGCCCCGAAGAGGAGATACAAGGACTCCCTGAAACAATCCCTCAGCCTTGACCATATTGATCCTCACCACTGGTCTACTCTGGCCTCCAATCGGGAGGCCTGGAGACACACTACCTATAACGCTGCTGCTTCCTTTGAGCACACACGCAGGATCACTCTCGAGGAGAGAAGACAACACGGAAAGAATCGCGTCTTGTCGATATCACCCAGGGAGTGTTTCTGCTGTGCGTTGTGCAACCGGATTTGTCTATCTCACATTGGCCTTTTTAGCCATCAGGGCTTGTAGCAAGCGTGGGTAGAGCCCTTCTCAAATCTTTGTTCGTGAAGCCCAGCCATGATGATGATGCTGATGAGCAGGTACATTTGGGTTAATCATGATTGGCTGATTATTCTAAAGTATAACAGTGTCCTTTACATCAGGTGCCAAGATACTGTCCCCCCTGCCCATAACTGTCATTCACAGTCTCCTGTCCTGGCTTGCAGGCAAACCTTGAAGGGGTGTGGACCTGAACCTTCAACCCTTAGCCACCTGTGGAATGAGAATTCTTTGATAATACTTGGAATATATTAATTTTCAAAGGAGTTTTGCTTGAATATAAATTGCAGGAACAAAATTATCACCTGGAAATTAAAGATAATTTAATTTTGAAGCACAATAACAACTGTAGTCTTAGACTGGGGTATGAATAGATTTATATTTAGATGTTTGAAAAACAGAATCTGTGTACAGGACATGCTGTTATATGTTTTCTTCTGTTGCTTTGGTAACAATGTCACTTTAATTCTGTTGTTTAATTCTGAGCTGAAATTTGCCACTATAAAAGAGTTGTGAGAAATCTGGATATTTTGGATCTTGATGAGCTCTACCATGACACTTAAATATAGTCAGACAAGAGCTCAGCCCATCCACTGTTTGAAACAACTGGTTGTGTGTCAGCCCCAGTCAGATATTTGCTGTATTAGTGAGGGGCTGTGCCCAAGGGACTGATTTTTGTTTGAAAAGTTGACTCTGTATTCTAAGAATACACAGAGAGACAATACCTGTGAGTAACAATTTCATATGGTTTTAATATTTTACTCTTTCTGAACAGTGGTCATAATTAGAATACTTCTGTAATGTAGTTTAGGTTTTGTAAACCAATTGGTTGTAGAAAAAGGTATCCTACTGGGTGAGATGGAATCAGTTGTATGTGTGAGAGGATGCCAGATATGTTGGCCCAGCCTAAAGGATGGTGACTATTTGCATGCTACCAAAAGTCTCAGTTCATTTTGAGAGCTCCA
This sequence comes from Platyrinchus mystaceus, assembly GCA_035041135.1. Taxonomy (NCBI): domain Eukaryota; kingdom Metazoa; phylum Chordata; class Aves; order Passeriformes; family Tyrannidae; genus Platyrinchus; species Platyrinchus mystaceus. The sequence continues at coordinate 48,819,411 of JAWWLV010000088.1, read as the reverse complement.
CAGTTCAAGAATCCACTGGATTTGCATATCTCAAAAGTTTAGGAATTGATTTCCTAAATGATGATATTCAGGGCATAATGGTCGTTTGCACCTGTTATTATGTGATCAAGTGTATTCCATGGAGTGTGAATTATTGAATCTCTGTGGAAACATGGAATTTTAGTGATGCTTGAGGACTGTAATGGACACTTTTTTTTTTCAAAGGAATGAGATTGTTCTGTCTTCTAAACATATGACCTGTGATGCCTTGAAGGCTGCTTGGAAAGGTAGATAATTAGCTACCCCACTGCCTAGAGAAATAGCTTGGAGATTTTTAGAAGCCTTAGGCAAATGATTTGGGATATTATACAAAATTAGTTTCAGTTAGGCTCAAATTTATCTAATTTAATTTAATTATTTGGAAAAGAAAATCTTTGACTGGGAAAAGAAGGAAGGAGAAGACAAAGGGCAAAAAATACATTGACATATGGACTGCAACAGTTAGATAGTGATGGATTTATAGCTGTCATTCAGTCCTTAGATGTTCACCTTTAAGGCATTAGTAATGACTTTCTTTTATAAGACTCTATCAAAATTAATACCCTAGACCACAGGTGAAATAATTACTTAATGGAATTAAACCCTGTTGCTGAATATGGCTGTATCCTATTTTAGTGAACTGTGAACTCAGCTGGCAAATCTGCAACCCCCTGGGAAGTCCCAGCTCATTCTGCACATTTTGCTTGAAGTTTCAGGGAATGTCTGGCATGGAGAGGACAGTTATCTGAAGGAGAAACTTGACAGTTTTACCCGACCTGCTTTCATACGTGCATGAACTGTGGTAGTCTGTTTTATGCCTGTGTGGTGTCTCCAGCAGCCTTTCATTCTCTATCTTGGTTATGGATGCATCAGATTTCTTCTTAATCCAGGGAAAATGGTCAGGAGATTATAGGAACAGGTGGTGCACAGCTGATTGCTGGTGGCTAGCTGTTTTCTGCCTTTTCAATATGCAGAGTTCAGGCAGAAAGCAACAAGGAAAAGGAAACATATTGGAAGCTTCTCAGGCCTTAACAGCTTGGCCTGTGGTTTGGTGCCTGAACTGAGACCAGAGAAACTGTGAACAGGCAGTTGTATGGCCTGATGGTAGGAAGGAATACTGACAAAGCAGGACTGTTCAAACAGGGAACTTTTGCTGCATGGAACATAATATGAGGTATACAGCATGTTGGAGTGGTGTGGATGGGTCAGTGGTGTCTATAAATAAAGGAAGCAGTGCAGATCACTGCTGGGATGTTGGACAAGTGGGGTTATTACAGATAGACCTCTGATGATTCCATTGGAGCATGTAAGATTTATACCCACTCTTCATGAACTGAATTTCTGCAGCTTCAGTGAGCTCTTGTTCTGTTTCAGTGTGCATGATGGTTCTGTAGAGCTATTTTAGCAACTTCAATTGTGATTTGACCGCTGTAAGAGCAAATTCCTTGAGCAGTCTTGAATATGTGTTTCTGCAAAAGGTTCCTCAGACAACACTAGCTTCGTTTACTGTGTTTGGAACATACGTTGAAGTTTTCATCTAGGATGTCTCCTTGTGAGCTCTTAATTTTCTACTTGAGCAGCATTTTGTGGGCAACTTCATGAATATAAAGTTTGATTAACTGCAGTAAAAGCTTTTAAATGACAGTTATTCTGTATACTTACCATTTAAAGAGATATGTTACTTCACAGGATGAATACAGTTTCAAAGAAACACAAAAGCAGACTGAAATACTTTACCATCACAGCTTTAGAAATGTATACAGTACATTGTTACCATAAGATAAATGGAGAATATAGTATTGAAAATACGGGAACCATTTCTGATCATTTGTTGTGGAGCTCTGAACACAGAACTCTGTTGACCTGTAGTTAAATCACTTTTGAAATGTGAACTTGAAATGCTGTCCTAGAATCCCCCCTGGAGCCTTACGGCTTGGTGAAAGAAACATTGGAAGATATATTGTGGGACTGAGAATTGTGGTGTTTTGTTTTGGACAGATCGGCGTATGCTCAAACATTAATCATAAAAGAATAAGATTCTGAACAACAATGCATATAGGAGACACTGTTTTTCACAGCATTTAATAGCTTTTTTGCATCTTTAGGGTTTTACAATTTTTCATTTATGTATAGCAGATGCTTGATGAGGACACTTTTTCTCAATTCTCTGTCAATTGAACAAGTAGGCCAAATGAATCAGCTGGAGAGAAGAGATAGGAAAAAGCAGAAACCTGCTTAGAAGCTAGAGGACAAGTTAACATTCTGTTTTCATAAAACAAAGCAAAAAACCCCAACACTGACACAAGAACTCAGCCAATCCATTCTGGGACAGCAGAGCTATCTCATGTGTCCCAAACAATATTTGACAGTACAGGAAGATTGCTTCTATCTCAGCCCTGCCCGCTGAATTTCTCTACACTTCTTTGGGATATATTCTGGAGGTAATGCAAAAATAGTAATTAAAAATATGAAAAAGAACCTTAAACTTTTTTTTTCCTCATTAAACTTCTAGTTGGAGAAAGGCTTATTATACTTTGCTCACATTATTTTTAAATAGATACTTATTGCTCTTTGCTTACAATAAGGTGTTGAAACTTGAGCCTGTAACATTTTCTTTACAAGAAATTAATTTTTCTATTTTACAGCATTTTATTATTACTGCAATATTCATCAGGAATGGTTCAAGAATCCTTTCTGGGATCTCTAGCTATCCATAATGAATGCTGTTCTTAGCCAAAATCTACAGTGTTGAGCAGAAGCTAAAAGTAGGTCAACCATTAGTGTTCTCTGCCTTTGATTTCCATTAGAACATGTGAGACAAAATTTTTAAGCATGACTTTGTAAATGTGAGGAAGAACTTCTTTACTGTGCAGTGGCTGCTCACTGGAACAGATTGCCAAGGGGTGTTGTGGAATCTCCCTCACTGGAGACATTCAAAAACCATCTGGATGCAATCCTGTGCAATGTGCTCTAGGATGACCTTGCCTGAGCAAGGGGGTTAGACCAGATGACCCACTGTGGTCCCTTCCAACCTGACCGAATCCTGTGATTCTGTGACTTAGGTTTCATGCATGCTGCTCTGACCTTATCTCTGATAATCTGACACGTTTGCCTCAGGTAGCAGTATCTTGATGACAAGACATTTTGAAATCTGAGTACCTATTATGTAACTAGCAACTATCTTTTTAGGCTTCAAATATGAAAATGTTCATAAATTCTCCTTTCCAGTTTTTATTCATGTTTGCAGTGTGGTGTTAAAACTGGAAACCAGATGCAAACCTTAATGTTAAGCCTATACTTTTGGATCTGGTTTTGGCCATCACTGGTAACTTACAATGTTCCAACTTTACAAAACCATCTTTTAATTGTTAAAGGATGAAAAATTGGTTTCAAACTAAAGACTCAATATTTCTAGTAAACTTAGACCTAAAAGTGAATCTAGAATTTGGAAGGCCTTAGTTGAAGGAAATGAAGAGAAATGTATTTTTTTCCACAATTCCATAATTTTTATGATTATCTTCCAGTTTTTTTCTGAAAAATACTTTTTCAGAAAAGAATGAAAATATTATTCTTTCAGGCAGGTATTTTACAAAATGTTTTGTTAGTTATGAACAGGCCTTAATATGTGCTTAAACACTAAGAGAAATTTCCCGATATTTTTGATAGCAACAGTACCAGTAAAAATACAGGCACAGAAACACATGCCATTTGGCTCAAAGGCAAGAAGAACCTCATGTTCTGTAAGCATCCAGAGGGAGAATATTTGGGTTTTTTCAAAATATAGAAAAACACTGGTTAAAGGCATATGAGCTGCTAGATAGCAATGAATGGTCCTTTGCAAGCCAGCACTCTTTGCCTCGCAAAAAGCAAAGGAAAATCTTCTCTAGTTAATTTACCCTGACTTTAATAAATATCAAGTGTTCTTGTCCTTCAAGGCACATATTGACTTGCTAACCTTCTTCTAATCTGTCTTAATCTCTGTCAATATTTACCTCTTCATGCAATAAATACCGAGAAGTCAATAGAAACCAACTTCATCTTTATTTTTGAACTTGTGCTATTTCTTTGCCCATTTCAGTGAAATTCATATAGATCTTGAAAAGAAAAATTAAACTTGTTTGTAACTGCTGTTATGCATTTTATAGTAATAAACTGGCTGAACTGTTTAGACCTCTGGCTGTAAGTAGAACTCTTCCACTTTTTCTATAGAGCTTAGAAAATATTAGATATTTTGGACCTTTTATAGGTATTTCTTGTCAGACTGAGTGTAATATGGCTATACTGCTAACTAGCAGAATTTTTTATTAAATTAAGCATATTATACAATTTATAATAGGGTTTGTTAGGTGGTTGGTTTACGAGACATTCACAAAGTATCTTGTCCAAGCATGTACTTCTCTAAAAACTAAATGATTACAAGCATATTTTTAACTGAAAAAACTGGTACTGATCTCTTAGGATACATCCTGCTGTACTCATCTGTTTTGGAGCTCCGGAGCAAAAACTGTGGAACAGGGGAAGGGACCCAAGAAACAACTGCTTTTGTATGTCATTGACTACATTATCCAGTTCTGCTGCTGACTGAAGTGACAAGAAGGGGACCATTCATAGAGTCAAAATCCAGTCTAAGCCCCTTGATCACTGTGCAGGTACTGAATCGAGCTGAGCTGAGCTGCAGTGTAGTGCTGAGGGCAGTATTTCATGCCTCTGTTCTGGCACTGAACACTCTGAGTCAGATCCCTCTAATGCCTACTCCCCATGAAATCTGAATGTAGAGCTGCTACTGCTGCCTCTTGAGGGTTTAGAGCAGGGGCCACCAAACTTTCTAAACAGAGGGCCGTCATACTGGCCCGCAAACTGTGTGGGGGCTGGTTTGTAGCTGAGAGGCGCCCCCTGGAGGCGGGTGGAGAACGAGGCGTGGATTAAGTCATTGCGGCGGGGAAGGCGGGTGCGGGCCGGGTTCGGCAGCTTCGGGGGCCGGTTCTGGCCCACGGGCCATAGTTTGGGGACCCCTGGTTTAGAGGATGTGGGAGCTGTTGGGACATCTGCTGCCTTCACAGAGCTCAACTGAGTTGGTCTTCCCAGATGAACAACTTCTCTGTCCTCATTGCATCTTTAAACTTACCCGAACTTCCAAAGGTCTTGTGAAAATAGTGATACATTTATTAGTGTTGTTGCTCAAGGTGAAACATTTACTCCTTGAAAAATGCTTGCTTGATTGCAAACAAATTGGGTTTGAGCTAGCTAATTGGTGATTAAGTGCTCACTGGTGCTCATCTGAATGTTAGCCTTCAAGTGCCACATGACAAAGAGCAACCACTCAGTTATAGTATGTGTACACAGAGGGGAAAGTCCAGTTAAAACACAGAAATGGAAGTGCTGGTATAACTCTATGCTGACTATGGGAAAGTAAAATGTGAGAGGGAAAGGAAAAAGTGGAAGCATACAAGAATGACTACTGAGAAGAAAGAGGAACTTGAGTAGTGATCAGCGCCCCCAGTTGTGATCTACATTCCATCTCAAATCCCTAACTCCCTGTGTGGATGTCTGATGTCATACTGTCGTGGTTCATTGTCAGTGCTGAGTTACCCAGAGTGTGTCTTTGGTGCTGATTAGAAAACTGCTGCAGACAGGAATTAACAATATTGTAATGATTTTCATGGTATTTAATAGAGCTGGTTACATATTTTCCACCTGAATATTTTTTTCACTTCAGAAAATCAAAACATTTCCTCGTAAGTTGTTTATTTCATTGAAAATTTTGGGCAGCAGGTTGTTTGAACACCTTGTTTCCCTTTGCATGTCTTCATGGCCTGAGATTTAAAAGGATAGATTAGCTGTGAAAATTGTATAATGTCCTTTCTCCCCAGTTTGAACGAAGAGGGATTTCCAACTGCACAAATTTTATGTGACCAAGGAGTCACGGGGAAAAATTGGAACTATCTGCAAAGGTACAGAGCCATCATGTGTTTGAGAATTATGTCTTGGGAGAGAACTGCGCTGTGATCCAGACCAAGTTCGGCTGTTTAAGTAGCCCTGCTAATTAGCACAATATCTGGACATAGCTACATTCCTTTATACTCATTAGTAGGAAATTGTAAAATAAATTATAAAACCTAAAGGGCATTAAATGTCTCTTATCTCAGATACTGAAAACAAGTACTGCAGTAGGAATAGAAACAGGCCATTCATGCTACTGCCTTCTCTTCCTTTGAAATTTCATGTCTTATTAAAAACCTTCCCAGTAGGATTATTGGGCTGGAATTATACATTAAAATGAAAACACAGTAGTTATTCTCTTGCCTGCAAAACAAAATGCTTAGCATAACAGTATATTGTTTAGAAAAGTCAATTATACCTCAAAATAGGAGGAGAAACAAATTTTAGCAATGTCTTTTGAGACTGAGCCTCTGCTGAAATGTGTTGCATAAAAGAACAGTGATGTATTTGGGGGTACACAATCATTTTGGTGTCTGCCTTTGTGAAGGCTTGGGACTGATTGAAACAAACCCCCTGTGAGAGTTGCAGTCCCATTATGTTTGTTACAGGTTGACTGCTGTACCGCTTTTTTCTGAGGTTATCAGCATGTTCCATCAAAAAACTAATATGTGTGTTATTGCTTTGCTAGGTTTTAAGCCCTTTTCTCATTATAGGTATTGATCTTGATTAAAAGCTGTTCTCCAAATGTTTGGTTCCATTGACACAAAGTGATTCTCATCATCTCTTCTACCAGAGGGGAGGTATCTTCATTCCGTTTAATTGCTAGTGCCTGATGTTAAATGCAAACACCAGGCCACTGCTCGAGGTGAAAATTCAAAACTGGGAAAAAAACCCTCAAAACCAAAAACCAGCCGTTAAAATACCCTTTTCTTCTGTATTTACCAGAACAGTGTGCTTTCCTTTGGCGTTGCAATATACCAAAGAAAGTGTCATGAATACTGTTTTGAAGACAGAAAATTTTCAATTCTTTGTCTGTGGGTGTGTATTTTTCTTCTTTCTCTTTGATTTGTTTTTTGGTGGTGTGTGGTTTGTTTTGGGTTTTTTTGTGGGTTTTTTTTTGTGGTTTTTTTTTTTGTTTGTTTGTTTGCTTTTTGTTTTTTGGTTTTTTTTTTTACCAGAAGCAGGGGAAAGGGAAAACAGTAACAGACAGAAGTGGATATAGAAATACACAACAATAAAAACAGAATAACCTAGTGCCAAAAGGAGGAGTGATGTATCATGTTGAATTTAGACAAAAGCAGAAACCCTGCTATTGTAATCTGAAATGTGTGGGTGAACACTTGTGTCAATGATTTTGATGATTCTCACAGGCATAAACTCCAGTCAGAGTTTGCAGGAAGATTTAGCCTTTTCTAATAGATAACTTGTTCAAAAATACTTAGAGAAGCATACATATACAACTATATTCTCTATTTAAAGCTTTATTTACGGTGATGCTTTATTGTAACTTTATTGTGATAAAAGGAAACGTCTACCTAGGTTTAAGATATCCTGAGTTCTATCTATCTACATACTACACCCAACAGTTTTCCAGGCAAGGTTCAAAAATGCCTGCATACCAGATGGACAGAAGACTTTTTAAGGCTAGAAATGATATGCAATTCAAAAATTTCCAGAATTGTTTTGTTTAAAGTGTCATAAAGTTTAGTAAACTGTCCCAATGGCAAGTAATCATCAACATTTTGGCTTTATTCCTTGTCTGAAATGTTTTTGACTCTGTTTCTGGCTTTTAGATCTTTCTATATACTTACTTGTCTGCTGTATTGAGATCCTTCCACTACCTACCACTTGCAGGTAGTTAGAAGTCATCATTAAGTTTTTCTTCTCAGTTGAATAGATTTTTGGTTTGGGGTTTTTTTTAGCAGATAAAATATTTTAAAATCATTTTCCTTACTCCTGAATTTTACCACAGTATTTTGCTAGATCCAAAGTAAAACCTGGAATCCTTTGTGACAAAAATTAATGCTTCATGAACTCAGTTTCCAAAGAAGCCTAAATGAAATGTTTTGGTTTGGTTGCCTGTTTGGAGGATGCTCGTTCAATGTTTTCTCTCAGCAGACAAAATCCAGGAAAAAAAAAAATTGAGACATAATCATCATGGAGACTAAATGCCTGGGCTCTCTGTGCTCTGTTGATGTTGACTGTGTATCTGCCCTCAAGCCAGCCATAGTCCCACATCTACCTGCTTGCAAACCCCTTGCCTGATTGAAATTGGTCTAAACTTCCCCAAGAGGTGGACAAGAACCCATCAATCAATTTTCCTGATGGAATTTTTTTTTCTTTTATTAAATTCAAGATGTTATGATAAATAGATTTTTCTGTTTGAGAGGTGGGAGGGGGACAGAGAAAATGACTCCAGCAGGGATCCTAAAGGAAGTTTATTGAAAAGGGCATCTCTCTTTTCAGGGATGTATCTCTCTTTTTTCTTTGTGCCGTGCCTATGAGAACATGAGTTTAAGCCCAATTAATACAACACCAGAAAAAGCTTAGTCCCAGAGGTTGTCATGAGAGAATTCCTATTCTGTCTTCTCACAGACTCGAGCTTTGCTGCTGCTGCTCCAACTGAGCAGAGCTCTGCTCCTTGTACCAGCAGAGCTATCTTTTGTTGTCCTTTGGAGGAACTGTCCATCATGTAGCCACATGCCAACAAGTGTGATGGCTTGCAGGCCTTTCAGACAGTAGTTCAGAAACATGTCTTGGGTCCCTTAAAGCACAGCAAGAACTCCCAAAATCCTTTGCTGATTACCGTGTCTGATTATTGTGTGATCACAAAGGTCCTTGGGGCATGGGTTATTTCTTACCGTGCCAGGTGTCCAGCTCCTTACCTGGCTATGATATTTGGGATAGAAATCTGTGTAAAAAACTAAAAGAATACTCCTTTTTAACATGAAGGACTTATTTCAATCTAGCTTATACCTGTTCTTTAAAATACAATAAAAACCCCCAAGCTGTAGATGCGTAATCTTACCTGTCTTCCATCATTTATCCCTTGTCTGAGAAGCAGAAATTCTACAGCATGCATCTCAAACATTCATTAACTTATTTTCCTTACTTCATTGGAAATTTACCTAGAAGTAAGATGAACAAATAGTGTCTTTAACTGAAATGGCTTCTTTTTTTATTGATATTCCAAATCAGTATAAACTGTCATCCTTAATTTGCTTTGTTCGAGTGGAAATGGAGTTGCACCCATAGTAATAAGCTGGGAGATAGTAAAGTCACTCCAATTCTTTAGGGATTTTTCTTTCTTTGTAGAAAGTCTCATATCTTAATGCAGCAGATGGTCACTTTTAAGAGCCAAAATAATTTATATGTATTTGAATGACATGAAAAACTTTTAGGTTTGGTTAAGTCAGAAACTAAATAGTGGTATGCTCATGTGCTGGTTTTGGGTGGGGTAGAATTGTCTTCACAGTGGCTGCTATGGGGTTATGTTTTGGATTTGTGCTGAACATAGCATTGATAATATGGTGATTTTTCTTATTGCTGAGCAGTGCAAAGACAGAGTCAAGGTCTTTTCTGGTTTTTGTACTGCCATGATGGCAAGGAACTTGTGGGTGCATGGGAAGTCGGAAGAGACACAGCTGGGACAGGTGACCCCAACTGACCAAAGGGATATTCCAGACCATATGATGTTGTGCTCAGGATATAAAATGGAGGGAAGAAGAAGGATGAGGGGGGATGTTTGGAGTGATGGAGTTTGTCTCCGAAGTAACAGTTATGTGTGATGGACCCCTGCTCTCCTGGAGACGGCCAAACACCTGCCTGCCCATGGGAAGCAGTGAATGAATTCCTTGTTTTGCTTTGCCTGTGTGTGTGATTTTTGCTTTCCCTGTTAAACTGTCTTTATCTCAATCCACAAGTTTTCAACCTTTACCCTTCTAATTCTCTCCCTGATCCCAGTGGTGGGGGAGTGAGTGAGTGGCTGTGTAGTTGCTGGCTGGGGTGAAACCAAGACAGCTTGGAACACAAATAATGATACAAAAATGCACTTAAAACATTCTGTTTTGAGAAAGTTTCACAGATATTTTCTATTTCTACCATCTTGAATTCCCCTAGAGATAAACTTACAAGACAGGGTAAACTTTTAAGGACACACCTCCTTCTTCAATCTCACTTGTCATTTATCTTGTCACTTAAAGTGTTACATGATAAATGACCTCATGAAGATGCAGTATTTGATGCTGTGCACCTCTCTGTTTTTATGCCTTTAATAAAATTTGAGATTTTGCTAGGAAATGTGTGTTTAGTGACTTTCCTGATGTATTTGGATTTCAAATAATGTTTTAATTTTGTTTAGTTCTGTATGACATTATTCTGGTTCTTACAAGTGACATTTAAATGATTGGTCTTAGGTATGGAATATAATTCTACTCAAAGAATTAATCTCAGAGAAATTTTTTCTGCAATAGAGGTGAACCCCCCCCCTCCAAAAAAAAAACAAAACAAAAAACCACACAAGAATGAAGAAACCTTTGGCTTTTTTGTATCTAGTTTCCAATGCGGAGCTTCAGAGGAATAGAGAAGTGATCAGTTGTCAGTCATTACACCAATGTCACTGTTTCTAATTTGATTTAGGTGCAGATTAATTGAAACAGGCAGTATTGATTGCCACTAAAAGAACTGGAAGTTATTTCATATGACAGAAGTCAAATGGGATGGTTTGGAACATGAGTCCAAATCTTACACAAACATCCCTGTTTTCTGCTTAGTATTTCTCCTTGAAAGAAAGAACTCTATTTGTATTTGTAAAGAAATGCTTGTTCATAGTTGAATGTGTCATTCATGATCCCATCTACTGCAATTTACAAGACCTTTCTAGTCCTTGGTGTTCTTGGATGACATCTTGAAAGATCATATATTTGGCCGATCAGTTTTTGCTTATCTCATAACTTCTCTTTTACCTATAGAAACCTCTATCTTTCTACTTTTGTTGGAATCAATAATCACCTCGTATTTTGTCACTTACCGCCTGCCAGAAATTTCAGAGTCAGAAATAATCAGGAGATTGTTTCTGGATCTTAACAAATCAGCCAACAAAACCTACAGCATTAGTGCAGGTCAATGAATTGCTCTTGGAAAAAATGGGAGCATCACCTAATGAGATATTTAATTTTTTGTAGTTCAATGAATAGTTGTTTTATTCCTAGACCAACTCTGAATTTCACATATGGCAGCCAGGCAGTTCACTGATGGTTTTATCAGGCTCATCTTAAATGATGCTTTTCACTAGTTTTGTTTAGTGTTTGAGTCCAAATTAATAAGAAAAGCCTGAACTGGGTTTCACTCACTTCTTGGAAATAAGGTCAAAGTGTGTACAGAAGCAGGAAATTGAGCCACAGGATTTTAATGAAAAACTTCACCTGCAAAGTTAATCCCTGCTAGGAAAATTAAAATGGGAAGGAGGCTTTCATTTCCTTGCCACACCATGCTCTGAAGAAATAACGACACATACCACGGTAGTAACACTACTTTATTCCCAAAGCACTGCTCAGGTCTTAAGAAGAGGCCTTGTAAACCTGTGCATAATTCCAAATGGTAACTCCTACTAGAATGAGGGACCCTGCCACACATGCACACATAATCTTTTAGCTTCCTTCTTCCACCAGTTTTCCACCAAGTTCTGCTTCTGGTTCCTACAGTCCAGTGGGAGTGGAAGACTGGCTCAAAATCCCATATTAATTTCTGTGAAGATATTTAACTTCGTATGCTACAGCCTACAAGCAGTCTAAGCACTTAGAGTTTCAGTTAAGTTACCTACAGGGATGGGATTTCCCTGGATCTAAGCGTAGCCTAAAACATCATAGTGTCCAAGTAGAAGGAGCTTTTGTGCCAAATGAAAAATAAATCAATATGAATTGATACATGAGTTTCTGTAGCTGTGCCAAATGGTCAGTCAGTGTTGGAAAAAGATATCCTGGGTTTTGGAAGGATCCTGATGGTTTGCCAAGCACTTGTCCCCTGAGGAATAAGTTTGCATTTCTAGTAATGTGCTTCGTGGTGCTTGATAAAGAGGTGTATTTCCACTTCCATTTTGTTCAAATGGCTATGTTTATCTTCTGGGTGCATTTTTTTTTTAGGATTCATCACAATTAGTATACAGTTATGTTCAACACTGGCTGGCCTACATAGATGGCCACGTAACTTTCTATTGTAGAACAGAGTTTAATTGAAGTTTTTGTCAAGTTTCAGAGTTTACCAGCCCCCTAGGTTGAAGAGGACTGGGTCACTATTGTTTTCAAGCTGGCTGCAACATGACAACATCACTAAAACTCTGGACAGGTTTTTTTTTTTTTAAATAAGTGCTATTAATATTTTTAAAGGCAGACTAAATTCTGAACACTCAGAATGTTTTCTGTAATCTATGGTCTAGTAGTAAGTGGCTCAAAACTTTGCTTTTCCCCCTATCATTCTTGACTCTCTCTCAAAGTAGAACACTCTTCTATATAATTTCTTTTTTTTTGTTTAAGTATGGTAATGGTCAAGTTGAATAATTTAAGAAAATATCTAACCAAAGGTACAGTCACATGCTCTTAACCCATCCCCATTTCAAGGTAGAATAAGTGTGCATGTCTTCCCACCAAGGTGTTGACAGGTGAGCTGTAGCAGCTGAAGTTACTTCTCCCAGGTGTCCATCCTTTCCACGAGGAGAATCAGAGACAGAATGTCTGTGAGCCTGAGGCTGTTCAGCACTGAGTCTGGCAGCCTTGTTCCAACCCCTCAGAAGTGTAAAGCAAGCCGTCAGATTTTGCACTCCAGTGGGAGAATTGAGAATACATTCCCTCTTGCTGACTATGCAGGGTGACAGTCTTTCCCTACCAGTGATAGTTAACTGCTCTAGTACCCTTCACTGCCATAAATAAGTATGGATCAGAGATCTAAATGCTTTTCATGTGTTTGAAGCTCCACCTGTCTTGAGAGTGTGCTCTGCCTGGGCTTAGATCAAGGCCTTTGAGATCTATTCTGAGGTGATAGCATTTCATTCATGGCTGTGTTCATGGACACACCATATTAAACTGAATATTTAATCCCATAATTAATACAGAATGAAAGTTCCATAAGTGAGTAGAAGTCAAGAGAGAAAGATAACTATCTTATTATGATACCAATTCTCCTACTTACATAATTTCTTTTGATTACTGGGAAAAAAAACTGTTGAATGTAGGAATGCACAAGATGTGACAAATATCAAATGTATTAATGTCATACACTGAGTTAATGATGACTTATTTTTCATTTACTTATGTGTAGCTAAAACTTTCTGCCTTTAAAGGTGATTTCAAGGTTTTTTGCTTTTCTAAATTTGTTCTTTGGATAGATTATTTAAGAACCTACCTTCTTATGTTTACTGAAATGTGGATGCTTTCTGCTTGACAAATCAGGCTTGAATATAGAGGTAGTGCTTCTAGCAGGCAAATTGCTTTCTGAAGGAAGCAAACATTCTTAAGAACACCAAAACTGGAACTTTAAAATAAGAAATAAAAAATAAAGCCCAAACCCCACCTGCTGCTTCCCAAACAAGACATAAACTCTCTTCCTTTCTCCTTCCCAAAGAATCTCATCTTTAGTACCTGTTACTTTACTGTTAACAAGCTGTCAATTATCAGGAGACTTGTCCCCCCTTCCTTTCACCAGTCAGAAAACTGATCGAGATAATGTATTGAGAGGATTGAAAAGAATTCCAGTATAGTAACTAGATTAACTGCATTTTCCTTTGCTGTTTGAAGCTGCACATCTGCAACCTTTCCAGAGCTGTCTAGGTCGCTGCTACTTTGAAAGACTGTTTTGCTGCAACCCCCTCTCCTTGCTTTTCAGATTGTGTGCTGATTGTGACTCATGTCACAGCTCTTGTTTGAGAGGTCTGTTTTGGTGATTACATGAGAGTAATAGTCTGGTGCTCCTAATCCATTTAAATTACTTGTAAATGGCTCGCCTATTTTATCTCTTCTACTGTTGTGTGGTACCTTCTTACTCATATGTCAAGGTGAGCTATTTCCTTATGTGTAAAGAATGGGCTCACATAATCCCAAAAAGTATGATGAAAATATGGCAATTCAGTAACTACTGCAACTTTATTATAGGATGTAAATGGGTTTCCATTAGACATAGAGCTGAAAATAGAGTTGAAATTTTTTTCTTAATTCTCTTCATCTGCATAACCATGCAATTGTGTTAAATTCAGAGGACACCTAATGACAGGAACTACAGGGCTGTCTTGATCTTCACAATAGGACCTTCAACAGTGAGTCTCTTGTCAAATATTGTTTTTGGTCCCTACAGTGCCTATACTCGTAGTTGGACTGCACAATATTTTTTGTGTTCTCCTAGGCATTAAGCCTTTTTGAGACAAAGCTGTCGTTTTTTTCTCTGTGCTTGCTGAGCATAAAATTGCAGGGGTGGTAAAACAGTATAGCTGAGATGATGCAGTGGGTTGAAGCCACTGAAGTGGGGCAGACTGTTCCTTTTTTAATCCTTTTCCACCCTTTCCCTCCCTTGGGCCCTGCTTTGGCCTGTTGTGGTCTTGTGTGGTCTGTGCAACACATCTAGCTTTTTTATGACTTTGCCATAAATTAATTGAACACACTAAGTCAGAAGAAAAATGGTAATTGCATTTGTTGGGTTAGTTTCCTGCTGGATTAATGAGGTGAATTGTTTTACTATACAGTTATAAAAGCAGTAGGGTTGTGAATAATTCTTCAATAGGAAAAGTAGTAGAGGAATAATCCTTCCAAATTTCTTTCATCTCTGTATGTGTAAATAACACAGATAATGGCATTTCTTCTCTTAGCAACAATGTCATAGTCTAACCACAGCTGGCAACTCAGCCCCACACAGCTGCTTGCTCATTTTCCCTGGTGGGATGGGGGAGAGAATTGAAAGGGTAAAAGTGAGAAAACTCGTGGGTTGAGATAAAGGCAGCTCAATAGGTAAAGAAAAAGCTGTGCTTGCAAGTAAAACAAGGAATTAATTCACCACTTCCCATGTGGGGGCAGGGGTTCAGCCATCCTCAGGAAAGCAGGGCTCCACCATGCATAGCAGTGACCTGGGAACTAAAATGCCATCATTCCTTCCCAGCTTTATATGCTGACCATGATGCTAACTGGGGTCAGCTCTCCTGACAGTGTCCCCTCTCAAGTACTGTGTACTCCTGGCCTACTTATTGGCCGGGCAGTGTGAGCAGCAGAAAAGGCCTTGACTCTGTGTAAGCAGCACTGCTCAGCAGCAGCAAAACCATTCATCTGTTATCAGCACTCATTCCAGCACAAAAGCAATGCAAAACTTAGGTCTGTACTAGCTACCATGGAGAAAATTACCTCTATCCTGTCTAAAACCAGCAGAAATACTAAAGTGCTCTCCTTTTGATGTTGTTGGTTTTTCTTTTGGTGTTGTTTCACCCCCACCCCCTGCTTGTTACCATCTAATCAGAGATGGGGTTTGACTTTTCCCTTTATGAGCTACCTGCCTTACCTCAGATAATTGCTTGTGCTGGTTATTAGCTGACTAATAGCTGACAGTAACATTGATTTTAATAGTCCATTATACCCTGTGTGGACCCTGGGAGACTAAAAAGGCTATGATATCTGAACATAAAAAAAGAAAAATATAAGTCAATTTAATTGTGTTGCATGAAAACTGCAAAGTATAGACCAAAATCAATCTTTTCAGCATTAAGTAGTTGTTGTTTTCATAATGTAGCTTAAATTTATCTTTCATATAGTTTTCTGTATTAAGATTAAAATTTTATTTTGAAAATGCTTTAATTCTTTTAATAACTTTGCTTGGATACCTTTGATTTGAACTGATACTAAGGCAGAACATCAGAGTTTCCCAAAGGGAAATTTAAAGCATCCTAAATGTGTCTGAGTCAGCAGAACTTTTTGGTTTCCTATTTGCTTTTTTCTTGTGTTACAATGTAAAAGTTGATTCCAAAGGAAAATAGAAACACAATTCTGCGACTGTTAAAACAATGTATCAAATTCATACATGGTTTGATTATCTCAGTCCTCTGATCTCTGGGACAGGCATATTTTCTCCATTTCTAATGTCATTTGAGGCAACAGGAGGTGCTTGAGAATTATCAGGACTTGGCTCACCTCAACTAGAAAGGAGCTTGGAGTTGGTAAGCAGGAATATGACTCCATGTGTTAATGCAACTGCTCTCAGGAACAGATGCAGCCTCTGCAGGAATGGGCAGGCTGACTAGCCCTAATCACATCAGCTGGCATAGGAATGGGATGCCTGTCTCTCTTACCTCCCTCCTGCACCAAGTGCTGGCCAGCAATATCCCTGAGGCCTGGGGATAAATCTGCACTTGTTTAACAGTATTGTCAATTCCATCCAAATTTAGGAACTGTTGCAGCACACTGGAACTTAATATCCCTGCTCCAAGCTTGTTCAGGTAGATTATAGTTGACTTTGTTAACCAGTAACAAAATATGTAGCTTTTTTCTTCTTTTGAATTGTTTTGTTACTTAAAAATAAATAAATAATGTTTACATCTTGATGCTGCCCTGATTTCTATTGACAAGTATACTTGTTAAAGTGTACGCTTTAAAGAACTTTCCTTGTTTAAGGGCTAAAAGGTTAATAACTGAACCCAGATTGTCTCCAGTGAATCAAGCTCAATTTTCTTGAGCCTATTGAAAGAAATCTGCTCCAAAGAAGCTAATTAGAGAGAAATGGAATGTCTGGGTAATATTGTCTATGTGTTGCCATATATATTATGCACTTCCTTCCTGCGATCTTGTGAGATTATGTAGTTGTGTCTAGCTCACTTTCCTTTTTGGTGGCAGCAATAGGGAAATCAAAATGCATCCCCCTCCAAAATGTCTAATTGGACCTGGTGTGGCACAACAGCAAGGTTACTCTAATGCTGATAGCTAAGTAACTTTGCTTATAAAGATGGTCCTGTTGGATTCATCAGCTGCCTGTCAGTGAATTGATGGCTATTGGCTGGCTAGATGATGAAAAGTATGAGAAAACCACATTTATTTAATTAAGAATACTTACTGGAGGCTTGTAATGTTAAACAAGTGGACATGCTTTTTTTTGGTGCTTTTATTTATATTTAAAGTCACATTTGTCTTTGGTGGATTATTTATTTTGAACTTGAGAGTTGTAATCGAGCAGTGTTTTGTTCTATGCAGGAAGGAATTGTTTCTTCATTATATAGAAGATGATAGCATCACCTCAGACCCAGATCTATATGACCTTGAACCTAGAAACAGTTTAACCAAAAGGTCTGATTTCTGGACTTTTCTGTGTTATGTGGCTTATGGATTTGCAGGCTCAAGTTTTGACAGCAGTTTCAAAATTATTTCCTTAAGTACTGAAAACTTTATTTTGTGAGAACTACGACAGAACATGTTACAATTTTGAACCTGCTTGATATCACTTAGTCAATTATCACGGCTTGGGATAGGGGACCAAGCCGAGACCGCGGGTCCTTGCAGGCTGAGACACGCTGGGCACAGCCACTGGTGGTATGTGGGTGTGGTACAGCTAAGCTGTACGTGTGAAGGTGTGACACAGCGCGTAATAGAAGAATCAGCACAAGAGGCAAGGTGGGATGATCTCAAGCAATCTCAACTTTATTAGGGGGAACACTCACTTATATAGGGTAGGATTGGAATGGGCTAGAAAGTGGGCAGAGCATGGGCGGAGTATGCAAAACTTGGATAGGGGATTGGGTAAGTCTGAGGGATGGACATAGGGAAGGTGGAGAGCGGGAGGTACAAAACTGTTGAATAACTATTGGCTGAACAAGTAACTATGGTAACCGAGACTGTCCAATCAGGTTGCAGTCACTAACATCCACGGAGAACTTCTGCCGAGGAATGGATACATTTGTGGTGCCCTAATATGGTGGAAAAGTTGTCTTTTGGGCACCACTAAAGCAGGGAAGAAACACAAGTTAGATTGCATTGAGTCCTTCATGCCTGGCCACCATCTTAGGTCCTTTAGGTGGATGCTCTTTCATCCACTGCTCCAGCTCAGCCTCGGGGTCTGGGACACTCCCAGCAGTCAATGGGTCTGGTGAACATGGTGGATCAGACCTAATGGGGAGTTCACTTGAATCTGAGTCCTCTAAGGACTTCATTCAAGCCTTGCTTCTGAGAAAGCTTTTATACTGGAACATCTATCATCCACTCCTCATACTGTTGGCCTGAGACCTAAAAGGTGTCTATTTCTGTGAAGAATATTAAGGATGTTGGCAATAATTGTGTCTATCAGGTCGAAAATGCCTAGATATTATGAAGATGGGTGGGTGGCACATCCCTCTAAAGATAAGGAAGTGGCTTCCTTTCAACAGCTACTTGATTGTTTCAGAGGCTTTCCTTAATCTTCTTTGCCTTCCTTAGAGTTATGTTTTAAGATTATCCAATTCCTCTTTTAAGCTCCAAAATGTTACAGCTAAAAATAGATTCCGAGAAACAGAAATTGTTTGTTTGTTTGTTTCCTTAGGAAAAAAAAAATGGGGGGCAGCACAAAATATCAAAGGAGTGGAGGAAGAAATACTTCCAACATTTTGGTCTGCCTTGTCTTTGTATGAAGTAGTTAACGTGAAAATCAAAGTAATTAATCAGTGTGAACTTTTCAGATTCATCATTGTTAACATGCACCTGTGCCAAGCGACATTGTGCTGATTCTGGGCAAAAAAGAATGCAGCATATTCATTAACTACCTCTGGTTTTTGTGCCTCGTTTGCAGAGTAGGGGCCAGGGAGAGGTGGGATTTTCGTTCATGCTGAGGCAGTGTTGTACAAATCAAGTAAAAACTTTAACTAAAGATCTAAGTTCTGGGCTTTTATCCCTTTGCTGCTTAAACCTTTAAAACGAATGGAGGCCGTACCTGAGCACTGATGGTTTTTTACCCAGTCCTAAGTACTACACTGTTTCTGTAAATGTGTTTTTAAATGAGTGGGTGCAACACATTTATTGGCATATAGTTTCAGAGTCTATGTTCTTTTAGTATATTGGAGATGAGTCTGGCTGCATAAGTGGTTACTGGAAGGAGGGGAGGTCTAGAAAGATGCAGGCATGTGTGGAGCTGATGTCTTCCTTCTTGGCTGCAAAGTGCCTGAGAATTTCTTCTGCCCAGTGGTTATTAGCATCTGCTGATCAGTCTCATTTTTGTTTGCTGGGCTTGCATCTCAGCTTTCTTTGCTGACTGGTGTATACAGCTGTTGGATTTATTTATGTATCAGCCTTGTCTAAGCAAATGTGATCGTACAAAATTTATTTTATTGGTACTAATTTTTTTGACAGAATTTTGCCTGTGTTAATAACAAATTTGAGAAAAAAATAAATTAAATTTGAAACTTCCCAAATAAAAAATGATGAACTTCTGAAACACTAATTTTTTTTTATTTTTTTTTTTTAATTCTCTTCTCTGCTGCTATAGGTATGGGAACATTATTTTACAAGCTTTTGTGTCAAACAATCTAACAGAAAAAGTAAATTGAGATTCTCCAAACAGTACTAATTACAAATTGCCCCAGAGGATGTTGAAAATAATGGGATATCCATACACTGGCATCAATAACAGTTATGTATAATTGCACAGTACCACTTAGTTGTTGTGAAATAATGCCAAATGTGGAAGAAATAATTGGAGGTTTTGGAAGTTCAGTACATTTTTCTGTTCAGAACTGTTACTTCATGCATTCAGAGGAATGAATATTTTTTGGTTATTTTGAAATTTCCCACAAAGCAGAAATGCAGAATTTTTGTCTGCTTTTATACTCTGATGTTATTGATTAAATAGTGATGCTCGAGATAGCCAAATTATAATTAAAGAATACATTTATTAGCAAACAACAGAAACAGAACAGTATGACATGTTGGATGCTCGCTGGGGATTTACAAGTCCCACAAACAGAGTATTTCCCTAAATTAAAATGTCCCTTGTAGTACTTTACCAAATTTTATGTGTCCAGTTTTCCTTTTTATTCTGCAGCCGTCTGTCTCAGGTCTTCTGTCATGGCCGCTCTGAACAGAAGATCAGTTCCCAGAACTGCCAAAATTTTAGCAGGATGCATCCTTCTGGTATGCAGGTCCTCTAATTCAGAGCCACTGGATGGAAATCCTGGACGAAGTTCCCAAATTGTTAGAAATGAATTTTTCTTTTAAATTCTAGGGACGGTGAAAAATACCTGTAGAATAAAGAAAGGTTATAAGAGATGTTATTACAGGGCTGATTGTTCAACCCTGGGTGCAACCCTGAGTCCATGGTACCCGAGGAGCACACACACAGTTTGAAAACCCCGCTTTTTGTACTTTTTTCAGTTACATAAGCTGTTACATATTAATTTACTATCGGTAGGTTACCTTAAAAGGTAATGTTTCTATTTCAGAGGGGGTG
>JAWWLV010000088.1:48753964-48783516 GCA_035041135.1 Platyrinchus mystaceus | reverse complement strand
TAAAATATGTGCAGTTTGCATAGGAATTCATTCATTTTTTTCCAAACTATAGTCTGGCCCCCGACAGTGTCTGAGGGCCAGGGAACCGGTTCCCGACAGTGTCTGAGGACGGGAACCAGCCCCCTGTTTGAAAAGTTTGGGGACCCCTGAGTTAGACCTAGACTGTTTCACTTGGTAGTCAGAATGCTCTCTTTGAAAATCTACATTGTGCTATTTGCATAAAGGTGAAGAGTAGTTCCAATGAACTGCCTTGTCAACATGTGTCCTAGTAGGTTCAGATTAATTTTTGAGAAGGATTTTTAAATATAATTTGGGACCTTTTGTGAGAACAAGAAAAAGGCTCAAACTGAGTTTTCACAGATCAAATCATGCAGCACTCTGGCTACCTAACAAGGCAACCAGCTCTGGAGACGACAAGTCCTCAAGAGATCAGCGGTGCAGGGACTGTAGTACTTAAACATAAGCAGCATGACATAGCCTGAGTGTATAGCTGCAGCAGCAGAGAAAGAGTCCTTTTTTAGCTTAGACTTTTCATGTCCCCATCCATTTGTTCATTCCTTTAGGTGAGTTGATAAGCAAGGCTTTTCCTCTGTTTCTTTCACTTTGGCTTGGAGAAAACTCCATGCCTTGTAAAGAACCTGAAAGGGACAAACTAGGCATCTGTGAGGAAAAGAGGCATTTTCAACAAAACTCTTTGGAGATACCAACTCTATAAAGGGCAATTTGACAGATGAGTAGGGGACATAACTGGAACACTTTCTTGCTGTGTGAATTGTCACAGTTCATCACGTGTAGCTGCCAAATTTCTGCTTAGTTTAATGACCCAGTAAAATTAAGTTCTTGCTCAATGTTTCACTCAGCTCTGGGTTAGAGATCCTCGACATTCAGAGCAGTGATTGTCATTTACCCCCTAAATTGTAGCTGGTGTGGCATGCTTTACTTTGCCCTTATTGAGGTTGGCTTTAATTTCCTGAATAATAAAGTTCTTCCACGAATGGAGACGTAATAATAAATCAAAAAATTGTCACAGTATATCTGACTTCCTTGAACTTACTAAAGCCATTAATAAAGATGAAGAAGACTGAACGCAAATATAAAACTGAGATTGCTATTCTCTTGCAATGTTAAAAAAGTAATTTGATTTTCCCTTTCAGACCATGAGGGAAATGATTATGGGACCAAACTGTCCAATAAATGCAGATGAGGAGCAGGGGTACAGGAAAGGATCAAGGAAGTTGAGTTTTGATTTGTTTTTGGGTTTTTTGTTTGTTTGTGTTTGGGTTTTTTTTCTTTGATAAACCATTTGAACACAGGCCAAATTTTTTGGACTTTCTTTAGTTAGTTATAAATAATTTCATCTCGTCTTTCATGATGAAAAAAAAATAAGTCTTTCCATATTTACTTGTAATAAAGGCATACCATTTCTTGTCATCATCCTCTGTTTACAGGAGAGAACCTCTGTGTGGCTTCTCAGCATGGCTTTGTTTACCATTCGTTGGTCTTTCCAATGTCTTCTTGGAGGTTCTGTGACATTTTAGTAAGAGTACAGTTGATTTGTGCTCCCTACTTCTCCTTATCTTTTTTTTTTGTTTATGTATTGTAATTCTTTCCCAGTGTCCAAGCGTATCAGCTTAAATCTTATCAACACAAAGTAAACTTGGGCTACTTCTCTCTTTTGATATCTACCTTAACATATGCTAAACATTCTCAGGTTTTTTAATATCTTTGTTCTTTAAATCTAGCATATTTAATTTATTCCCTGTTAGGCACTTTACCCTAATTGCCTGGAAAATTTAGGCTAGTGTACATTTGGCTTGTGGTTGCCCTTCCTGAATCTCACCGTGAGTTCTATTCTGAAAATGAGAAGCCCTCAATCTTATCTGTATTTCCATGAGAAGATTTCCTTTAATTTCTCAAAATCTGGGAATAATTCAATTTTTGTTTTATTCCCAGTCTCCTGCACCATTAATTAAGTTTTCGGGAGGATGGAGGAGATGAAGTTGGAATATCTGAGATGTTTGGTTTTGGTTTTGTCTTTTTTTCTCAAATAACCACAGTCTGAAACCTGTTTTAAAACAGGTATTCCAGAAAACTTATTAGTGTTTTTTAAGCCTCCATAAAATGACTTATGATTTAGATGATAATAGAGCATCCTGCTCTTATCAGATATTAGATCTTTATCTTCTTATTCTTTTTGGTTTGGATGTAAACTTATGTTGCCCACTTTAGATTTCAAATTTCTAGGCACAGGCATAGACTGCATTCTAACAACCATGCAGTGCAATGAATGTTCTGCATATATGTATGTCACTATATGACCATTTTGTCTAAATAGCAGCCTACTCTTATACATTGTTTTCTTTACTTATATTTTTAGCATGAAATAAAACCACCATTGGATTTGTTCGTATTTGACCTGGATGAACTGTACAGTTCTAGCTATCATCCTGAGCTTGTAAATTTCTTTTCTGCATATATAAAATTAAAAATTTGGAAGAGATAGTTCTTACATAGTCACAACCAGGAACAGAAATAATAAGGCAAAGTAATGAGTAGAATTTTCAGTTCTGTAAAGGTCTGGACACAGAGGTTTGTGCAGCATTAACCCAAAATGTCAGCCCTATATATTGAACAGGTTCTTCTTTTCATCTGGCCAGTGGTGCCAGCTAGACAAAACAATGGAAGGACAGCAAGACGAAGTGTGGCTCTTTGCAGCCTTCCTCACCTCTTTCTCCCCTTCTGGAATTCTGAAAACTAGAGAAGAGGCCTACTAGAAAAATGAAAGGCCACTCTGAAGAATTGTGAACTGATTGAAACATGTCCAGAGCTTCCTCTAGTTCTGTTTTTTCTCCAAAGTTTCCAGTGCTGTTGTACCTCTTGAGATTGCATTTGAAGGCCCTTGTGAAAATGCTACCATTTCCCAGCAAGCACAACAGTTTATAAACTTCCCAGGATATGAGATTTGAAAGAGAGATAAAATGTTGAATCCAAAATACTGCTCGTACTGGAGCTGGAAATGCTGCTGCTATGTCATTCAAACCTTTTATTTTCTCTCATATAAGAAGAGTATTTCCTAAAAATGAACGACCAAGCTAACCTTGACACCGAATACCTATTTAAAATTAATCTTTGGGCTCTGATATAACTATGTCCAGATGCTTCCTTCTTTTTCTGGTAGGCATCTTTTTGAACTGGCTTATAACATTCAAATTCACTTATGCTGAGCTGGGGGAACTTTTGAGTGCTAGTTGAAACAGTCTGAAAGGAAAATTGGATATTTATCTGAGAAATTCAAAGCAGAAAGAGTTGTTAAATTATTAAATGAGGAAAATATAAAACTCTTTTTCCCTCTCAGAAATCTTGCTCTAATCTGATTTTTTTGGTTTTGTAGATTTTTTTTTCCCCGTAACCTTGCTTTGACAAGGAACACAGTTTCATTTTTAACTGAAAATGCTTAAATACTAATAATGCTTCACTGGCTTACAAAACTGGGAAAAAAAATGCTGTTATCAAGGACTAATACTTTTACTTTATTTTGTGTGTATGTGTGAAGGAATATTTTGGTTTGGGGCGTGCATGTTTCCAGAACTGACGCTTGCTGGCAGGCAGAGTATTTGATGGCTGTAGATACAACTTCTGAATGATTGTAAAAGTGATTTAAAATATGGGAATGGTGAACATAATTTGCAAATTGATCAGTGTTTCTTGTTTCTTTATGACTGTGCAAAGACTGTGCAGTACATGATGCTTTTGAAATACAGTCCCTGTTTCCTGCCTGTATGTCCACAGAGCTCACAATCAGTGCCTACACCTGAGTCTTCTCTGTGAATGTGTAGCATGTCAGCTGAATCAGCTAAGAGCAGCCTGCACCATTCCAGCAAAGCCAGGTACACCTCAGTTGTGCTTGGTGAGCTCTTGAGCAACCTGCGAAAAATTTGATCTGTTTTAGGAATATACAGCCTTGGGAGGAGGGAGGTGCTTTAAGGATGGAGATACTCTGGCTTTTGCAGCAGGTTATGCCAAGACAAGGAAAGGCAGCTGTGTCGGCACTGGCCACATGACATGCAGATAGAGCATAAGTATTGTCATGGTAATCCTGCTGTCCCTTACACAGCACTCTCATTAAGTGCAATGAGGCTCATCTAAAAGTCTTAATAATCTTTCAATATATTATTAAATCCTAATTATTTATGAACAATTGTAGTGTATGTATGTGAGGTCAATGTATCATGCAAGTGATTTAATTAGTGCATCATGTCCAGTTGTAATCACTTATATTGTTTTAATTAGAATGGTAATTGGGAATTGAGTATGTATGTTTTTTTCTTGCAGCTTCAACGCCTAAACTTATTTGTTGCTGTTGTAATTGCTCCTTTCCCTACATCTTCTACCATCCCCCATTTTGTTATTAAATTAAGAATATTTGAAGAGGAGATACAGCTATTGCATAAAACTTGTTTCAGTCTTACTAGATCACGTAATAATGTAACTGAAGGATCCTCAGAGATGACTGAAAGATCAAGTCTTACCTATAATCTTCCTTCCTTCTCTGTCATGTTGGATCTTTGGTCCTGATTAGCCCATGGAAAACCACTGCAAAACCAAGGAGATGCCTTTAGTGCCTTTCAGTCACTTTGCATGATTTTTCTGACATTCAATGCCTCATATTACCATGTACTCTAAATATTAGCTGTGATCTTATCAACTGCATTAGCTGCAGTATCTTGGAGAGTTTTGTCATTCCTAAGTTGGCTTGAATGTTCTGAGAGAGAAACAGGAATGGAGAAGAAAAATGCAATTTTTATTGGTCAGGTTGGCAAATAGCTTCAGTCTGACTTGAAGTTTACATTTAACATTTGAACACATAAGAGCTAATAATAATTTCTGTTGCAGTGGAACATCTGTTAGTTAATCAGAACTTGAATTAATGGAGAACTGAAAGCAATTAGCTAAAGGTTATAAACTAATTAGTATAATAATATTCTTAAACTAGCCCTTCCATAGCTAAAATTGCAGCCATATTCCATAATTTAAAAAACTTTATTTTAAGGGATTCCAAAATCTTGGTTTGGAGAATAAAATTAATCAATGGAAAACATGTCTTCAAAGTTTGAGAATTTGTATAAAATTGATCTAGGAATATACTTCAAATTAAAATTCAATTTAAATTAAAACCAAACAAAACTCTTTTAATTTTGGATTTTAATCTTTTTTTTTGTCTCACATATGGTCATAACTGGTTTGTTTTCGTTCTTTGTACCACTCATATAGTGAAATCTCCTTGGAAACAAATGCAGCAGCTTTAATTGAAGAAGGGTCATTATAACTGATATAAGTTTGTTAATTTTATTTTGAATAATGTTGAGGAAGATCAGTTTATTTCCTTGACTTCAGAGGCTGTTACTGACATGTTTCTACTTTCATTCAGGTAAAAGGACGTTTTGAAAGTTTTTTGCTATTTGAGAATATCATGTGGCAACAGATTTCAAAAGGAGAGAGTTTGTTTTGGGTTTTTTGAAGATGATCAGTATGTAGATACTGGTTGAAAATTCAGAAGCCTATTTGAGAGCCAAGGGATTTTGGTGGGTATGTGGGAATGTGATGGGCTTGTTGACAAGCTTCTTCACAGTTATGCTGATCTTGCTCCTGCAAGGGCTGTGCTACCTGGAAATAAAATCTTCTCTGAGAGATTGAACTAAAAAAGTAAAATTTCTTATGGATTTCTTT
The DNA here is from genome assembly GCA_035041135.1 of Platyrinchus mystaceus. NCBI lineage: Eukaryota > Metazoa > Chordata > Aves > Passeriformes > Tyrannidae > Platyrinchus > Platyrinchus mystaceus. Next base: position 48,777,789 of record JAWWLV010000088.1, on the reverse strand, counting down.
TTTTGAGGGGGGGTGTGTGTGCGGTTGGAGTCTCTGTAGTTAACAGAAAGTGAACTTGTAGCTTTCCTGCGGCTAGGTGACTTGTAATCTTTGTTGTGAGAATTCTCTGGTGGCAAACAAGTTGAGCTCACTCTTCAGTCTTCCCTTGGGCAAGGGCAGTAATAATACTCTTTTATCTGCTTGCTTGTTTTCGAAAAGTGTGAAGAAACTCAATATCTTTGAGACAATTACTGCTTTGTTAAAAATAAAGGGGTCCCACAGTCAGTGATAAAGGGAGGGAAGAGACAGTGTGTAAAGTACATGTGTCACTTGATTGAATAAGCATGGTTTGCTTAAAGGCACACTAAAAGCCTCAGTGTTACACTGCCAATAAGAACTACTACAACTCTTCCTTGAACTGCTGTATTATCATCCTGTGTTGTTAGATCCATTGCTCTTGAGTTCAGTGCAGGTGGATGCATGTGGTTTAGTAAGGAATAAACTCATCTTCTCCTAACAGGAGTTGTGAGGTCCCAATAGAAGTCTTGGTTTTGTGTATTTGAAATAGATAAAGCATGTTTTTAATGAATAAAACATTTAATAATGATTTACAAGAGTTTTGAAAGAGAAGTACCCTGTGTTGTCTTTCAGCAGGTTTTGCTGTACATGTTTTCTTTTCTTTTCTTTCAGGGGTTTTTTTGGTTTTGTTTTGTTTTTAATTTTTCTTTTTTTTTGGAGAGACCTCTAAGAATATTTCACACTATTAAGTAAACACATGTAAGAAAATGGACAACTGTACTTCATGCACGATGTTATATTTAGTTCTTTGTCATCAAATTTCATTCCTTCATCTGTCCTGCTCCCAAACCAGCAGCTGTACATGGCAGGCTTGTGCTCAGTGCAAATCTCTCATTGGTCACTTTGCAAGGTTTGCTGTAGTGAGTTATTTGATACAGGCCATAGAACTAAGTAGACTGTTTGATAACCAGCTTTTGAAACATCTTCAAAGTCTCCATCCAGAACTTCTAAATAGCTTATTTAATTTTTCTGAGAAAATAAAAAGCAAGTGAACAACAACAACAAAAAAAAAAAAAACAAACCAGTTTTGGCACTTTTCTGGAGAGTAATATGTTTTATTGATAGTCCTCCTCTTGTTTTTTTGTTTGTTTGTATTTTTTCATGGAGGAATGTCCTGGTCCCATCTGTGCAGCAGTTACTACTGCATTAGTTCCTTCACTTCTAACAAAATTGTGTTACATTGTTAGCATCCTAAGATGCTAAGATGTTAGCATCCCCCTTGAAAAGGGAGAATGATCAGGATACTCTCATAAGCTTTCTTACAAAGTTCATTCAGTGTAACACACAAAGTTATTTGGGATGTAGCTTGTCAGAAACTTGGAGACACCTTCCCATCTTTTCAGCAAGAACCTTTTTGTTTTTCAGTGGATGTTGCTAATTCATTATTTAGGTGCAGGTAGAAGTTCTTCAGGGTCAAGGCTGATGCACACTGGTGGTGTTACTGGCTTTGGTTACACCTTCCCTGTCACTAGGCATCCCACTCTGTGACATGGACCACCTCCTCAGCTGGACTTTGCCTTTCCTTTGTGGAGAGACAGAGCTGCTTGGTACTGGGAGCTGTCATTCTGGCATACACTGTACACACAAAAAGTAATTCAAAGCAGTTTTTAAAGCAGAAGAAAACTACTGTAGCATTACTCCTTAGAGCGCTTCATTACCCATGCACGCTCACATGCTCACCGAGTTTTGCATTTTCTCACAGCCCCAGGCCCCCCATATGTGTTTGCTGCCTGCCTCACTGACACCCTCTCATGTGAGTCAGCAGTCTGGGGGGGGAAGGACAGGCATCACAGCCATTTTTCTTGCTCCTGTTCGGAAAAGAAGTCTGGTGCTGTGACACAGAGAATAAAGCTGCATTCCTCAGCCCTTTCTAAAACATACACGTTACACTCAGTGTGATATTTGCTTCTTATTGGCACTGTTCAGTGTTTTGTTCCAGTGCCCTTCCAATTATTACTGTATATTAATTTTGATTAGACAGGAGGCTGCTTTGTGAGTCTTGACTTCCTGCCAGTACAATCGAGTGTGAGCCATGGGAATGAAAAGCAAATGTTGCTTTCAAAACCTTGTGAAAAATATATTACTTTTAATTTGCAGTACATATATATAATTTTAAAAGGAATACATGTTTGTTGGTAGACAATTGAGATAGGGCATGTATCCTACTCTGAAAGGGGGAAGAATATATGAAAATAGATAGAGTATCTGTAAAAACTATTTTGTTTATTTGTGTATTTTCAATACTCAACCTTTGCATCTTTTCAATTTTTAATCAGCTGTTCCTTTAATGTATCAACAGCTGCTATATAAATTAGACGGGTAGAACCTGTGTTAGGTAGAAAAAATAGGAATGGCATAGCTTCCTGAACACCTTATTGCAAAATATACTACAAGGAATTCAGGCAGGAATGCTTGTTCAGGCAGGAACGCTTTTTCAGGCAACTTCTGTTGTTTGTGCTATTGAAAACGAGTGAGCACAGTGTCATTCCCTCCCCTCTTGCCCTTCTCCCTTGCCCTCAGTTTCATCTGTGAGTCTGAATTCTGCAAGTTTAACTCAGGGTTCACAAAAAGGGAATTGCAGTACTTGCACAGAGCTTTTGAGGGTGGAGTCTGGTCTGAAAAAGGAGGTTTGAATTTTTTTCTTTCTTTTTTCTTACTCTGCTTATTTTTTCTGTCTGAATTAATTGTCCTTCTTAGTCCCCTTGCTCATTTCACTCCCTTCTTTGGCTGGTGACTACTGAGATGTCATCCTACATTACTTACTGTTGAGAGGATAACTCCTATGGTCCTGCTGTACATAGCTCAGTCAGCAGCAGGTGCTGAAGGAGCAGAGCATGTCAATATTTCATGCATTTAGAATCAAACACATTGACTCACATATGGTTGCTCCAAGGAGCATTATACATAAGTATGCTTTCTTTATATAGGTGTGCTAAACTGTTATCCCTGATGTACCCTCAGGCTGGCAATATAAATGTGATTGCAAGCAAGCAGTATGATAAAGAAATATGATCTAGCTTATGAAATTAAGTACCTGCAAATTACAAAATAGCAGATTTGTGGTTGGGGACTGAACAGGGGTTTTGTATTAATCCATCCCTATGACAGGAAAATAACCTGTAATCATAGAATTACAGAATGGGTCATAAGGGGTGCACACAAAGGGGGCAAAGGTTTAGTATGGACATCTCCTATTTGTTTACTTGTGATTTTACAGTTGCAGTATTACTTTAACTTAGCCTTTTGTATATAATTTAATTCTACTGGGGTTAGACCTTCATATACCTTTTTTTTTTTTCTTTTTTCACTGCTTAATCATTCCCATTTTCTTGAAATCTTCCTTTAGAAGATGAGCTTGAGCTCTGAATTTTTAGTATTACAGCATTGGATCTCCAAGAGTTGAGCTACAGAAATATCTAATTCTGCAGGGTGAGAAGGCTTGCAGGCTAGATGGAGGGATGGCTGTATTTGATCAAGGAGGAGCAGCTGAGATGTCTAGTTGCATTCTTCCATATGTTGCACACCTTTTAAGTACAGTGCTCTTCTCTCTAGATCTGCCAACACAGGTCTTGGCTTAGCAGATTCATGTGCCTTTGTTGTTCTTTAACTTGCTAATGGAAAGAGGACCACTCAAATGAAAATGAAAGAATAATTTTTACTAGTCTGCCTCATTTGCCAAAACAAAAACCCAAAGGGGTGTCTCTGGCTAATGGTTTCTACATTTTCAAGTTTTCTGCATTAGAACTTAACCAAACAACAAAAAGCTCACCTTATATGAGACCTTGGGCTGACTGCTTAGAAACTTCTTGTTTAGGAAACTTTAAAACTTTTTGCAAAAAGCAAACATACTCTCCAAAAAACAACCAACCAAACAAAAACCCAACAAACCACCACCACCAAAGAAAATCACCAAAATCAAAAGAACCAAAAAGGCTTTTGTATTAATCATGCAGCAAAGATTAGACTGCTGTGAAAAAAACCCCCCTAGCTTTGGGACTTAGACAGTTTTCAGTTTTTAATTCTGTTACTATGGGGCTGAGACAAGCTTCTTGTGATTACTAAAGAAATCTGTGAACATTTAGCTACCCTGGGGAGAAATCAAAGCATAGCGCATTGACATTTTTGTCCCCAAATTATTCTAGCTGATTCTTTGTACCATTGATGGACACGTAGTTGAGATTTAACTATCTACTGAGCATGGAGGTGATAGTGCAGAGTACAAGGAAAGGGAAACAAGTGGAAATGTACGCAAATCTTTTCTCCGGGAAGGTAAGTTCTCTGTACGATTTTATTTTTCCTGGCTGAAATTTTACTTTGGTGTTTCCATGTTTATACTGATTGAAAAGAATCAAATTTTATTTCCTATTTATTGGGGAGGATAGATTATTGCTTTTTTTAAAAAAGAAATAACTCCCACTCTGTTTTTAAGTTACCATATAGCAATGATATTTCCTAGATGCAATCTGGAATAGTTTTTTTTTTTAATTGTCATTTCCACACTATTACAAAACTGCTGAAATCTTGAAATGGTCTTGCTTAGACAATAACCCTGCCAGTTAAAGTTGCAGTTGCGAAGTAAAAGATATATCAAGTCTGACACTTTTTTGATATATTTTTTGAAATTTTTTACAAATTTTGAACAAAATTACATACTTTTCTCACACCTTCCCCCTCTTCCCATTCCCTCTTTTGATGCCTGCCTGGCTTCAGGAGGTTTGGGAGTCTGAATACTTATCCTCAGGGACACTTTTTGCAATATAAATCATGTTGATGCTGTTGAAACAAAATGTCTCTGATTATATTGCAAAACTACGGGAGACAAAAACAGAAACCAGGTAATTCTCTGTATTACGGACGGAGAGAAGGCAGCAAAAGCTAGACACTGCAAATTAACATAATAAGCAGGAAACAGACAGAAAGCAACAAAGCAAGAGGCCTTATAAGAATGATGTGCTTTTGGAAAGACTTTTAAAGGTCTGTTTTAAGGAATTTCATTTATCTCGGCTCTCCTCTGTTTCCTGAACAATGGGAGTCAGTGTTATCTCTGCCTAGATACACTGTCATGTGAAAGCTCCCATCTGTAGATCACACCCCATTTCAAAACCTACAAATGTATTTAGTCTCATCCTTTCACAGAATCAGAAAACATCAGCTCTCTGTCACCAGCCTGCTCTTGACTTTTGAAAGAGATCTATTTTACCACCATGGATAGGAGCAGTGGGTCTGATGTTAGATGTTTGCAGGTATATTGAACAAACTCTGCAGCATGTAAGATTTTCTTTTAATTTCCTCTAATTAACAAGTACCTGTGTAGAGGGAATAAGCAATGAAATGCCTGACTTTGTTGCTAATCCTTTGTTTTATTAGCAGTTGCCCAGGAGTAGCAAGGATTCCCTACCTCCTACAACCCCCCATGTCTTTTGCTAACTTGCTGACCTGTGGTCTTTTAATTTATAAGCAAGGTTTTCAAAAGTAAATGCTTGACATACAGTTGGGAGCTGTTTGTTCAACTGTGTGTTCGTTTTCCTACATGCAGAGACCAGGAATATAGTATGTGTATTTTTATATGTGACAGTAGTGATCCCAGGACTTCCACAACTACCTGTTCAGCTTTGGCTGCAGGAATAAATCTCTCAGAAAATGATCCAATAGGTAATAAATATGTAAATAATTTACAATCTAGGTGGAGTGACAGAGATTATGGGCCTGACTTGCATTGTCCTCATTCACTGCACTTAGATTTTGTCTTCCTTGAGGCAAAATGCTGATTCTTTTTTCATTAAGTGATTGTCTTCTCTGCAAAACAAGCAACAAACCCCGAACTTGACTAAAATTTTTACAATAATAAGACAGATATTGTCATCCCACTGTAGCTTTCTGAGACCAAACCTACATAATCATTTGTTTCTTGGCGCTGACTAATGGAAAGCTAACATCATGTTTCTGGTTGTATTTTAATGGAAATTTTCAACTATGTTTATCTAAAACAGCTGAGGTAACCTAACAGAATAATAAATTCCCTTTGACCATTGACTGTATTCACTGAGACCACATACTCTGGAAGAAAAAAAATGTATTCTGGGGTTTTGTCAAGCACTAGGGAGGTACTGCTGATGGTAACTGTTTGTCTATGCTCTATAGAACAATGAACAAGTGTTTTGAACTTTTTTGAATCTCAGGACACTGTGAGGCAAGATCCAGAAAGTATATCTCATACAGAAAATGTGAATGTGGTAGGTCAATTAACTTTCCTTTTTCTTCTAACTGAGGACTTGGGAGGATTTACTTCATCTGTTTATCTGTCTTTAACTGTTTATCAACTGAGAAAGGAGAGCAACTGGGCTTCTCGGGTTATAAATTCACCTTCCTATGTGCTTTATCAGGGAGATGTACTCATTGCAGGATCTAGAATATACTGATAAGATCGAGCCACTTGTTATTTAAAGCATTCCTGAAGGAGGGTTTGTGCTTTCCTATACCACAATTAGATGGTTCCAGTACATAACCAAGTGTGGGAGACCCAGTTTTTCAGATGTCTGCTGGCTTCGAGGTACCCCCAGCAGGCTACACGTAGACTCTGAAACTCTGAAAAAGGCCAATTTCTAATATAGCTCCTTCTCAATGGCATGTCACAGTAACTGGTTTAAATGGATTTGCAGGAGCAAGTTCTGAATACTACCCCTTCAAAACAAAATTCAGTTTCATCTAAGGATACTGAGCTGCATCAAAACAATCTCAACTAGTAAAATTAGATTTTCACTCCATGGATGTAACCCTGCTGTTTCTTGCATTGATCTTAAGCTGTTTCAGATAGTCCAGTGTGGCAATCTTTCTGAGGCGGGCTGGTGTTTTTTGTGTTGCATAATCCAAGGTTAGAACTTTCCCTCATGTTTCTGCTGGAAGGTTAGAAGCCGTGATGCTGTCCTTCTGTGCATATATAGTCTGTTGAGACTCCATTTCATCATGTCCCTAAAAGTAAAGAATATTTTAATCAGAATTGGTAACTGCTCAGCACAAGGGAGCATAAGTAAATCTTTAATGAAAATTGCAAATGGTTTGCTTTACCAGTGGATATGAATTTTCTCACTGAAGGATTCACTGAAAGCTATTTGAAAATCTCTGATTAAATGAGAAAGGAAGACCTTTAGAACAATTTAAAATTAATTTAACAAACAGCCTAGAGCTTGATCTCATTTGACAGCCAGTCTCATCCAAAACACTGACCTTCTGACTTCCAGTCACAGTCTGTTTCTTTCTACTGCCACCAACTCCCTTCCAGAAGGTGGATGCCTTTCTAAGAAATGGTTTCAGACTAACCAGCTGGGATTCTGTTAAGCTTGAAATCTGCACCTAGCCATCAGCTCACTTCTCTGAAATTCATGTGCTTTCTCTTCTGGTTCATTTAAGAGGTTTAGTTTTAATTCTTTCAGTGTCCTACACACCAGCATTTTTTCAGCATATCTGCACTATGCAAGTGAGAGGGTCATGCAGAAACGCCTGAGATGAATTGAGCTGAAGCAGCAAAGTTCCTGTGGGTCCATGTAGTGATCTGCCAGATTCCAAAGTGGTCTTAAAATAGATATATCTATGTTTTCATGTTGGTAGCTTTAAGCAGTGCTTCTTTACTTGGATATTGCATTGTTTTAGGAACTAGAGTAGTCTGAACTAGCTCCAGTGTCCATGCTGTGATCTCAACTTGCATTTTAAGTGTCCTCTGTCATTGGGATAAAACCTTCTGTTCATGGCAGACCTCTCAATCGTACTTTAAAAGGAACAGTGTTAAACTTAAGCCCTGATTTCTCATAAACTTGAATCTACAGCTACCCATGACTGTGTATGCAAACAAGTGTATGGGGAAAATTTTTCAATTCCCTTCTGAAAATCAGGGGCAACACTGTGGCTGTGGAACTATGGGATAGGCCAGAGATCAGGCTGTTCTTCTGTGGTGCTGCTGCTCTGGCTGCTGGGTGCATGAGGGCCAATCTCATTTTTGGCTCTCAGAACACTTCAATGAAAAGTTTATCCTCAAAATGACAGCTCCCTAAAATATTAAAATCCTTGCATGTTCCCTGCTGTCCTCAGCTCACCCAGCCAGCTGGCACAGAAGAACTGAAGGAAAATTTTTAGACACTCTCTCTCTTCAATAACGAAGGATTTATGTAAGTGCATATTGGCACATATTCATGTATGAGAACATATACGAGGACTTGCTGAAAATACATTTGCAGTATTAGTTGATAGAAGCTCCTGGGAGTTTAGATTTGTTTTTCTGTCTCTATATGAATATTAGAAATACTGTCTTTTCAGTACTACAGTTAGGTGTCTGTAAGGTTATCCTTTTGAGAAACCACGCTTAGCTCTAAAAGATTAACTAATTTCATTTTTTAACAAAAGGTGATTGAAGAAAGGACTATAAACTGCTTAGAAAAGCAGCCAGATTTTTTTCGTTTTACAGATACTGAAGATGCTCAGGAAGTCTGTGTTATTCAGTACCATGATCCACAGCTCTGACTAGTTGTGAAAGTATTACACTGCTTGCAGTAGTGTGATTAGCACGCACTCTTAAAATATTTCATAGATGTCAAGACTTGTTTTCCAAAGTGACTTTTATTAGATGCACAAGGTGTTTAATCCCATGAGATTAATGAGATCCACATCTCATTTTTCACGAGATGTGGATCCTTAAATTAGTGATAGTACAACAGAATATGAAGAAAAAACAGTTTATCTGGGTGTAGGAGGGATGGGGGAAATACAGAGCTGAGAATCTTAATCTGGAAAGGAGCAGTGAATTTGGGGAGGCAATTGGAAAGTGTCAGACACTCCACGTGATATCTGCACTCATGACTGCACAAGATATGACAGGACACTCTAGAATATGCTGTGTAAGGACAGGACAGATGTGATGTAGAGAGAGAAGAAACTATTGCACTGAAGACAAATATAGCAAAGTATATCATTAAATCTGAGATTAAGAAAGAGTGAAGAAAAAAAAAAATAGTTAAAAGTCCTCCAAGGCAGCACAGCAAATTCTGCTTTACACAGTGGTTTAAAGAAATGGGGTTGAATTGATATCAGAAATAGGAATTGAGAACAGATTTATGAAAGTCTAGACCAGATTTTGTGTAAGGAATTCAGAGAAGTTATCTAAGGATAGGGTGCCATGTTCACACTTACAGTTGCTACAGATCATGGTTACTAAAAACAAGGAGGTGTTTGGAATATGTGCATATATAATATTTTAATTAATGATTCTTACGAATTTTAATTTTACTTTGTGCCTCATATTGATTATCCTGTCTATTGATAATACAGTGGTGAGTTTTCTACTTTTTGAAGGATTCTGGGAGGAAACTTTTCCCTAGATGCGTGTGCATTATTTCACTGTTACTCTTGGTCTTTCTCTTGTCAATGTGAAGAATATTCTCTTCCACATGGTTAGAACCCTTCTTTCTCTAAGTTTCAATATCTTTTCTTTGTCATACCTTCTGGCAAATTTAAAGAGAGGCAAATTGGATATAATAGAGATTGAGCTCTTTTTATAACCTCTTAAATAATTAAGTTCCCTCTACATCTGCACTGTCCAAGAAAGCCTAATCCTCTCTCTCAATTAATGAACCTTATCATTTCCCTGTGTGCCAAGTATTCCTTCAAGAGTTTTTTCTTGTAACAGTTTTGGCAATAGACTTGTAATCTTTTCTGAATTATGTTTTCATAGGTTATACCAGGTGAGTGTCTAATTAGTAAAATTTAAGATAGCACAGTGAGACGTTTGTTTGAATTTTTCTTTCCTTAGAAATGATGCACCCAGAAATATCTTTCCTTGTTTGCTTGTTTTGAAACCCATAGAAAAAAATCAGTTTTAATTACAGACTTTATTTCAACGGCGCAAAATAAATATGTTTAGTTGCTGGCCATTGAAAGGGTGATTGGATGTCAGGGACAGAAAATCAGTCAGATATTTTAGTAGGATCTGCAGGAGACAACATTCAATATATTTGAATTATGTATTTCAAATATTACTTTTTCACATAGGACATTATTACAACATGAATCTTTTTTATTAAAATATAAAATGTAGTCTTTATAAAAGCATAACACTTTTTAAGACTTCAAAAATAGTGAGACTCCTTGAGTAGGTGACAGCATTTATAGCAAGGAAGGCAGATGTAATTCATGTATGAAAGCTGGCTGTGAAAACAGAGAGCTTTATCCAAGGTCTTATTATAAGTGAGGGAGACTTCTATACAAGTCTTATAACATAGAAAGGAAAGTATTAAGCTGGAGAGAAGTCATTTATCAGGGCATGACACGTGCAATTCTGCTTTCCCCAAAGTACTTTCTGGTGAAAATGATCATGTGTCATTCCTTTCTAGGGGGTGCCAGAGAAAGAAGTCAGTAGAGTGCTCAACTTTTGCACTTGATTTAATATGCCAAGTGTTTTATTAGTTTATTATTTAAAAATTATCTTGGATCTATTAGGTTTTCTTTTATTTTTCTGAATGAGCTGAGCATGGAAATAGCATTGATGGACACTGTGCTGCTTTATATTATCATTTTTCTTTGAGGCTATGGGTGATATTTTGTGTGTGTCTGTTAGGTTTTCTTCAGGCTTAATAGAGAGCAAACAGCTAGATTACTAGCAATTCAGCTAGATTACTGTGACTCTGAGAGTTCCAGTGCAGTGAGGGGCTGTTCTGTCCCAAGATCCCACGCATTTGCTGAATTTGGTTTTATACTGCACAGAAAACTCTGCAGTTTTGTTTCTGATAAATATAGGCTGTAGAAGGTAATTATCTAGTGAAAAGGCAAGATCCTCTTTCCAGTTGTAAATAAATAAATAGGTGATAGACAATAAGTAATACCAAGGGAAAAAAACTACAAGGGTGAGGTGGAAAAAACACAGTGCTTTGCTTACAACAGCAAATTACAAATGGAGGCAGGGCACAGTGAGCAGGAAGGATCCTGTTTTCAAATTTTTCAACGAAGAGAAAGGAACCTGTCTTCAAATTCCTCAGAGCTGGGAGATAAAAAAAGCATTTCAAGTCAAAAAAGAGGGAAAACTGGAAAAAGGTGAATCTTCCTCCTATCTTGAGCAAAGGCAAGAATGACAACAGTAGATTTGGCCTCACCACTATGCCAGGAAATGTTATGTCCTTAGAGAAGCCACCTCTGGGTGTGTGATGGACCAACTGACTGGGAACAGCTAGCGTAGATATAATAAGGGAAAACTATACCCGAATAACATGATTGCTTTCTGTCGTGATTGGACTGTCTCTGCAAATAAGACAAGAACAATGAAAGCTGTGTACCATAGCCTTAGCAAGACTTTTGTCATGGTTTCTCACAGTATTCTTGTAGTCAAGCTGAGGAGGCATGGATTGTAAGTGTGGACTACAAGGAGGCTGAGAAACTGGCTGATTCATCAGCTCCAAAGTGCAGTGATAGTGTTTCAAAGCCTAGGGGTTGGTCAGTTATGAGTAGCAGTCCTGAAGAGCTGACACTGGAATGTGGTTTAGTGTTTTCAGTAGCAACCTGGGCATGAGCTAGAAGACACTTCAACAGATTCACAGGTGAATCCAAGCTGGGGATTGTGGCCAACATAATCACAGGGCAGGGCTACCCTTCAGAAACACCTTGACAGGCAACAGAAACAGGTGAACAGGAGTGTTGTGAAGTTCAGCAAAGGTAAATGCATTTCTTCATGTGGGATGTGATAATCTCCCACAGCAGCACAGTGACTGGCAAGCAGCATTGCAGAAAAGGACTGAGTCACAGTGGACATGAATCCACAGCACTTCTTTGCAAGGTGACAGTTAACTGTATGCTAGTCTTGGTGAAAGTGACTGATTGTTTCCCCCTTTGCCACTCACAAAATAGTGTCTGGAGAACTGTCCAATTCTTCCCAGCCCCCTCCAGTACAAGACAGGTGTTGATAAACTGATACAAGTTCAGTGAAGGATCACCCAGGTGACGAGGACTGGAATATATAAAGGAATGCTGAGTGTGTTCAACTTGTTCAGTCAGGACAGAAGACTAAGGGGAGATCTTATTGTTCTCTAATACTATCTAAATTTAGATTGAAGAGAAAGTGGAGTCAGACTCTTTTGGGCAATGTGTGATGGAAGTCTAAGCCAGACATAACAACCACAGGTCTCAGTAGGAGAAACTGTGACTGGATTAAAAAGATAATAATTTGCAATTAGCCTGGCTAAGTACTGGAGCAGGGCCCAGAGAGATTATGAAATCTTCATACTTGGAGTTTTGACAGAACTTGACTAGACAATGTCCTGAGCAACCCAATCTAACCTTGAAGCTGGCCTTGCACTGAGCAGAAGGCTGAGTTGAATGTCTTCCAGATGTCTCCTCCAACCTAAAATTGTTCTGTGATTCTCTGAGTTGTTTCGTTATGGTACTTTCAATAGCCACTAAAAAAAAGCCTGATTGTTGAGTTTGTCATGCCCTTTCGCTGCATATATCACTCTGAATTCACCGGGAAAACAATATTAGATGCAGGTAATCACTTCAACATTCAATGTACATGGTGAACAGCTTATCATTATCAGTAACTGCATCATCAAATATGTAAAAGGCTTTGCTAATCACTGACCATTGTTAAAGTTTCATATAATCTAAATACTTTGCCAGAATTTTAACAACCTGCCTTTTCAATTAAAATAAATGCATCAGAGCTCAGAGAGAATGATCAAATGCAGAAAAGTATGGTTGAAAATGGACCTTCTTACTTGATTGAAAAAGTCATCAATGGGATCATTGAAATAATGTGTAATCAAGTAGCAGGGAGTGTTCAACAGCTGGCAATTGTGAATAGAATTTAATTGTTCCTGGACTGACATCTTGTCCTGAGATCTAAGTGTTTCTTTAATAATTTTCTTTAACCACCTTGATTCATTTCAGCAACACCATTGTATGAGCTCTGAATTACTGAAGAGGTAAAGGGTAGCACTTAAAGCTATCCAACCCAGAAATATCATCTGAGGAAATATATTGATGAATATTTGTTTTTTGTGCTGGATCACTGCAGTATTTAAGAGCCCCATAAGGAAATTTTAATGGAAAGTATCTTCTGTTGAAACCCATGAAGTTTTGGTTCAGTGAAGACCATCTTGATAAATGGTGCTGCCCCCACCCAAGGTCTCTGGTGCTGCTTTGTAGATAATTTTATGATATGATAGATTATATATTCATTTATGTCACACTGAATCCTATTCTCAGACCAAACTCTCTGGAACCAATTCTACAGTTGTTTTCCATAATGCTGCCCCTGACTTGCATAAAACTTTTGGATCCACATTAAATATAGGACTGGTACCAAGGAGACCTTATGTTCTTTCTGTAAAGGACTGTTTTCTGTAATTGTTACAGGAGACAGCAGAAACACTACAGTTATATTTCTTGAGCTAAGCAACAGAGATTTGTTTTTATTTTGCTTTGTGATTGTTGTATTTATAAGGTTCTCTGTTTTTTCCAGCAGTGAGGTAAGAAAAACTTAACAATAGCTTCAGTGGATGTTCGATCTATGAAGTCCTACTGATTGTCAGGTGTAAGCATTCTGATAGCTGTGAATTGAATGGATGCTGTGGTGCTGAGGAATGAAGGGTTTGGAACTGCAGGAGGTCTATGACAAGGAGTGTGCTTTTTATTACTTTTTTGTTGAAAGTGGCAGATGTGGTCATGAGTGAAGATTACTATTATTTCAATGTATCTACCCTGAAGTCTGTCACTAGATACAGGAGGCATTTGCAAGGAAAAGATTGATGTGCACAATAGGTAAGGCTCTGAGAGGAAACCATATCATAACAAGGAGTTAGCAAGCTTGTGCCTGTCTGCCTTTTGCAAAGTAGTTATCAGAGCTTCTAGAAGAGACATTTTCAGACATGGACATGGAACTGGATATTAGAGGTGTGTCCAGCTTGGCAATAGGATATGCCTCTTTGCCTCTGACAGACACATTTCAGTGATGTTTTAACTTTATCATACCTTGTCTTTATTGTGAACTTATCTAGCAGATGTTAACACTGCTCACAATTTGTTTGGTCAAAACATTTCTTCTCAATATTGGAAGTATGAGTGGATGTAGATAGGTGGTTCAGTACTTATTTCTGGTTTTGAAAAGTAAACTGCAGCAGTTTCAGTCTCCAGTGAGCAAGCTCTGAAGGGCAGAGAAGCCCCTTTTTATGTAAAAGAAGATATGGTTTTTTGGCTGTTGTGATTTGATTGTTATGGAAAAGCATCATAAAATATAATGTAGAATCTTGCTAAAGCACTTTTAAAATGCCACCAAAAAGTTGCATCTAGTTTTTTTTCAAATTAAAAGTTATTACTCTCCAGTTTTACCTTGTTTGTGGAGTAAATTCCTTGGAACCTTGTTTGTTTCTTTCTATTAAATTCATCTAGGCTCTTCCATAGCATAAACGACAGATGACCCAAAGGGGCCTGAACGTACTTTGACTGCTATTTTTGCCCTATCATAGACTTTTTGAGTGAAGTTCAGTGTCATATACTGAGAATGAAATCTGTCAAACAGTTTAGAAAAATGTGGCTAATTTAGCAGTGTTAGATAAAACAACTCCTTTCACTTTTTCCTCTGAGAGTAATAGCCTCTATTTTCAGCACAATTGGCCTTTGGCAACTGTTGGTAACATGGGAGAGTATTTTTGGAAAAGGAAGGAAATAAAAAAAGATTAAACCACGGGGAATTGCAAAGGAGAGAGAATGCTGAAGAACAGAACTGCTAAGGAAGAAATAGCTTTATAGCAAGTACCTGGACTATAGCTTTTATTTTTCTTATGTCTTCCCTATATGGGTTCAAAATAGGTCAGCCACAAAAATGCACACTTTATCTTACCATTGTGGTTTAACTCCAGCCGGCAATTAAGTACCACGCAGTCGCTTGCTTGCCCCTCACACCTGTCTCCCCACCCTTGCTTGGGATGTGGAAGAGAATCAAAAACACATAACACCTGTGGATTAAGATAAGAATAGTTTTATAATTAGGAAAAAAAGTAAAATAAAATAATACATTAATGAAAAGGAGAGGAAGTGAGATGAATAAAAGCCAAGAAAAAAGTGATGCACACTGCTGTTGCTCACCACGCACTGATGGGTGTCCAGCCTGTGCCACAGCAGAGATTGGCCCCTCCCAGATAATTCTGCCCAGTTTATATACTGAGCAGATATTTTATGCTCTGGCATATCTTTCTGACTAATACAGGTCAGCTGTCCTGCCCATGCTCACTCCAAGCTTCTTGTGTACCTGCTCACTGGCAGAGCATGGGAAACTGAAAAGTCCTTGACTTAGGGTGAGCACAGCTCAGCAACAACTAAACCATCAATGTGTTATCAATATTATTCTCATCCTAAATCCAGCTCCTAAGAAAAAAGTTAACTCTATCCCAGAAAAAACCACAACAGCATCCACCCCTTATTTCAAACCATTTGTGTGATGCCAGCTTCCAACTTTCTAGTACACCATCACCTTTCCTGTCCTTTGATTTATATACACACATAGATATCATTCCCTTATTTTATGGACCATCCCTATAAAAGTCCATTGGGTTCCTTTAGTCCATAACTTCATGCTCCATCTGTCATGAGCATCTTTCAGGGCAGAAAAGGTGGCTCACAGTGTTAGGTTGTTACACGCTGAAGGCAATTCTGATTCCATCACTGTTGTGCTTGTCAGTTTCATCAAAGTTCATTCTTCATTAATGTGGTGATTGGAAAGGAGTTGGGTTCAGATCCCCAAATCTGGAGTGGCAGAGAGGTACCATAAGATATCCAGTGCAATGATTGGCATATAGCCACCATAAGAGTGATAGTGTATAGTGTTATATAGGAATTAATATAATATAGTTTAATTAATTGGTCATTCTCAACCAAAGAATGAGCCACACACCGGACTTCCCCATACTCCCACATTACCCACCAAGTTCACCAAGGTCCTTGAGAAAAAGCAACCCCACATATGTGTTTACCTTTGCCTGAGGCAGGAATAACCCAGCATATTTTTTTGTGAACTACTGGAATTTTTCCCCTTCTACAGTATGTAGAAATCTTGATTGAGTGGGGCCAGCCGGATTTGCAGATCCCCTAATGTTGACTAGCAAGGTGGCTTTTGTTAAATTTGTATCCTAATGTTTGAAGGTACCCAGCATCCATTGCTCTCAGTGTTAACTTTAACAGCCCATTGTATTATTAGTTTTTCCTGGAGGTTGCTGCATGATAGGGGATCTGATACGATCTGATATGATCTCCACGCTGTGTTCTTTGGCCCAGGTTTGGGCCAAATTGTTTTAGAAATGAGTCCTATTGCTTTCTGGAGTATCATGTTGTTGTAAGTCTTGGTTTTCAAGGCACAGGATAATGTTCTGAGCAGTTGCATGGGGCACAGAGTATGTGTCCAGCCATCCAGTGCCTGCTTCCACCATTGTAAGCATATGGCACATGGCCTTGGTAGGTTTGTAGGAGTGTGCTACATTCAATCTGCCAGGCTGCCCCATATATATGTTTCAGCCATCATTCTCCCTACCAGAGAGGCTTTAACTGCTTGGCCTGCTTAATGGCAGCATATTTCACATTCCTGAATAACCTTTGTGATAGTGTCCATAGTCAAGTCCACAGCTTGGACATGAGCCTAGCTAGAGATTGCATCTCTTTCTTGATGGCTCAAGGTGTCATGAGGCCACCAAGCTAGAAATAATTCACCCTTATGATGCACCTGAGCCACTACAATTTTATCAGCCTTATCTACCTGTTGGGTAATCTGATATTCTTCAGTAGCCCAGCTCTTGGTACATAAGCATCCATGTGATGTACCAGGTTCTCTACCCAGACAGCAGTCTAGTGCCACAATCATAGAATCACAAAGGCTGGAAAAGACCTGAGACTTTTCTGAGTTCAACCTTTGACTGAACACCAGCATGTCAACCTAAATATAGCACTAAGTGCTATATTGAGCAGTTTCTTGAAAATTTCCAGGGATGATGACTCCACTACTTCCCTAGGCAGCCTGTTCCAATGCCTGACCTGATCTCCGGACTAAAAGTGAGTATGATAGGAAACTGATTCATCTTTTAACAGTAGGTTTTTCATTGTCAGGCTTCAGTGTTGTAAGTGGAGATGCCTCGTAAACCCAAATTTAAGTATGCCATTGCAGGGTATTGATGTGAATCTTGTGCTGGTCATTTCCTAATTGTGTTTTACTGCACAGGTACATCTCAAAGGTGTTTTTACTATTTTAATTGGTACCATCTTTACCACTGTGTAAGTACATAGTAATGCTTATGGCAAAATCTGTCCAAATGTTATTTATGATAATCCCCCAACCAAAAGTACATCTGTCTCACTAAGTTTTTCTGTAAATTATAATAAAAACCATGTAGATGTGTCACTTAAGGACATGATTTAATGGCAGACTTGGCAGTGTGCGGTTTACAGTTGGATTCTGACCTTACAGGTCTTTTCCAACTCAAATGATTCTATGATTATATCTTTTTTTAAATGAAGGACCTGCACCTTTTCCCCCTTTTTATTTTCCCTTGACAGATATTCCAATCATAAAGCAGATGCCAGAGACTTAGGTTTGCTGCTGTTTTTTTCCACCCAGCTTTGAAGTTCATCACAGTGTAGACTTTGTGTAGAACTTGAACAAAGAAGAAACATATTAGAAAACAGAGAAATAAAGAGAAAGGAACTAGTCTTTTCATTGTTGTGGAGTATGCAACTAGGACTACAGTTATGAACTTCTGGCATAATTCATTTTTTGTATATGTTTCTTGATCTTCAAAAATACGAATAATCTGACTTAATAAGATTAAACCTATTAATATTTGAACAGAATGTTAATAAAGAATTCAAGTGTTCTCTCAGTTCTATCAACATGAATCCAAAATAACCCTCTTGATTTCTTATAATATTTGTTCAATAATGCAGTAGTACAAAAAATTGAAGGTAAATTATGGTGCACTGCTTTTGAGCTGTTCAAAGCACTTTCTTGCAAGATTAGACTATTTTCTCACTATCTTCTTCTTATGAACAGTGAATAGATTGAACTTTCTGCCAGAATGGGCCTTCCTAGTTCCATACCCAGTAACCATGGCCAAATTTGGAAATTAGCCCAAGTCTGAAGAATGGCAATTTAGTGATGTATATCTAGTGAGATATTCTTTCTGTTTCCATGCAGAAAAGAGAACCTGAATTGCATGCTACATGTAAAGCTGGTCTGGTGCCAGATAAGCTTGGATCCTTCAAAGTACTTTCATGTTAGTATTAAGCTGCCTTTAGGCTTTTATAAGAGTAATAAGGGTTTCCCAACAAAACCAACCCCAAACCAATGAAAAGCCATGGGGAGACCTCTTTTTCTGGGTTTTTGCTTTTTATTTTTCTTTTATTCGTTATCAGAAGGAAGGCATTCCACCTCATTAGTCAATAGCACCTGAGTATTTCCAAGTGTTGTAAGCTGCTCCTGGAGTTCCACTGATTAGTTTCCTGCCATCTTGATTTACTAATAGGTCTCAGGCCTTTTTCTTTAAGGGTACACATACTGCAAGGTTCAGTTATGGCATTGATCGGAGTTGAAAAACTACGAGAGTGAGTTACAAGCAAATGGCTTTGTAGTGCTGGGCCAGTTTTCAAAGTAAGAAAATGAACCTGCATGGCAGGCCAGTGCTAACAGCTCTGAGAAACACTGGCTTTTTGCATATTCCCTGTTGGCTGACCTCTGTATCAACTGAGGTTAACAATGTTAATGGTTGACTTTGGAGTCGATATTGTAGGGTTTGGGAAATTTCTGTCTTAGTCTACAAGTTGTGAATGATATGCCCTTATAAAAATAGTGTGCATTCACAGGTTATTCTACAGCATCTGCACAATTGGCTGCTCATCTTCATTGTGGATCCAAGGCATTTTTACAATGTAAATATTGAATACATTATAGCAGAAAAGAATTCTATAGCTTGGGCAAACTAAAAAATGTGACCTGAATTTTTGTTATAGTGAGTGACTGCCGACTCTTGAAGTCAGACAAGACCATCATGACTTAAACCAGACTACTCTGTTTCATGAATAGAGGCAGAATTATTGTAAGAAAGATGTTAAGTATCATTAGTGCAGAGCTGGTTTTCAGTAAGAAATCCTAGTGTAGTGAAGTGAAGTGGTACCTGCATATGACCTTCACTAAAATCTGCTGACAAAGTCACCTGCTATTTCCAGCAATTTAAATAGATTCAAAATAACTATAAATATGAATTGTAACATTTTTCCAATGTGTTCTAGCTATCTGTCATAATTATGTGATGGATGGAAACGCACTGATCTCTGACCTGGTCTCTGTGTTACTACCTGAGCCAGATTTTGAAACTGGGTGATGGCTTAGTAAAGTTTCTCTTGATTAGAAGTAAATTTAATCCCCAAAATAGCCCATAAACTGTGTTTTGCAGCTTATTAGAGATTGTCCTGGTAGTTAACTTCCCAGGGCTTTGCCTGAGGCTGAAGTGGTTTCTAACAATCCATCATTAACTTCTATGACAACCACAGGCAGGCTGTGATTGTCAGCATTAGTCATGACATACAGTAGACCTCCTACTGTCATTCTAAAAAATGCAGTTAAACCAGATTCTGCACCATTGCTAAGTCTCTGGGTACAAGAATGAATGTCAAATGAGTTTATTTTACATGTTCTTGCAGGCAACTCTACGCTGTATTTGCTTGAGCACCTCCTTAATGTCTTAAATATCTACTACTAGAATAATCCATTCTTAAGTATCAATGCCATGTTCTCTTGTGTGCATCACAAGTGCTCCAGCTTTTAAACACAGCCATGTGCAAATCCTTAGAAGAGAATCAAAATCTGCAAATAAACCTGATGAACTGGAAATAGTCGTGAATGTATTATGAACTCTTGGATCACCTATTGAGAAGAAAATACAGATATGCAACTTTAGCTTCTGGAAGTTAAAATACATTTTTAAGCATGTGCTTCTAATAACATATTTCCTATGAATTGCTCCAGATGCTAGTAACTTATGCATTTATTGTGTTATATGTTATAACTAGGACAGAGGGTTAGCATTACAGACTTGAGAACTTCCTTCTCTACTCTGGAATGAGTTAGTAAAAAACTACAGTGCTCTCCTGTTAGTATCTCCCTGCAAACCTCAAACACAATAAATACATCTGGTAATCCAGATGTTTATAAACCAATAGATAACTACATCTCCAATGTGACAAATCACATCATGTCACATCAAAAAGATCTGATGTCAATTATTTGAATGGGAATCTTGCCTGAGAAAATGTCTTCATATTGATATTCTTCATCTTCTATTTATACTGTGACATACTATATTTTTACCTCTCTATTGTGTAGGAAGAAAACCCATACTTTTCTTGACTGACTTCATTATTAAATATGCAGAACATTCACATACAATTTGAAGAAAAAGAATTTTAATTTCTCTGAATAAACGTTGATATTTAAACTTTTTATTAAAGTTGAGAATTTCCTTGGGGCAGAAAACTTACTAGTTATGTTTCTACATTTAATCATGATTGACAGGAAGATGATGCCTTTCTATTCAGCTGGGATGCAAAAACTTTGTAGTTACTCACTTGTTTGGGCCAGTCATTTATGCTAAATTGAAAATACCTGAATGATAAAGAAGCTCTGGTATGATAAACTGAAGAACAAAGCATGCATTTGAGGAATAGAAAACACTTCAAGGGCAAACTGAAATACAACTTCAAGTGATGTACAGTTGATGAAATTAACTGGAAATTTTAAAGAGCAAACAGATCAGGATGTTATACAGCACCATAACTCGGAATGGCTATTTCTGGGAAGACATAATAAGTGAATCCAGATGTAAAGAGATGGCCTTGAAGACAGCCAAAAATCATTTTCCTATGTATGTAACAAGGGCTGAAAAATCAACTGCTTATCCAGTAGAATTTTTAGCTGCACTACTAACTGTAGTAATGAAATTGTCCGTTGTGACTCACCTTAAATTTCAAAAAGCAACACAACAATAATGTAAGGAATCAAAGGACTGAAAGACCCTTAAAATATCATCTAACCCATCCCTTTGTCCCCAAAGACAATCTGAAATCATTCCTGAACAAAGTTTATCTAATTTTTTTTTATCAAGACCCAAACCTCTACAGCTAGAAATTCCTTAATGATTTAGACAATATGTAAAATATGTAACAATCCTCATCCTTATTGCTACAAAGTTTTTTCCTTCCACCCTCCTCTTCACTGTAATTTAAATTCTTCACTTACTCTATCTGAAGTTAGGACAAGGAGACCATTTTATTTTCATTACTTTCAGCTGTGCATGTTATATTATCCCTCTTCTCAGCCTTTTCTTGTTTAGATTATGTAACTACTATTCCTTCCCTTTTTCTATATAGACCATATTTTGCAACCTTTCACTTTCTCATTGATCTCTTCTGTACTTTGTCATATTGGAACATGTAATACTCAGCCAAGATCTTACCAGTTTCACAATAAGCAAGAGGATTACTGTGTATGACTTGCCAGCAATAGTTTTATTTATGCATCTCAAGATATTTGTCCTTATTTTTTTTAAAGTACAACATTCTTGCTTTCCATCTTGTAATCCATAATCGTTGACATCCTCTCTATATCTTCTGCAAAACAGTTAATGAAACACTTTTCCTATGTTTGCAGGGTTTGGTTATTTTTGTAAGAACTTGTCTTTATTGATTGGTATCTTGTATTTTTAAATAACTTCTTCAGCTTTGCAGTATTTTTGAACTGTAACAATGTTCAAACATGCTTAAATCACCTCTACACATTTGCATGTTCAATGAGCATATGTCTTATTACATCACACAAATATGATTAGTTGTAATCTTCAACAGCATGGGAATAAGACTATCTTGTGGAGTTTCATCTTGTTATGCTTTCTGTTTTAATGCTGAGCCATTGATAAGTATTCAGAGCATGGTTTTCTGTCAGTTATATATATATATATGGTTATAACAGTTTCTTTAACCTTTTTTAGCCACATAATATAAAAATGGTAAATAGGAAAGTGGCAGAAATCCTCCTAATGGACAAATGATGTTTGCTAGTTCTTCCCATCTTTCCCCATATTCAGACATTTCTATCTACATGTATGCATATACAATAAGAGGGTATGATGCATTCGTATAACAATAGCATAAAATGGGGAAGGTGGTATTTCAAGCAGAGCTTTCTCCTCAAAGGAGCCTTCTGGAATTGTTTTATTGGTGGCAAAAGGAGTTTTGATAGCGTATTAGAAATGCTGGTTTATTTTTCCAAGAAGTAAGGTGAGGTAGATGAAGTTCTCAGCATACTGCTGTATGAAGGGGAGCAGCAATCGAATAAATAACAGCAGTGCCGTTTTCATGAGAGAGATCTCTATTTGGCTTTCTGTGTGCATATAGAACATTTAATTTAACAAAACAATGAAAAGTTATGGATTACATCTAGAAACAATAACCTTTCTAATAAGCACAGCTAAAGATACATAAATGACAAAAAAATTAAAAGCTTTCCCTTTTTAATTTGTGAACCGTTTTAACCAATATGAAGTTGTGCAGAAAAAAAGTGTCTGAGTGGTACAGTATGGTGCCTTGGAGATTTTTCCCTTTTGTACGTTTCAAACAATAGTACAGCTTGAACTTTGCATATACTGACTCCGTGTTTTCATGGGCTTCAAGCACTGCTGGATAGATGTAGAACTGTAGAATCGTAAAATCCTTTAGATTGCCAAGGATCTCTAAGATCATCAAGTCCCAAGTCTAAGATCATCAAGTTAACCCAGACTGCCAAGTCCACCACTAAACCATGACCCTAATCACTACATCTACAGGACTTTGAAATACCTTCAGGGGTAGTGACTCGACCCCTTCTCTAGGCAGCCTGTTCCAATGCTTGACAACCCTTTCCATGAAGACATTTTTCCTAATATCTAATCTAAACCTCCTCTGGTGCAACTTGAGACTATTTCATCTTGTCCTATCACTGGGAGGGAGATATCTGGGAGAAGAAACTGACACCCACATGGCTACAACCTCTTTTCAGGTAGTTGTAGAGAGTGATAATGCTACATGGTCACACGTGTGCAGCTTCTCAGAAGTGGCCCCAGGGTGGGGATATTTGACAATATTTGCTCTCTGTTCATGGCTGCTGACCCACTCAAGAGCTAACTCTCTCTGTGCTGTAGACAGGAACAAAATTTGGTAGAAGTAACTTAGCTGTACTGAGTGATGGGTAGTAGTGTTTTTCTGAGGGTGCATTGAGATGGCAGTGGACAAATCTGCTGCTGTTTCTTTCCATCAGCACTCTCTTTCTGAAGAGAAAGTTATCTCTGAGCAGGTGGATTGTATCTTTAAAGGGTATGTTTTTTGCTTTTTCTAGTCATGTGAGCTTGTCTCACAGATGTCATGCAGGCTTTACCTGTTTTAGATTTGGTGTGTAACAAACTGTAAAGAAATTCAGCACAGCACTTTGAACTGTCTAATGTCATCCAGGAAGAAGTGAAGTTGTAGGATAGGATCATATCTCTGAAACAGGTAATAGAGCTGAAGAGGTTAGTGTGAGGTTAAACACTGCAATTAAACCCTGATAGGGGGTCCCCTGGTGGCCTAGCGGTTAAGATGCTGCGCTCTCACCGCCGGGGACGCAGGTTCGATTCCCGGTCCTGCTTCAGGGACACCCCCGGGTAGATGGAGCTCGTCAGCCCCTAAGGCCATCC
>JAWWLV010000088.1:48737169-48753306 GCA_035041135.1 Platyrinchus mystaceus | reverse complement strand
ACCTAAAAAATCCATTGCGCAGGCTTGAAAGGTAAAAAGACCTTTCCCAGATCTTTGTTCACGAAGACTGGCCACGTTAAACCCTGATGTTGAGAGAAGGAAGTGATTCTGTTTGCCTCTGGCTCTTGGGGACTCCATCTAAAATACCTGAGTGACAGAAGCCCTGCTGTGAGTGTACCTTGTCTTTATTATTATTGATTATAATTCGTTTTTTCATTTTAAGAAGTAAAATTTCTTTCCATGGTAGAGCAAAACCCAGTTTTGAGATCTCAAGACTTCTTTCAAAGTAGAATTGAGTTTGAATTTCCCACTGCACAACTGGCTATGAAATTGCAGAGGGACTTCTATATGGTAGGAACCAGACTTCACATGATGTTTAAAAGAAAGCTTTTTTTGCCTTTGATCTATGTCTGTATTCCCCTGACTCATCCACAAGGGGGACATAGTTCTAAACAAATACACATTTTCGTTATTTTTGAATATGCTCATTTCTAACCCTTCTTATTTTAAATGATTCACTTGGAATGCCTTGGGACAATGCCAAAACTGTGCAGTCACTAAGGAAACTCTTTCACAGGAATACAGAAAAATGAACTGGGTTTGTATTTTTATTTTTATTATTTTTATTTTAGGGAGCTTTCTTTTTTGTTTAGAGAAGGAGATGTAAGTCTTTGCTCACCAGGGTGTGATCATTGACTTCAGATTACTCATATACACATGTGGAAGAGAGCATTATGTTTTGTTGTTTTCTATAGAATTACTTTGGCCTTCTTCAGTATGGATTGACATTTCTCCACTTGCTTCAGAGATAGCTGGAGCTATCTAGTAATTAATCTAGAGAATGTGGTAAAGAGCATTGCCCCTTTTCTGTGTTTGTTTTCTTTCCTAATAATTAGTGCTGTGTGAAACAAAGATTTGAATTAGAGAAAAACAATACATGGGTTTGTATAACAACTTGGTTTTACTTTAGAACTCCAGAAATAGAGTTTTGAGTTTATATTACAACTATGTTCTAGGGCTCCTAGAAAAATGAGATGTATGATTGAGGCTGAGTTCACTGCAGAGTCCAAGATTTTTTCTAACCTTCTGGTATTAAAAAAATACAATCCTACATGAAAGGAGACCCTCCTGAAAAGGAGGGAAGACAAGCTAAGAATGAGTCCTTCACTTCCCATTGCCTGGTTAAGCTGGAATTTTGGGAAGGGAATTTGGTATTTCGTTGAGCAGAGATTCCCTGAATACTGACTAAAGAAACTCCCACTGTGGCCTCTTTCATCAGTCACTAGCAAGCTTTGGCTTTCCTTACACAAATATCTTTTTATGCTTTGTATTTAAAGTGTAATTCTGCTTATATAGATACCCAGTATCAGAAACAAAAATATTATATTGATGAACATTATTTTCTAGAATAAATTGTTGTGAGTTTACCTAAAATTACTCCCCAAGCCCACTCAGATGACTCATATCATCCACAGGAGACCAAATTAGATTGTCATAATTAATGTGCTTCACTTTTATGTTTATTTCACAGCATCTTATTTGAAATTGTTCTTGTGAATGAGTGACATTTTTCCTATGTACATTTGAAGCTGGCTTTATTAGTTCATTTTCTACTTAAAAATCCCAAATGTCTAAATACAGATTTTTTTTTTCCATCATCCCAGCAGGAAAAAGATCATATTTAGAGATTTCCAGCCATGTGAGATTTCTGGAATCTTCTTTAAGTTCTGGAAGTACCAATTGTGTTTAAAATTGGCACCACCTTGGCAAAGGTTTGTTAAACCTATTCCCAAAATCCCTATAGATAAATATTTGTAGAGCCATGAATATCTTTTTTAATCCTTTGTAATCCTTGCAGTTAAACATCTTTTACCAGTTGCTAACCTAAGCCTTATCTGCTTGAAATTTAGCTAATTTTTTATTGTTCTTTCTCCCCACTAGACATGGGAATGTCTGGTTACCTTTCTCTTCAAAGAAACTCTTTATGTTCTGCAGTCATATCTCTTCTCCTGTGATCCTCTTTAGTTTCTTTTTTTTTCCTCACAGATATTTTATTTCATGTAGCTCCCCTCTGCTCTCTCATTTGGCTTCATCTTTCTCAAATCTGAACACAGCACTGCAACTGGAATCTCAACAGTACTGAACAGAATAAATAATTACCATCCTTATCCTGCATAGGGTATTTCTATTAAGCATCTCAAAGTGATAGCTGCTTCTATGTATCATCCTAGAAAAGAGTCAATGGTCTGTATTCCTCTAATGCTTTAAATCCTTTTCTTCAAAGTGGTTGCCTACCCTGGTTTCTCAGTTTTGCACTTGATTTAGCCTTAACAAATGCTTTGTTAAAAAACTTTGCATTTGTCCTTACAATTTTTTTTTCCTTGGTGACATCGGATTTTTTTTTCTTTCTTTCACTGTAATAGCAAACCATTCCAGCTTCGTGTCATCTATATGTTTTGTGTGTACTCTCTACTCCATGACCTAACTTCCTGATGAAAATAATTAATAGAACTGGACTTCTGAAGGGTCTGAGATGAAACATTCTCCATGTTTGACACAGAATTGCTGACAAATAATGTGTGTTTTAATTTTGGCCCTTTATTACCAACAGTAAGTGCTCTGCAGCATAAACAATTTCAAGCTGGCAACAAAAAATCTTCAGTTTATGTAATCTGTGACACCTGGTGCAATCTTTCTAGACAGTGTTCTGCATGAAAGTACATTTTCTAGTCAAACAGATTGACTTGATCAAAATCTCCATCATCAATGGGTTTTTTGCTCTGAAAAAGTGTCATTGGCAATCCAAAGACGCTAAGTCAGCTTAGATGCTCCTCAAGGGATTATGTGATTGCCACGTCTGCATAAAATGAAGACCTGGCTTGTTCAAATGCTTCTCCTATCCCATGTTCTGAATAGATTTCCACCACTTCTGTTTCCTTTGCACAATTCTGGAGCAAGTTACAAGGTGAAGAAATTAAGAATAGCTGTGCAAAAGTCCAGACAATGTGTCCCTTTACCAAATCATCCCGTCTCCAAGAGTGGTCAGTAGCAGTGCTTCAGTAAAATCACAAGTACAAAAACAAGCATACAGTAATGGTTGTTCCTCCTCATCTCTTTTCCTCAGGTAATTTCTCAGCTTCCAATGGTTTACAGTCTCAAGAGCTTTCCTAAGCAGAGACAATACTGTTGTATAGAAAACTATTCCTGCTTTTGTGCAGAGGATTTGATTGATTCATATCCACAGTCTCACATTTATCTGGATTAATCTTTGCTCATTTTGCTTCTGTGCTAGACTGATCAGAACAGAAGGTAGGATGCAGAAGTTTGACATTTTCAAAGTAGGCAGGATGAAAAATCTTCCCTCCCTGCGACTCTGCTCTACGCACTACATACTGCAGCCTCAAACTCTGCCTATTGATCTGACCTGGCTTGTTTAATCTGAGTACAAGGACAACAGTGTTGATGAGAAGATTGTAAAATATTTGCCCTGTTTATGGCAGCTGCACCAGTAATTACACTCCTTTTCATCAAAATATGTCTGAATACTGTCACTGTAAATCCTCATTCATTGTCAAATGATTTCCTTGCTACTGTCGCTGCTTTCCTCCCACCTTTTAGCAACAGCTGTAAAGGGAGTGGTTTTTTTATTGGATTAATTTTGGACACTACTTTGAACTTGTTTTTTCCTTGGTTCCAGAACTTTTTGAATAGCACGTGTCATGTATTTTATACTGAATTTAGCATGCAATTTTGACCTATCTGTGAAGAATTTGTTTGTTTGGGTTTTTTTTGCTTTGGTTTGGTTTTTTGTGCTTTTTTATTGCCTGGGGAATTAGCAGTGAGACAGGATGGCTAAAGCTTGTCTCTAGCTGCCCCCACATTACAACCACATGGGCAGAGATACCTTCTTGCAGAGCTACCACCCAGTCAAAGGGAAGCAGACTGTTCTAGCATAGCTGTATGGCATCTCTGACTGATGTAGCCTAACTAAATCCTAAAATTTTACAGGTATTGCTTTGCTGGTGGGGATGTGGGGCTTGGTTTTCGGGTTTTTTTCTTCCCTTGCTTTTTTCCCCTGCAGACTTGTAGATCAAAAACCTACCCTAGCAAAAGTTTATTAGAAGGACCTGATATAAAACTCCCCATGTTGACTACAAAATTACTTTCAGGTTATTGCATTTTATCACCTTTTTGTTTTTTTACTTGTTAGTTTTCTGCTGAATTAACTAATTGAACAGGTCCACTGAGGGGTCAAAGAAGTGTAGAGCCAGAACAAAAGGAAGGGAAGCAAAGTGTGACAGGGGAGAACGGGAGGGAGCTGCTTGCTCCTGTTCCTGCTTTGGTAGCAGTAAAACTATGTGGTCTTTGCAATCTTGTCAAACTACACCCTAAAATATGCTGATTTACATGTTCATTTTCCCAGTCACTGGAAATAACGATCTTCCAGGGAGTATTAAGCCACAGTGAACTTTAAGCCAATTTATTTCTGAATGAGAGCATTCCCATAGGTATACAACATGCTTTAGTTTCTGCACACTAATTTCATGCCTTTAGATTCCTAACTTCTCAGTGGTCCCTCACGTAGATCTGTCCTAGGTATGTTATTGTTTTCATTATTTTGGATTTAAAGGTGAATAGCAAAATGCAAATAAAGGTAGAAAAGTGCTCGAAAAGTTTGTGGCTCTTATACGTCTCATCTTCCCCAGTGCCTAGGCACTGTATCTAAAATGAACTCGTAACACAGCAGTGACAGATCTCTGCCGTCACTCTTTTTCTAGGCAGTTGCATATTTCTGCTCAGCACAGATGCACATTACAGCAACTACATAGGCTATTTTGACTTGGTGCCATGCACCCTCTTTTAGTGTAGCATTCCAAGGCGAGTTAATCTTAGCATAACATGACAACAGCACTCCAAAAGCAGTGCACTCACTGGAGGTGGGTATTGTGCTCCTATTCTGCTTCTCTGCAGTGCACCGGAGTGGAAGGGGGTGGGGTGGTGGCAGCAGGTGCTGAACCTTGGTGACAGCTTTGACAGCTGCAGAAGCAAGAAGCTTAGGCTTTGAAACAAAGCTCTGCATCCCAGCCATCTGGGAGGCAGCTCCTTTCCCTTGGCTCTGCCGGTGGGTGTTGCCACTCTGACTGCTAGGGCATGGTCTGCTGCCTGTGAGGGTGTACAGGCTCTTCATCTGCTATTAGGTTGTGAGTATCGGCTTGCTACCATATGGCTGCATTGAAAAGAGACAGAGAGGAGAATAAGCTATAAAGCAACTGCAAAAATTTTGTTCAATGCTATTTCATGGTGATAGGGCTGCTGGCTCACCCTCCTCTTCCCCCAAGTCATTAGAGTTACTGGTTTAAATAGATACACCTGCATCCATTCAGCCCCTGTCATTTCCCCACTGAACTGCTCCAAGTAGAGACACCCTTCTCTGTTTATATAATTCAGGGTGCTCTTACCTCTGCTATTGGGAACAGGAGGCTAAAGGTGGAATTAAGTGAGATGGGGTTCACTTTGATGGAGATGTTTTGGAAAAGTTGCCAAGCTTGCTGGGTTATCTGGTGAGGAAGTGGGAGCTCTTCTGTCTTCTGCAAGAGGCTAATTCCTTCACACAATAGCAGCGAATCATGTAGTTGAATCACCAAAAACAGAAAGAAGATATTTTGCAATATAATAATTGTCTGTATGGCTGAAGAAGAACAAATGCTTTCCTGGCTCCCCATGGAACTAATAAAGAAAGGCAAGTTGAGGAGTCTAGGATAATTATTTAGTAATCTTAAATATTTATAAGCTACAGAATGTGCTACATGCAATTTAAGAGGGACTTGACAATTGCAGCATGCATCATCTTGTTTCACAGGGGCTAAAAATACTTAATCTCACTCCTTTAAAATAAAAGCATTAATCCTAAATACATCCTAAGCTAAGAACAAAGCTGTAAACTAGAGAGGAAGGAAAAGAAGGGGTTTTTTTATCATTACAAAGGTACAGTTTGGGGAAAACACTGCAGGAATAAAAGTTTTGTTGGGAGAATTTTATGTGAGCTTTCTGGGAATGGTGATGGTGGTAGGGGGTGTATAATTCTTGATATGAAACAATTTTCCGTTGTCTTCACCAAGATCTAGGGAATTTTGTTCTCTTTAGTAGGCTGGAAAAGCGATAGACTTTCCAGCTTTGTTTTGGTGACAGTAAAATCATTGCTGCAGGTCCGAAGAACAAGTTACAGTGGGATGGCTCTTCCCATGCCATCATGTTACAGTACTCTGGAGCCACAAATCCATAACACAGAGTCTCTTCTCTCACTTTCCCTGGCTTTCACATGGGATTCTGTTCCATGTGTAATTTGCTGATGCATAGTCAGTAGTAGAAAAACTAATGTTGAAGTACAGATTCCATTGGTCATGGAATTCAGACATAGTAAACCCAAAGTTTTCTAGAACATATTGCTTTATTTTAGGCAGTAAATGTGCTTGAACAGACTTTCTGAATTTGGGATGTCGTAATTTCTGTTTGCATCTGAATCTCCAAATTAGTAACAGTAGTAATAATAATAAAACCTTGGTTACGTGTTCTTATAAGTAGGTAGAATACTTTGTTCAGTTCATCTTGGTGAGAGCAACACTGATGTGGAAGAGACCTATAAAGTTTTCATTTCTGATTTCCTCCCAATTTACACAGTAGACAAGTTTGTAAGCGTGAATGTATTTGGTCTTATGTACTTTTCCCTGTTTGCAACTGTCCATGCAATCAGTATGCTTGCAAATGTTTCAGTAATGTTGAATTTGGCAGCCTACTTAAATTTTGGCTCTTAATTTTGGCAGTTGCCTTTATCCATTGCGATAGTTCAAGAGTGGCCAAGATTAGAGCTATCAGGCAATTGGGTTTCCTCAGATGTATCCTACTTTTCTGCCAGGATATTTTGTCTAGGAGGAATTTGAATGTCTTGGCATTAGGATAGGATGCATCTCTATGTGTGCACTGAGAGTAAATCCACTTGCTTTATGATACATGGGATTCAGTGTGCACATGCATATCAAATGTACAGAGGCGTGTCCAGGAAGCTGAACGCTTAGAGACCAAAATTGCTGAACAGATGTGCATTTGCTGCTCAGTGCTACAGGACACATGCAAGCCATGTGTGCAGCACGAGCAACTAAGGAGATGCTTGGTACTAGATTCCCTTTTTGACTACACACAGTCACCACATGCACTGATTTATGCTCAGAAATCCATGGTCATGTTCTGAAGGCAGTCTCTGCATTGCATCAGCTGTGGCTTATACATATTGAACAATCTGCATTGGAAATGATCAAGAACAAATGTCCTCCCTGGCATCTAAAATACTTGATAACTTTCGTGCATAATTTCAAGTGTCATATGCTAACACAGAAATGTAAGGGTTTTAATTTATTGTAATGAAAATATTTACAGTGTACTATAAAGAGAAAGGCATTGATTTTGATCCAGTGTAAATTGTATAGGTGGGATGAACGTACTGAAGATTGAACATCTCAGAGCAGGGAGCCCAGGAAGTTGCTTGTGTTGCAGCTCACTTTTCATTGCTGCAGAGTGGAGGGTTTCAAACAGGACACTTTCTTGAGCTTATGATTGCTGCATGACACTGTACATGCTCACATCTTTCTGGTTCAGTGGCAGCAGCAATAGCGGAATCTGGAGCTTGCTGCAAAAAAGAGAGACAAAAAAGACAAGAGAAAGGAAAATGTGCTTTCCAATTAGATAATGGCAAATATCATACTTGTGCTTGCGGAAGGTCAGAAATGTAACAGCTGGAGGAGTCAAATAATAGACAAATTGATGATGGTAACTAAGAAAGTATAAAAGGGACTCAGTCTCTCTCACACTGATAAAGCTGTTTGAGGTGCAGTAGATCAATTTAGCCATGGCTGTTGTTAGGCAATTGCTCTTGTTTGATGTTCCACAAGTAGATCATGCAGTTTCCTAGGAAACATCTTTTCCCACTTAAAATCTAATTTTCTTACATTGCTAGAACTGATGAGTCACCCTGCCTGACTTTTGCTTACTTCCCCTTACCTATTAAAATGTACTCACCATGTGGAAATCCAGGGATTTATTTGACCTTATCACCTGGCTGTTCAATTAACTCTTCCTGTCCCTCCCTGTTATCTGATAGTGTGCTTGATACAACAAGACAAAGTCATAGGTTAGAAGACAATCAAAATTGGAAATAAATCTCTTAATGGGATGTGCCTTCTAAACTCAGGAGAATTCCCATAATGTTTCTGTTATGACCCACTGTGAAATTGTCTCTGTTCCTTTGCCAGTATCATGCCATCATATTTTCATTATTGTTTTGTTAAATATTACCTTATTCAGCTGATTTATAAATTAACTGAAATTTAGCAATGACAATTATACCCAGTTACTGACAGAAAATAGATAGTTTGTCTTACATATTACAAACCATGGTTAAAATCTAAAAGCCTCACTTCTTGGTTATGATGCTGAATTTTAGGTTTATGTAATGAATGGCACTTATGCTGAATGGAAAGTTGCCAGAGAAAGAGGCAAAGCTTATTCATGGCTGTGGTCAAAGGAACAGAGGTCAAAGGACAGGTTGGCAGCCTGAGTTTTCAATGACTGGTGAAATTAACTCCAGTTGCCCGATAAAAAAGAAAATGTTATAATTTACAGTTACCTGTTTGGGTTATATATAAAATCCTCGTAGTTTGCAGAAGCCTAATGAGCCCCTGTGGCTACATCATTAATAAAAGGTTGGTCCAGCAGAATATAGCTTCCATAAAAATTCTCTCTGGGCTAGAATTCTTATTCTTTTTCCATATGCAGTTGTGCCAGAATCAGTATTCCTGCTGCTTCCCAGTGCCTCTGATGCCTCAGTTGTCAGTATACTACTGATATGCCAAACACTAGATACTGATGCTGTGAAGCTTCAGCTGCTGACAAATGGCTTTCTGTTCAAATGCAGTATCTCTGCAAGAGTAAGGCTCAGTGTGACTCTACATCCCAAGGAGAAGGACGGGTAAAATAATTCCCCATCCTGACTTTATTTAAAACTTATAAAACTTTTTGGTTTAAGATTTTGGTATTTATTTATCATTGGATTACATACTTCTATCTTGTTGTATATCTATTTGTCTCTCCTAGCACATGGCCTGTTCAGCTGCAGCTGGTGAGTGGGTGGCCTTATCATATAAAGCTATGCAAAACACTTACAAAATTTGGTAGGCTTGTCACTTGCATTGGCTTGCACTTGTTTTTGTTTATATTTCCTAAATATTAAAAGTTAGAAGGAATGACCATGGTTTTCAAACAGCAGTTTCAAACTATGGTTTGAAAGCAGTTTCGCTAAATTATTATTAGACTGTGAAGTCTGTGGAAATGGTACTTACATACCTGCGATCTTGTAGACTCTTAAAATCTGTTCGCCTTTTTCTTAATTAAAAGCTTTGATTTGCAACGATGAGTTCAATTAAAATAGGCCTTTCAAGCTAAATTTCAAGTTATTGAGGGTTTTGAGGATATAAGGGACTAGAAAACTGAGTTTTAGCAAGATGTAGGCTACAGAACCTCACCTGGCACAAGCAGCAGCAAGGTTCAAGCCATAAACTTCATTTGACTGCTGTGTTTGTGCCCAAAAGAAGGTATGCATAACCAAAAGCTATGCAATATTGACAGAAAGATATTGTGTGACCTAGTCTTCAGTGAGTGTAAGTTGTTTTGGTATAAAAGAACTGTATAGATTACACGTTTGCTTTGAAACTTGCAAACGTGAAAGATGACCTTTACTCAGAGTCTGGACTCCTGCAAAATTTTGTGTGGAAATGTGTTGGTGGCTTTGATTTTTTTTTCTAATGAATTACTGGCAAGGAGAGACCTGAGAGGCAGGGGAATAATAAAAAGAACATGCTTTAATGTTGTCATTGTTAAATGAAGTATTTACCAAACATAAATATTCGCCCAGGTTCTAGGACTCACCCTTGATGAGTCAAATACAGTTAGCCCTATTCAAGCCATTGATTGCAGGCAGTTGCTGAGGTCATTTCCCATGAATTAGATTTCTGTGCTGTGTTACAACTTAGTGTAACTTTCCCACTCTTCTAAACAAGAAAACAGGTCAGATCAAAACTCTGGCAAAAGAATCCACTGCTCCCTAGAATGATGAAACCACTGGGAATTTAGAAGGAACTGTCTGCCACACTGCTTGTATTCTGCCGGTGATGTGTAAATGCATTTGTATCTTTTCATTCCTGTCTCTAGCCCTCTGTCTCCTCCTTGATGAATAATTCCGGTATACTACTATGTGCTGCCTATGTGGCATCTGGTTCAGGGACTGGTTGCATCTGGGTACAACATAAAATGCCAGTCTGATGTCTTTTGTCCCGCTCACTGGCTCTTCATAGTCTAAAAGAGAAGGGAGCTGAATTATGGTTTTATTTACTTATTGCTGGAAATGCACTGAAGGGCTCAATAAAACATCCCTGATAGAGAACAAAGGCTTTTTACTGACCTATGGATCACCAAAGTTATTCACAGCCAAATCCACTGATCCACTATAGAAGCTGAGTCCCCAGATCACAATTTGTTATCAAGGAGCAGAGTACAAAAAGGAGGCTAATTTAACTTGTGCAAAACTCAGCACTTCTTGGTTCTCCAGTTCATGTAAACTTTTTCCTTGTTTCGATTCACATGGATTATCCCTGCGTGCTAGGTTGATTTTCTGTTGGTGCCTAAGAGAAAAAAAAATTTGTTTGCTTCATTTCTTATTAAACCATTTTATCAGCTTTGCATTTATTTTTGTAAGACATGCAAAAGCCCCCAGCTCTGGAGGTTTGAGAATATTCATGCAGTTGTTGACTGATAGAACACCTTGAATATATGGGTGTAATTTATATGTATAGAACATCTAAATCCTGTTAAGCCAACAAAGTCTATTGAGGAAAATTCTCACTGTTCATTCTTGTCTCTTTGTCTACCCTGTTGGCAGGAAATCATTTAACATAACATTAACGTAGCTCATGCCATCTCTTTATAATATTTACCTATCTCACATTTGTGTAGGAAGAAGTAATTTTTGTCCAGAGACACTCTGAGGTTCTCGAAGTAAAGCTAGACTTTGCTCTTATGTATGCAGTATTGCTCTTGGAGAAAAATGGAACTATGCTCACTCTGCTAATGATATAATTATGGGGTCTCTCTTACAGGAGTAGAAGGAAGATATTAGTTAACATAATGTGCACGAGCTTGGACTTCAATGCAAAATTTATTAAGAAGATACAAATGGATTATTTCTACTGAATAGGTCTAGGTGAATAATAGCATGCAAAAATCCTCTCAATAAATGTAACATTTACAGTCACAGAAGTGCTTGGGTGCTTTCTTTGGTCCATGTGTGGGGTTTTTGGTTTTGTTTGGCATTGTTTTGTTTTGATTTGGTTTGTTCTTTTTTGGGAGGGTTTTGTATGTGGTTTTTTGATTAGTTGGTTGGGTTTTTTTCTTTCTTTTTTTTCTTTCTTTTTTTTTTTTTTGGTCAAGTCTTTTTCTGTAATGCTGATTTTAAGCATTTGAAAAGCAGTTATTGAAATTTGATCTCTTGCTAGGGATAGTGACAAATCACATACTGTTATTTCTAATTCTTGACCATATTATCAGAATTCTTGTAATCAGTGAGATACCTTCATAATGCTACTGGGAATTTTAATCTACCCTCTGGGATAACAGAAAAAACAGATATTTTTAAAAAATTGTCAACCAGTTTGTCAGTCCTGAGCAGCCAGACCTTTCCTGAAGCACTGCACATAGAACATTTTATTTCCTTTCTGACATATTGGTTGCACACAGACTTTAAAATTTACCTTGTCATCGTATTTGCACAAAAACATTACATAAGCAAGTGTGGTCCTAATTGAGATAGATCTCTTTCTATCTTTTTAATTAGTTCTATAAAGGTCTTTAAAGGGGTTTACAAACTTAGATTATGCAGTGTCCCAGTTGCATAAAATCTATTGCTTGCCTTTTATTCATATGCATGCTTAAGAGTACTTGTCTTTGTGTGCACATGAGAATAGGTATTGATTCCTTGACAGACCATGTTAAGCAAACAAAAACCCAAAGGAAATAAGTTTTCAAGCCTTTGTGACAGGTTTTGCTGTGTTTGCTGTGTTTAGAGACGAATGATTTGAGATGAAATGGAGGAACCTCGAAGAATTAGTGAGATATAAGTTTGAGCCAAGGTGAAAAAGTTCAGGTATTTTTCTAGATTTGTCCCAGAAGCAAGCATTATGAGCCTGCATAACCGAATGACAAATTATCTAGTTTAAAATGGGTATGCTCTAAACTTTCTACTTTTGGGATAAAGCAACAATATACATCAGCATTATTTTTCAAAATTTTGTGACTTTTTTTTCCTCCACCTTCCTTCCTTCCCTAATAGGTGTAAGGTTGGATGAAATATGATTTCACAGGAACAACATGAACAGTCACCATACACAGATAATGTTACCATAATGGTGCAATGGTATTGGTATGTTAAAACAACTTTGAGAATTGGAAATTACCAAAATTGAGGATTTTCTAAGTTGACTTACAGGACTGGCCTTTTTAATCTAAATAATGCTATTTTAGTAGAGTACTTCTTATTTAAGAGGTAGTTTTAAGGTGCTTAGAACAGCAATCAATTCTCTTCCCTCATTTTGTGTTCTATACCATCATACCGACAGCTATAAGAGAATCAAGAGAAATAGGCTCTTCAGGCTGATGGTTTCAAAGTCTGGTACCAGAACAAAGGGATGCACTGTCAGATCATCTTTCCCTGTGTGAACAAGTACCCAAAAGAGGAATGAAGTACTCTCTGGTGTGTAGAGATCTGCTGATGGCTTACAGTGGTGAGACTCAGGGCTCTTTTCTGTTATCCAAGCCCGGGAAGAACATCAGCCCTTCCACTCATTTTCTCTAGATAATAATTCCACTGTCTCTTGTTCTTCCGGGTTGTCTGAATCCTTTTTATTCTTGATCACAGAATCATAAATTATTTGGTTGGAACGATCCCTAAAGATTGTCTAGTTCCAACCTCCTGCCATGGGCAAGGATACCTCCTTCCACACTAAATCAGTGGACAGTACTCAAAACTTCATCTAAGCTGACCTTGAACACTTCCAGGAATGGGGCATCCACAACTTTTCTCGGCAACCTATTCCAGTGCTGCACCGCCCTCACAGGAAAGAATTTCTTCCTCATGTCTAATTTAAACTTACCTTCTTTCATTTTAAAGCCTGTCACTACATGCCCTTGTAAAAAGTCCCTCTCCAGCCTTTTTGTAGACCTGTAGGTACGTACGGGATCTAGGGTCTCCACAAAGCTTTTGCATCTCAAGGCTGAACAACCCCAGCTCT
The DNA here is from genome assembly GCA_035041135.1 of Platyrinchus mystaceus. Lineage (NCBI taxonomy): Eukaryota > Metazoa > Chordata > Aves > Passeriformes > Tyrannidae > Platyrinchus > Platyrinchus mystaceus. Next base: position 48,739,918 of record JAWWLV010000088.1, on the reverse strand, counting down.
GTCTTCATTGGAGAGATTCTCCAGCCCTCTGATCATCTTTATGGCTTTCTCTGAACTCACTTCAAGAGATTCATGTCTGTCTTAGGCTGGGGGCCCCAGAGCTGGATGCAGTACTCCAGGTGGGGTCTCATGAGAATGGAGTAGAAAGTGAAAATCAACTCCTTCAACCTGCTGGTCATTTCTCTGATTCATCTCCAGATACACTTGGCCTAGCTGTGTGCAGGGGACCCACTTTCAGCTCTTCAGTGGATGGTTTTCACTGCTTGATACCTTTCCTTCCAGTCTTGCCTTGCTTCTATGAGTCTGGAAGTTTCGCTTCTGATCACCCATGTGGTGTTCCCCATGCCCTTTACTTACCTCCTGCTCCCAGTTTTCTCTACTCTTTCCTCTTGTAAGATATGTCCCTTCCTTGCTACTTCCACTTATCACACTAACCATATTTCTGATTCCCATTTCTTGTCAACCTCCTTCCCTGCTCTCATTCAATGAATTCTCTGATCACCACTTGTGTGTGTGATAAATATTTATTCATCTACCACCTTACATGGCTGGGTCTAGTTTTAGTGAACTTGGAGGTGATCAAAATAACAGCCAAAACTTGAATGAATTATTACACAAAGCTATTTGCAGCTACTAACAAGCTAATTGCAATTTTTATTGTTTGATTGGGGGGGGGGGGGTTTGTATGTTTGTTTGGTTTTTTTTTTCCCCAGAGTATTTCTCTGGCTGTATCACTTTCAGACCTAAATTTTATGTGGATGTTTCTCTTAGGGCTTGCAGTTGTCTTGTCAATAGTTTTGCCTCCCAGCCCAAGATGGGATATCTAGCAAATGACCTTCCCCTAAGGGTCTTTTCATTTCTGTTGAAAAAGCTAAAGCTGGAATTAGAGTCAATGTAGCTGTCAAGGCAATGCTGTACCCAAGTTAACAGTGACCTATTAGGCAATGTGGCTATAATGGTATATTTTTTTTCTATATTGCATTGCAGTGAATGGATAGTCTCTGCTACAATGTGTTGCAGAGTGTGGACTGTGAAAATTACTTATGAGTGATTCACCATTACCTAGCTTTAGGGTGAGTGCAGTAGCTATGTACTGAATGTCCAGTGTTAACAAATAATTTATAACACAGATGAATCACCAACAAAACATCACATATCTCAGGTGCTAACTGTGTGGCAGAGACAAATACAGCCTAAATCTCCAGGGCTTTCTTACTTCCCACCTGCCAACTTCATAATGTAGAGACCTTATCACATATAGCATGACAATGTGTGCCTTTCCCCTGAGCTTCCTTCCAGGCATTGGGACTTTGGTCATCCTTTTGCCCAGGAAACTTTATAAGCTTGACACCTTTGTTGAAGGCAGAGCACATGGAAATGAGCTGCAGTGCAGCATGTGGTATGAAAATGATTTTAAATTCTGTCATTATCACAGTTTAGCACTGTGGTGGGAGCTTTCCCCTAATTACTCCCTAGAGGAGAAAAACTGCTGATACTAACTAGACTGTGGCCATCTACTAAACCCAAAGACCTTTCTTAATTCTGAAAATTAAATATTTATTATTCACAGGAGCATTTAGTTAAAATTAAAAAAAAAAAAAGAGAGAGAGAAAGAAAAAGGTTTGTGGGGTTTAGTTCATCACCTCATGGATGTCGGTTGGCAGATATGGAATGTGCATTGCTTCAAGAGGCCAGATTCCCTATTGGCAACAGCAATCAGAGATCTGACTCCAGAGAGGTTGAGAGGATTTCAGGAACCAAGCAGCAGTCATCTATACTATCTCACTTTAAAGAGACTGTAATTTTTTAAACCTCAACTGCATAGGACATTTCATGCAAACTTCATAGACTTCAGAGCATTAAATCCTCTCTGAATGTCTTTGCGATAATTTAGGCCAGCATATTCTAGTCTTTATTTTAACCTCTGCTTTCATGTCTCTTCCTATACAATGATGAAACATTTTCATGACTTTTCTGTGCTGCTCTGTTCCCACCTTCCATTTCTCTATAATGCCACATACTCTTTGTCTTCTTTAAATAGTAATGCAACTAACAACTGTCTTAACAAGGGGCATGTACTTTCCAAGTGAGAGCTGTCCTGCAGTCATTAGTGCTTAGTCTAGCAGATGATATTTTAGGAGTGATGAGATCTTAGTATTACTCTTAATTTCTCTTCTAATTGGGTGTACAATTTTGGGCAAGTCTTTTCTGCTGGCATCTATTTCCAGTGAAGGGGAAATTCTAATTGACAATGGTAACTTGTGGCTGAGGAATGATCTGGCATAGAGGGCAAGAAGGCCCAACTACAAGAAGGGGTTAAACTGGCTGGAAGCAAGAATGCCAGGGACAGAGCAGATTCCTTGCAAGGGTTGATAGCGTCCCTTGGTGATGAGAGAAGTAACAACCTCAACATTGTCTTGTGGCCATCCTGGATTTTGAGTCCTCAGGGACCACCTTTGGGCAGTAGAGCCAGGGCTGGGCTGAGGTGCCCTATGCAATAGCTCTCAGGATTGGTGCTTGTACAAGAGTATATAACAAATTTGCTTGTAAAGCATTTTTTCAGGCTCCACCTTAGAACTGCTTATTGTGGTAGGACTCTGCCCTATGCATTGTTTATTATATATTTCTTTTATATTTAAGTACAAATGTGTTTTTATTTCACTTTGAGGGATACAGGACCTCACTGCCATTGTCCAAGCCTGCTTGGCCCGGCAGATGAACCTTAGGATTAAAGGGTGGGCTCAGTTCA
>JAWWLV010000088.1:48690924-48736710 GCA_035041135.1 Platyrinchus mystaceus | reverse complement strand
AAAATCCATTGCGCAGGCTTGAAAGGTGGGAACACCTTTCCCAGATCTTCGTTCGCGAAGACTGGCCATTTACCTATTTACCCATTTACCTATTTACCTTTTACCTCAAGGTAAGAGATATACAAAGCACTTTATCTGTATCAAGGCCTTTCTATAAAAAGGTAATGTTATTTTAACTAACCTAAACTTACTTATCCTGACACTTCCAACAACCAAGGCTCCTGTGCTGGACTTAATAGGCCTTTCTGGAAGTAGAGATAGGAAAGCTAAGCTTAATTGCTTCATTTAATTTTCATAAACCTTGGTAATTTTCAATGAGTGCCTTTATGCCAGCTCTCAAGCCAATTTTTAATTATTTAGCAAAACATTTAAGCACATGCTTTGATCCACCCCATTCATCAAAGCACTTTAGAACCTGCTTATATGCCACTTAAACAGGTTGAAAGAGATGCTTAAGTGTCTGATGAATAGGGAATATTTATTAAGTCAGGACCTTAAGAGGGAGCTGATGGAATACAGTGATCAGAGATATAGGTACTAAAGAGTGCCCACCTCTATCAGCATTGCAAAGGCTAAGGAGCAGAGTTGATTACATAGCAATGTAAATGCCCCCCTCCACCTCCCTTCCCCATGCTTTGGGCAGATTTCTCACACAATCTTCAGATGGTTTTGCTCACAAATTGATTTTTATGTGTGTGTCCATGTAATTTCAGTGTCACCAGCCTGGCGTGCCTCACACTGCAGTCTTTTTCAGAAGCAATAAGCCATGCAGTCTGATGTAGAAACAAGTCTCCATGGAGCTAATCGGCTTTGGTTTTTTTGCTCTGAGCATTTGCTGTTGGTTTGTTTTTTTTTTTTCCTCTTGCAGAGATATCGAAGCATTGGGTTAACTCTAGCAGAACTATTGATTGACAAACAAATGTCATGAAGCTGTTTTATAAGCTCTACTAAGGGAGTAGCTTAAATCTTTCTGTGTCAAAGAGGCAAAAGACAAACAAGCTCAGTTGGGGTTAGAATAATTTTTAGATTAATCATAGTTTGGCTTTTCAGTGTTTAAACAGTAAATTATTTTAGGAATTCTGGCCCAGGGATTAGGCTGGGGGCATATTTCTGCTTTTTTGTTATGCTGTTAATTATTAACTCAGGCCTAATTTTTTTATGCTGTCCTGGCACACAGTGTATGTTTTTATCAAGTCAGTAAGCTGGTTGCAGCAAGTAAAAATAAGCCAGGCTAAGGTGATATACTGAACTTACATATGCACATTTTCTGTATGCAATCCCTGTAGCCAAAGCATATGTCCAGAGAACAGCACAAACCGAAAACTTTTATGCTTGTTGCTCTATCTTTAGCATTTTCTCTTGTTCTTGGGATTTCCTTTGGAGAACCAGAGTGCTGTCTCTGCATAATGGTTTTAAAATTCCAGATAAATGAAGAAACTTTATCAATCTAAACTGCGATGAGAAAATCACCTCACTAAGCAAGCCAATAGGTCAATGGGGTTTTGAACATATGCATTGCATCACATATGTGCAGGCAGGAGTTGTGGGGTATTTTATGGGGAGATGCACATATTTTAAAGCACACTGGGGCACTCATAGAGACTTGATAAAGAATTAATAACAAAACTTACTTTTAATGTTTTGCTCACAGTAGGACCAAAATCCAAAATAGGGGGAAAAAAAGAGGAAAATAAAAAAATATGTTTCTAGGATAACAAAGAAGACTTGGCAGTCCATCAGTGGGACAGCTACACCAGCTGACAGGCTGAGACTGCTCCACAATCCACAACACACCTGTGTATGTGGAGCCACCTGTCATAGGAGTGAAAAATATATCCTGAATTACAGAACTGTGAACTCAGCAACACTTCTGCAAGGGATCAGAGGAGTGAAATGGCCCTCATGTTACAGTTTTGTTGCCAGAAGGTTTCTCACCAAGGAAAAAAAACCCACATAAACAACACACTAAGAAAGTAATTTTGTCATTTTTTACAGTATTGGCACCACTAGAAAACATATTACCATAGTAATGAAAAATGTCCACACCTAAATTATTACATATAGTCTGTGTATGTAAAGTTGAATATGTTAAGTTAGGTAGAAATGGTCTCTCTTATATACTACTTTGCATCCAGCTCGGGATGATGAAGGGTGAGCTGCAGGGTGGAGGGAACACAGGACAGGGAAATCAAAGCTTGCAGAGGGACATAGGAGGATTCATTCCTTATCCTGCACTGTGGATGGCAAACACCTCCTAGTTCTCAAACTAATGCCACAAGTGTAATATGCCACAGAAGAGATCAAGGCAATGGTCAAGGGCTTGAATCTGCAAGGGAGACCTACTGGGTAAAATTCTCAGGTGATTTTAGGAAACTGAGGGTACCCCAATGGGTGTGAAAACAAGCCTTATTCATAGAATCATGGAATGGTTTGGGTTGGAAGGGACTTGAGACCATCTAGTTCCAAGATCTCATTTCATGGGTAGGGATTATTAATGCAAGTAATCTGACCATGGGGAAAATTTCTACATAAACTGATTTCTACCTATTTCTTGTGCTTATGAATGCCACTGTTTGCCTGAGGGAATTTAGTGTGACTGGCAAGCCAGTTTATGCAGCCCAATGTTTTCTGTCTAGCTGGGGCATGCTCCAGTGCTGCAGTGGGAAGTGAAATAAAATGAGCAGAAACTAGTTGTGGAAGGGGGATTTTTCAGGCAATTGGTAGGAGGTTCAAGCATAATTGCTTGTAAAAACGGTGCAAACAAAAGATGATTGAGTGTCCTTTCAGAGACACTCAAGTTATCAGCACATCAGGTATCAAGGACTCAAATTAGAAGTTTAATTTCTCATTGCTGAGATTTTGTAAACAGCCCCTTCCATAAATTTAGAAATCTCACATCTTCAAATGGCATTGATCCCTTCTCCTGATGACTCTTAGTCATTCCATCACTCCCCAAATGATTGGAAGTTTCCTATATTCATTTACCTCTACGATAGTCTAGTTATTAGCCTTCAGTGTACACTGTGCTGCTGTCTGACCCCTTCAGAGTCCAGCCCCAGATTTATATCTTGAAGTATTTATGTTAAAAGAGTTTTGCATTTATTCATCTTTGAATGGATAAATTTATACTTTGGGCTGTCCAGTCCTACTCCTTTACTCTTGGCTGTGTTGTGGGCTGGAAGCGAAAGGTTTTGTGATATTGCTCCCACTGATGTTTCACAGAAGGGACCTCTCCCATACCTCTGGATCCAAGACATGGAAGCTAAATATTGGAATGAGAAAGACACAGGAATGGGGCATGTTTTATTTATTGAAAGTACCTATCTGAGCTAACTTACACTACTTATGCACTCAAATATACTTTGATTGTATATCCAACATGCACCCTGAAAAAGTACAATTTGAAGAACTAGAATGCTTCATTGAAAAAAACCTCTTACATTTCTATTTTGATTTTAAATATATTTCTTTTGTTTTGAAAAGAGCAATGCTTCCCTCAGTCAGAAGCATAATGGGGTGATTTGAAAATTTTGACATAATCTCAGAAGTTTGTTTAACATTGCTCTCATTTTCACAAGAAAACCATGTATTTTTTCCTTTTGGGTAACCTGAAACCAATCCCAGCTAGCAAGTGAAAAACAATGGAGTTTGTACAGCTTTAGCTGATATTAAACTACTCCTATTTCTTGTGGTGATAGCTGTGCAGAAGGTTCATAGAAATCTCACCCCTTATGCCATATGTTTCTTTTTGTAACTCATTCTTTGCTAAATAGAAATAAATTTCATTCTCTCTTAGAAATTTCCTGATTGGTAGTTTTCCATGGAAACACAAACATTTGTCAGAAACTGTGGAACCACTGAATATAAAATGTCTCCTTCAACTCCTCTCCATATTTAATCAACTTCAGCCAGAGCAAAGGCTGCTTTCTGCATGAGCAGCACTTATGCTGCTACAGTTGCTGAATATTCTAGGGTATTATACTTAATAAGAAAGTCTCACTCGGAACTGAGATGTAAGCCATGACCAGCTGCAACCTTTTTCTCCTTATTATTTATTTATTTGTTTTGTTGCTGTTAAGGTGCAAAATGGGGAATATTCCTATATTTATAAATTCAAAACCTAAATGTCTTGATAGTTATAAATAATAAAAAGCAAGTGGTAAATATTTTTGTCTGGAGCAAAGCAAATCTGGTTTCAGTTCCTGTCTGTAACGCTGATTTCCAGTGTGACTTTGGTCAGCTCAGTAAATCATTCTGAGCTTAGCTCCAGTCAGCTGTAATACCAAAAGAATAGTGTTTCTTTTCTTCCACCTGTTCAGTAATTTTTTACAAAGTCTTTGAGGCAGGACCTGATTTTTTTTCCTTGGCACTTTCTATGACACTTAGCCCAACATTGTGGAAATCATTAAGTTTTCAGTTCATAATCATCCTAAGGTGATCCATTTGTATGTGTGTGAAATGAACAACTTTCCCCTCCAAGACATTTTACTTCATTAAGAAGGTAAAAAAGTAAATTTCAGTACAATGAATTTCAAAGCATTTTTTTTCAAATTCAAATTTTATATTCATACAAACTGTAAGGAAATATAAATAATAGTTTAATTAAATATAGATATTATTAAGGCTGAAAGGTAATTTTGAATTAAAATGACAAGACAGTTTTCTGAATAGAGGGAGATTTTCAGGGTTGTTTTTTCTGGCATGAATATCTAACTGAAACATTAGCATTATAGTTCTATAACAACATTTTTCAGGGGGTGGTTTTGGCTCTAAAATTTGATCCAGCTGTCTCCAGCATGGTAAGTTCCTGATTTTTGAAGGGAACTGGAGGTGTTCTGTAGCAGAGATATTGTCCTCACCTCTTTTTAAACTCAGTCCTTCCCTGTACACATGTAATGAGGACTCAGAATCTGACCTGTTGATGAGGTAAGGGAGTTCAGAAGCCATTTCTTCAGCCTTTTGGAAAATTGCCCTTAAATTTGCTAGTGATTTCCTGTGTGTATACATGTGCATGTCCTGACATGGCTCAAAATCTGAAGTAATAAGAAAATATTGACTTCCACCAAGATGTCTGCTTCACTAAGCAAGTGTTTGTCAGTAGATTGATGCAGTATTAGCAAGCATCTGACTCCCTTTTAGGGGAGAACTGCCTGCTGGTAGTGACTCCTCATGGCAAACTAGCAGGCATTTCACTGCAGAAATGTCTTCGAGGTAAAGTAAGGGAGCATACATGATTGTTGAATATCAGGAAGACTTCAATTATTTACAAGACTTTGTAAAAAATAAATCAGTTTTAGTATTTTAGTTAACTTCAGTGGATTCTGTGCATGGTCAGTTTAGGATGTGTTGACTTTTAACCCATTAATGTATCTCTTTAAGTCAGAAATGCCACAAACTAATTTGCACTATTAATGCCAAAACTATTCAAGGGATGCAAAAGCTAGTATTGCAGTAGTAATGTCTCCTCCTCTGGGCTACACAAATTGATGTGGCCCACATTCAGCCAAAGACATGACCAAAACACTCAAAGAGTGAATATAAGCTCCGATTAAAGTGAAGGGATGGCAGCTCCAGCTGAATAAGTGCAATTCCATAAAAGAAAAAAAAGTTGGCATTGTGTCAGTTTATACATGTTGACCCTACAGGCTTGGCTCAGTTAAAACCGGCAGTCAAAATATGGATGTGGATGCTTTCAGAGAATGACCCTGCAGCATACTTGGCAAGTGCATAGATAGATAATACCCTGATACAGAAATACTTTTTGGACATGCTTAAATACTGTTACTAATGAAACTAATCACACATTTACGTCCATGGGAGTCAACCTCTGACTGAGTCCCCCACATTCATTTCTGAGTATGGATCATGGTTTTATTTATCTTATTTTATTGCTGTTTTCAGGGAGATGTGTTTCAAAATGTGTATTTTCTCTGGTGTTCCTAAGTAGTCTGTTATCTGTGCATGTGTATTCCTTGCTCTGAGATGGCATTTCATGGCCTTGTATGACTCTTTCCAGTGCATCTGTTAATGGTTGCTGACGTGCTGCAGCCTCACACACTGCTAACGAAATTGTTCAGAGTTTCTGTGCAGAAACATGTTAGAGAGCAGTGCTTGGCTTCTGATGTGTCAAAAAAACCCCAAAACCCCTTCAAAAACAGTTCAGTGGTAAAATAACAAGTTAGAATTGTTTATCATCATCAACAGACTGAACTAACAGCTTTTGTCCTGAGAAATGTTGATTGGAGCGTAGGGGCGGAAAAGCTTTTATCATTTGGATTAAGTGTATGCATAGCAAGTGTGTTAAACAGCATTTGTCTTCATATGGTATGACATCCAGGTATCAGAATATCTAAAAGACTTGTTAATTACACTGGTCTAGAGTCTTCAGGAATTGTTATGGTTGGAAGGGAATGAAGATCTTTCTAAAATACAGCATGATCTAAACTTCTTCAGGTTGTTTTAAAAGCAGGGCTCCAATGACATGAAGTCAGTAAAGATTTCAATCTGCTCCCTGTGGAAACTGGGTGTGTTAGATCATCACTTCTGGAGAAATCTCAACTGGGTCATTGCATTTCTCAAGCCCTTCAGAGTTCTTCATACTTTTTCATGGGGAAAATCCTGTTTGATTTGTGTATGGGATTTTTCAGGCTCATTTTTGGTCTGTCACATTATGTGGCTGTGTTTTCTTTTGCTATGGACAAATTTGTATAGCTGTGACAAGTATAAATTGTTTATTATGTGGGTACAGTATCAGAGAAAAAGTGAACTTGAGAAGTAATAGATCTATTGCAATCCTGTGACTGCATCATTTATCTTTTGTTATTGACTCTGCCTTTTCTGAGATTTCTTTCAAAATTTCCTGTCCAACTTTCAGGACCAGTCAGTCTTGTAATATATGTAATTAAAATTTACCTTCTAGGACTTATATTCATATATATATCCTTTGTTTCAAAAGCTCCTGAAGCACAGCTGTGCTGGTAGGCATGTGCTCCATTGAGTTTGAAAGGTGATATAGCACATGGCCTGTGGTTGGACTGACTTCACCATTTGTCAGCAGTGAAGCACACCACAACACACTCAAATGAATGAGCTGTTCAGGAGATAATAGCCTAATTCCTCTTCTTCTTTCTTTCTGCTTCTTCCCCTGTGCCAGTGTGGGCCTTAAGCCCCATGCCCACACTGTAGATCCAGCAGAAGTTCTACAGTGTGCTGTGGGATCCAGTTTGGCTCCCCTCTGTGAAGGGAGAGGCCTGTGGGAAGACTAGAAGTAACTGGGTTTTTTTCCATCTTCAGTTGAAATACCCTCTGACTTTGCTGTGATGTATGGGCAGCCAGGAGGAACTTAACTCCTGTCAGCCCCTCCTGCCAGACCCCGTTTTGTTTTTTTTTTTTTTTCAAAATGACCACACAGTTTCTGGCACTTTTGCAATGGTTGGCATTTTTTAAAATATATAAATATAAGTAAAAAAATACCTGAAATACAGGCCTTATTGTTCAGGGTGGGGGGAAGGGAGCTTGAACCTTTTAGATGGCTCTGTGGACAAAGACCAAGTATATTTTCAACTCATCCATTTCCCAAAATGTAAAGGAGGAAGGAAGCTTAGTGGTGCTTGAACAATGTTTACTCTAGACTCGGAACCATAAATTTGTGATGTCGAACTGGTGCTGACACTTCCTTCTAGCAGTGGTTGTCAGATGAAGAGGGTCTCTATTAATACTTTGTGTCCTAGTAGATGGAGGAATTTTTTCTCTCCAGAATAAATAGTTGGCAAGGCTTAATCTTGTTGAGTACTAAGTAGATGAATTTGCCCATGGAAAGCAATAAAATGTTTTGCCGTGTGGCCTCTCTTCTATTTTTGCCTTACCCCCCCACCTCACTGGCATCCTTCAGTAACCTGTATAATTTCTGATAGATCCCCTCATGCAACTTGTTTAATCCCTTTGTGGTTAAAGAGATGTAGATTTATTTGGGAACATATAAGCAGGTTTCAAAGTCACGCTGACTTCAAAACGGAAATGTTGATGCTGGATGCAGATTCCTATTAACCTCATGAATAAGAGAAATAACCAGTGTTCAAAAATTTGAGATGCCAAGTGAAACTGCTTGAAACCAGAATAAAAACAAAAGCAGCACACGTAATGAAATTAAGAGGAATTTGATCCAGTTCTGGAAAAAAAAAAAATCAACAGTTGTGTCTTGTAGCAGAACATTTATGAAAATTTTTTCCATGGGATGCCACAGCAATTGCTCTTTCCTTTCTTTAAAAATAAATGCAATAGGTTTTTTCCTTATGCCCCACAAAAGCCAAAAGAATGTCTTTGTTGCAAATCCTCTTTGTTACTGCCAGCCAAATTCTCCCTTTAAACTTTACTTAATAGAGCAACTATGACTCTTGCCATAAGCAGAGAAAAGTCCTCCACATTTATTTTTTAGTGAAACACTTAAAAGAGAAGCTGGGCCCTGTGGTGTGTCCTTGTCACTTACCACAGGCCACATCCATCTGTGCTGAATGCATCCTCTGAATGAGCATAACCAGGTGTTCCAACTGTACACATACAGGACTGGCTTCCAGACATAAATATCAGGAGCAAAGCAAATAAACAGAGTGAATTTTAAATATAACATGGTATTGTCACTACATCTTTTTAGGGATAACAGCATATCCAGCAAAGTTAACAAGAATAAAGTTAAAGTGATTCTGCCAGATAATTTAAGTGCAAATCGGATTTACTTGAAGGCTGTGTAGAGAATGACTCTGGATTTTGTATTTAGCTACGTTTATGTTTTTTGAAACTTCGTCATCGAAGTCACAGATGCTCTTAATTTTGATGCTATAATGGGACAGAATAGCCAGCAGAGGGAGCAAAGGCTTTTTAGCAATGAACTGTTGGCAAGAACTACATGACCCTATAGGGGGATCAGGTAGGAAGCAAACTTTCTCTGTCCTACTTTCTCTCCCCAGGAATGGAAGAAGAGGTGAGAGATAGAGAGTTTGCAGACTTAGAAAAGAAACAGAGTTGTGTGTTACTTTCAAACTTGAGTTTAAAGTTGACCATGTTAAAAAAATATTAGAAATCTAGCCCCATAAATAAAATGCTATCTTACTGGGAAAAAACAAACAAACAAACTAAAAACCCCCACAAACCTAAAACAACCAACCAAAACCTATGCAAAATTTAGGAACCAATTTTTTTCTATTGGTCCATGCTTTCAATGCCTAAACCATTTTCATCTAATGGCTGTGGATCATTATGAAATTTATCCTGTGGTTTTGGCCACTGACACAAAGTTCTGTCACAGAGGGCTCTGTAATGACAATTTGCTGCTAATTGCTATCTAAAAGGGCCAATCATTGTCATTTCAGCACAATATTATTCAGTCACCTTGGCCAATCCTTAACACTTTGTGAAAAATATTGAATTTAAAAAGGAGGAAAGAATACTGAGTTTTCCTCCCCTACCTTTTTCCTTTTTTTATCCTTCTACCTGCAATCCTCCAGGTGTGCATGGAGATGATGAAGGTCCTGTAAATTAAGATGACAACAATTTCAGATCTGGCTAGTCCCTGCTCTAAGCGTGCCTCGTCATCTGTGGAACAGCTGCAGATTTTTGTCCTGAGAGACTGGACCAAACCTATTGAAGAGTTCATTTCGTATGCTTATAAAGGACTAGGCGCACTCGTCCCCAGCACAGATAGCTGTGGAAGAGGGAAGAGGCAGAAACATCTCAAGGAAGAAGAAGGCCTGCTGATGTGAATCAGGATTTAATGAGCTGACCACCTGCTCTTGAAATCCTCATCTGCAAGATATTTGAGCCTATGAATTCAGACATGATACTTACAGGCTTTCAGCTAATCTTGCTGTCTGACAGCACAATCAAAAAGAATGTGACCTCAGGAATAGAGAAGATAGCTACTGCATATCCTGGCAGAGCACGTTAATAAAAATTTTAACATCAGCAGCGCCTGCTCAGCAGTCTGTAGGTTAGGAGGCACATAATTTTACTTTTTAGCTCTAATATTTATTCTGTTTTGTGAACACCTAAGTTTTGGGTTTTAGATTCACTGGAATCCTCAGTCTTAGCTGGTAATATGGAGTGTAAGGAAAAGAGGTACCACAACAACATCTGCAGAATTTTGCATGCAAGTACAACACTAGCTTTCACAAAGGAAGAGAAAGAGCCATCAGCAAGTTTTGACTTTCTATATCTTTCTTCCTCTAAATCTGCCAAAAGTGAATGGCTCTATATCCAAGTTAACAGCATGGCACAGGGCCCCCCTCCACCCTGTTATCAACGCTACTTGTGGTGCCCTCATTCTTACATAATGTATTCTCAATTCAAAAAACTTAAGAGAAGCTCTAGCTAAAGTCACGTGGTTGTTGTATTTATGGAGCAATGCATCAATTAAGCCTTGCTGAAGAAGATTCCTAGGCTTCCTTGTCCTAATAGGAGAGGTGATGCTTCATGCTTGCAGAGGGCTTCCCTGTTAAAATGCTATTTTCAAAGTCACCTCCAGACACTTTCTATAACTTCAAACAATCCTAGTTAGGTGCCCGTGTAGTGATTTTCAGAGCTTACCAGTCTGCTCTGTAGTCTAATGTTGCAAAGAAACCCCTCAAACTCCATTTTAGAAAGTGGTTCATTATTTTGCCTTAGTTATTATCTAAAAACCTCATAGCTCAGGGGGTTGGACACATTCTTCTAGTCTTCAGCCTAAATGCATTTTGGCAATTTTATACCTATTAGTTCTTGTACAAATGTACTTATTTTGATTAATTTTTTTAATTCCCTACTGGCCTTTCTCTCACTCCCTGATATATTTATAGTCAGCAATCATATCCCCCTTAGCCTTTCTCTGACTAGACTAGGTTAGCCAAGTTTTTTAGTTTCCTTAAAAAAGGGGTTCCTCACGCCTCTGATTACTCTAGAAGAAGTTCACTGCACCTGTTCTGGTAATAGATTCATCTTTCTGAGCATGGTTGATCAAGGAAGTGTGTAGTATTTCAGGTTTCATAGTTTCTCTGGCAATGATGTTCACCATTTCTTTTGGAAAGCTCTCTCATGATCATATCTCATGCTTTTCCTTAAAACAATGCACATAGCATTTGTATTATTTTGCTATTAGAAATTATCACTAGAACTGCTCCTACTGCATATGAACTTTTGGTGCAGAATGGTTGCTTCAGGCATATCCAGCTTCTGAAGAAAACAAGTTAGGGACCCTATCACTCAACTGTTTTGTTCAGTTAATAATTTCCCTACCATGCACTCCAAGTGAAGAGTTTCAGGGGAGGGAAATCAGGTAAAGAAAACCTATGTCACAGCACATGCACACCAGGGAGCTAAATTAAATCCTACATTTTTGATTGCTGTGTTTTGCAGACACAACATATTCCTTTCAGCATCATGTAAAATACTGTAGGCTGAGGTAGTGCTGCGCAAATGTTGGCATACAGTTGGAACATTTGCTTTACTCATGAGTGATGAGCCTATTTACAAAATTAGGCAGTTTATCCAAGTGGATGTCAATGAGGTCTTTAACACTCACCATCATACATTTTAAACACCCCTCTCTGATGTATGTCACTCAATTGTTGATCCCACTAAAACACTTTGGTAGTGAAAACTCAGTTTTACAGTGGAGGGTTTGTGGACGACAAAACTCTAAACTTGTTGATGACAGAGAAGGGAAGAAATCCTGTGTGGAGGGAAGAATAAACAGTTACTCTCATCAAAAAGGAAGGCTGTGTTTTCTACAGATTTGTCTTTGCTTGTTTATTGCATTCATTTTAAATGGAAGGTCTTTCATACTGCTCAAAGGCACCCAGTCTTGTAACTGAAACTGGCAAGGGACACAAATAACAGAAAGGGCTTCTATAGGTATGTTAGTCAGAAAAGGAAGGTCAGATAAGGTGTACCAAATAGATAATGCTGGAAAACTCATAGCAATGTATGAGGAGAAGGCTGAGGTACTCAACAACTTTTTTGCCTCAACCTTCAGTGGCAGCCTCTCTATCCGCACCTCTCAAGTGGGCGGACAGCAGGATGAGGACTGGGAGAGCCAAGCCCTCCCCCTGTAAGTAAAGATCAGATTCATGACCACCTGAGGAATCCGCATGTACATAACTCCATGGGACCTGATGAGATGTATCCCAGAATCCTGAGGGAACTGGCTGATGTAGTTGCCAAGCCACTCTCCACGATATTTGAAAAGTCACAGCAGTCAGGTGAAGTCCCAGGTGACTGGAAAAGGGGAAACATTGTACCCATCTTCACAAAGGGTGTAACAGAGGATCCTGGGAACAACTGACCTGTCAGCCTCACCTCTGTGCCTGGGAAGATCATGGAACCGATCCTTCTAGAAGCTCTGCTACAGATATAATTTATCTGGACTTCTGTAAAGCCTTTGACACAGTCCTCCACAACATCCTTCATTAATTGGAGAGAAATGGATTTGAGGAGTGGACTACTATATGGATAAGAAAGTGGTTGGATTGTCAGAGGATAGTGGTCAACGGCTCAGAGTCCCTATGGACATCAGTGAAAAGTGGTGTCCCTCAGGGATCCATACTGGGACCAGTGTTATTTAATATGTTAATTAATGACATAGATGAAGGGTTTGTGTGCACCCTCGGCAAATTTTCAGGTAACATAAAGCTGAGTGGTGTTGTTGACTCTCTGAAGGATGGGATTCCATCCAGAGTGACCTGAACAGGCTCAAGTAGTGGGCACATGGGAATCTCACAAAACTTACTTAACCAGACCAAGTGCAAGGTGCTGCACCTGGACGGGACAACCTCCAGTATCAACACAGGCTGGGGAATGAACTGATCCAGAGCAGCCCTGCCGAGAAGAACTTTCGGGTGTGGGTCGTGAGAGGCTGGACATGAGCCAGCAATGTGCACTTGCAGCCCAGAAAGCCAATTGTGTCCTGGGCTGCATCAAAAGAAGCATTGACAGCATTGCCATCTGGATAACTGCATCCAGCTCTTGGGTCCCCAGCACAGGAAGGACATTGACCTGTTTGAGCAAGTCCAAGTTGCTTAGAGGAAAGGCTGAGAGATTTGGGTTTGCTCGGCATGGAAAAGAGAAGGCTTAGGGGTCACCTAATTTTAGTCTTGAAGTATCTGAAGGAAGCCTACCAGAAAGATGGAGAGGGACTTTTTAAAAGATCATGTAGACATGTGACAAGGGGAAAAGGATTCAAACTGCAAGAGGGTAGGTTTAACTTAGATATTAGGGAAAAATTCTTTACTGTGAGGATGGTGACAACCTGAAACAGATTGCCAACAGAAGTTGTGGATGCCCTGGAAGTGTTCAAGGCCAGGCTGGATGGAGCTCTGAGCAATTTGTTCTGGTGGAAGCTTATAAAGAGGAGGTTTTTGAGTTCTTTTCCTTGACAGACTCAGTAAGCAGTGTGTGTCTTGACTTTAGCAGAAATGTGCAAATATGACAGGTGAGTGTTTATCGATTCCACTTACTATGTATAGCAGAGTGGACATATTGGCAATACCAATCTATGAGTTTGGTCATCCTGAGAGGAGAAAAATATTTTAATAGAAGTAAAGTGTAACCTAAGCTTTATTAGATATGTCAAGTTTATTGAAGTGTGACACAGAAAATTTATTTGTGGTGTTACAGTATATCCACAATGCATGAAATTAAGACAGAAACAAAGTAAGGTTGTTTTTAGTCATCTTTGTCAGATCAGCTAGAGAACTGACTCTTTTTCCAAGAAGAAAGGATACTAAAAGCACTAATAGCTTCTTTTATCAAGCATGTTTAAATTCAGGACATCCATTTGGATGAAATATATTTAAAATAGAGGCTAGTTATTTCTTTTCTTTGTTGTTGTGTATGGCTGTCTTTTTTCTAGTAAAGAAAAGTACTTTGTTAGTAAAGAAAGCATACTTTTTTTTTTTTAAATATATATTTGGTTTCATTGGGATACAGAAAGCCTACTGAGGCTTGAGGCAGGGGACTAGACTTTTAATTTGATCTGCAGCTTTAACTGGAGCTAGTCAGGAAACTTAGGTCTGGATTGAGATCCCAAATGTCATGTTCACTTCCAGTGATTTTCCTCCAATTGATGTTTACAAACTAACAAGTATTCTATAGTTTATCAAGCCCAGTGAGTAAAATGCAAAGAATGAGCTATATTTTTGCAGTCTTTTAACACTTTAGGGTGTCTGTTCTGCATCTTATCATTGGAACAATTAAGAAGGATATTCTGGCAATATCTGGTTAACTTATCTGGAATGTAAAATGATCTTCTATTTAATTTCAGAGGAAGAAACTAAGCTTTATACCAGTAATCTCAAAATACATGTCTGCACTGCTGATCCCATGGCATGTTGCGATTGTATGAGGTGGTTTAATTGGATATGTGGATCTGAGTTCACTGTTTACATGCACACAGCTATTTGGAAAGGGAGCTTGTTAATGAAAGTAGAAGAGAAACTTTAAGGAAAAAGCACGTTTGGCATTTAACTAGCAAAAGATTTGCTTTCTTCATTAAAGTCATTATAACTGAGCTCAAGAATTGCAGATGCACCAGGGAATTACTTGAATTAAGTTAATAAAGTTGTACTTTATTAAGTGTGAGGGGCCTGATTGTTCCATTAGTAGTGCAATATAGCCTGAGTTCAGATCTGTGGATTAGAGCAAGCAGGTTATGGGGATGAAGCTGTGAAGCTCCTGCTCTGTGCACCTCCTCACCTGGGTAAGAGGAAGACTTTTCTGTTATGAAACGCAAAATAATAAATTGGTGCTGCACGGGCTAAACCAGTAATCAATAGAGTTTGGTCATAGGAAATTTAGAGGAAAGCTGTTCAATTACTTAGTAGAAGCTACATGCTCTTCAGCTGCCTCTGAACATGTCAGGTCTGGGGAATATACAGCAGGGGTTTGGGGTTACTGTGTGTTCTTTTCAGTGCAATTGGCTTTTGTTTGTTTTCTTAGCTACTCAGTTCTTGAAGCAAGATGCAAAAGATAGTATTATCTATACAGAAGCAGACACAGCAGATGCTGGTAATAAGCTGCTTTCAAGCATATTTTCTGTAAGGTGAAATGCTAAAGTGTACTAGGTATTTGCAATGTAAATATCTTGTCTGGTAGCACTTGGTAAATGGTTAGGTTACTGGTGTATGTTTTTTTTGATCTGGGGAATGCTCTTCAAATATTGCCAGTTTAGGTTGAAACTGATTTGATTAGTCTTAGAGCGTGGTAAATTTTAGTATCACACAACAGCGAAGAAGTTGCCTAAAGTGTTATTGAGTCTAAGTGGTAGAACTGGAATCCTCCAAACCCTCTGCATGAAAAATTTTGAGAATGGACATTTTAAATGGATTTCCATTAAATGGATTTCCCTGTTCAGTGGCAATAGTAAAAGAGTCCAAAGACAGCAAAGTAGCATTATTAGGAATGCAGCAGAAAATGAACCATTTGGGTTTTAAGAACCACAGAAAACATGAGAAGGTGACAGGCAGTAATGCACTTTGTGTATGGGTCCCACTTCTGAATAGTAACATCCTGATCTTAAACACATGCTTCTCCTGTCATTTGTCATGAGGTGTGGAACCTACCCTGAGCTGAGCAGATGAGCGTGGGCAGAGCACTGTTCTTGTCTGCTGTGCACTGAGCTGTGCTATTAGACATGTCCTGTCAGACTTACACTTCCTGAATCGCTTTTTGAAGCATGTGGGTTATAGAGGGTCTTCCCAGCTATGTTCACAAGACCAATAAAATCAAAGAAAATGTAATATTATTGCTATTAGTATATTTTAATATAGCTACTTTTTTCCTAGAGAAAACAAAATTCACTTGCCACTATTCACTACAAAACTGTCATAGTGCAAAACATTTTGCTCATAGTGAAGAGGACGGGCATTTTGCCACAACATCAATCCTATGTTCACTACTGAATAGACAAAATGGTTTAGACTGATGAGTTAAGGAGCCAGCTAAGAGGTTAGCTTATTGGGCAGATTATCTTTCCTAGAATACACCATTCTTTGCCAAATATTCACATCTGTGGGCCAACAAAGAGTTAATAATCAATTGCTACTTAATGAACCTATAATCACCTTATTAAATCAGCATTGAATGTGTAGTTAAGTGTACTCGGAGTATTTTAATTTAAATGTTACCATAAAATCTGCAAGTGGAATTAGTGTAGTGCTTTTGAGATTACATTAGCAGCGAAACAGGGGGTGGATAGTTATTGTTAATTAAACTATGCAGACAACATTCAGTGGAATCCTAACAGTGTGTAGGATGCATCTATTTGTTTAACATCTTACAGTTTCAAGACTGTCTGCCCTTCAACTACTTTTTTTTTTCCCCCTACCCTCTCTTCTACTTACCAGTGGAAGTTTTTGGACTGATTTTTTTATATTGTGAGACTGATGAGATATTGAAGTGAACCTTCCAGATATCTCTGGAATGGGCTTGACATTAATACCTGGAGGGATGGAACAATATAATTTCACTATGAGTTTGTTTATTAAACTATTTCATGTCATTTTTTTCTTCCATCTAACCAGTCTCTGAAGAAAGCTCTAGATTTGATTTCCTCTAGTGAGTGTCCCTCTGATAATGTATTCATGGCCACATGAGTCATGACATCCTGTATTTTTTTGCACTTCACTGCTTAGGTCAAATACCACAAAAATACCACCTTGGTTATCGTCTTTTCTCTTCCTCCTTTTTACCCATCTACCCTCACAGTATGTGAAACTGAGAACACAATTTGTGTGGGATTTTTTGTTTGAGGGGAATTTGTGTCAGACTCAGTATCTAATCTGTGCTATAGTTCCCTCTGCCTTTTGAAGGCACAAAACTCCTCCTCTTTGTGATTGCCTCCAGTGTTACACTCCCCTCTTAGGCTTGTTTTCAATACCTGCTGAGCACTCAGAAAGGGAACAGTGCTGCATACCTGTCATTTTTTAGCTGATATATTCTATTGTTTTGGTTAAAGGCTTTGAGTTCCTCAGACCTGCCTCCCTGGATGTTACCTCTGCTTACTGTCATGTGATCAGTGTCCCTGTGCTGGGTAGCCCTTTTGCTGTCTAAAAGGAAGAGTCTCACACAACAAACCTTTAATAATATCGTAAAATCTGGTAGACATAAGGTCATGAAGGTTTTATATTTTGTGTGCGTGATTCTTTACTGCTGTTACCTGGTCCTTAGTGTCCCCTACTGCTCTCCAGTCCTGAGACTTCTGTAATACCTTGCTGAAACTCTCTTATTGGTAGTTTCTGCTTTGACTTTTCTTCTTGTTGAGGAAATACGTTCAGTGCAGGCAGCTCTGTGTACAAGCTGCAGATTGAGATCTGCGTGACGGGGGCCCCAGCAAGAGGCTGTTGCCATCTCTTTGCTCAGCAAAGGGTACGGGGACCTGTGGCACCTGTGGCCAGGTGACCAGACAGTCAGAGGCACAGCAGCAGCTAGTGACTCAGCAGGAAGATCCCAGACTTTTCGAGCTATCACTGTGTTATTGAGCCATGAATAAATTGCTTTATGGATCCAGAGGTCTTAGACTTTGTGAAGGGAAACCTGGGATCAGAGGATCAGTAAGGAAATGTGGTCTGACTGTGTGAGAGTGGAGTGTGTAGGGAGTCAAGTAGGGCAACCGTCAGCTCACTGGAGCTTCCTGATAGGAAGGGGTTTCAGTCTTAGCAATTAATGTTTCTGGTGGTGAGAGTGTGACTGCCAGACTGCCTCCTGAATGATCAGACAATAAAGTTTCCTTAACACTCCTTATATGTGAATGCTTCATCAAAAGGCTTATCATAGAATCATAGCATGTTTGGGTTGGAAATGACCTTAAAGGTCATCTAGTTCCAACCCTCCTGCCATGGGCAGGGACATTAATCCTGCTGCTACTTATTATCTGTCATGAATTGCTTCTTGTCCCTTAGGTCCTTTTTCCACAGACAGTTCCTCACTTATTTCTTGTACAAATATCCCTGGCAAACCGATCAGGACAGTACTTATTCCCCTTTATTACTTTCTAAGACACACAAACCTGCTTAAATAACAATATTTGCAAAAGATTTTTTAATGCTCCCATCCATTGTGGATGGTTTAATTTAGACCCTCTTCATCACAGCACTGTTTTCACTTCTCTATAAAGGACCATGCACTTTCTAGGCACTAGAAGAATATGATACCATAATGATGAGCATGAGACTACGCTTTGGCTGTTAAACAGGCCTTTTTACCCCCACCTATACAAACTATGTGGCTATTCTTCATTTTCAAAAAAGCCAGTGAAGCAACTCTTCTAAGGAAATCCATTGTATAGAGTGAAATGATCTTTTCTAAACACTCTTAAGACTACAGTACACTTTGACTCATTTGTTGCTTTATTTTAATCACCATGATCCAATTTTAGGTCTTTTCCTTCTGCAAAATCAGGGCTTTACAGCTCTGCTTGTTGAAGGTCATAGCCTGGAAACTTGAAAGTTAAGTCGAGTTCCTGACCCCTGTGAAGTCAACAGGATCTCATACATTATTTGGTAATCCTTTCCATTCACCCTCTGTGTGTAGAAGAGCATTTGTGTACAGGCCACAAGTAAAGATTTGCAGAATGGAGCCCTCCTTTTGTTTGTAATTGAAAACCATTGTTGGAGAAACAATGATTCAATAACCTTTTTTGAGGACGGCCTAATGTCTCTCTCCAGAGACCATGGTGAGCACAGTGGTAAATTGATTTTTAAAAGAGTACAGCTTTTCTAACTCTTTATGCAAGACTGACTACAGTTTCAGGCTTCTACTTAATAGCTCTGGATAATGCAGGGCTTCAAGCATTGATGTGAAGTGTATGTATGTATAGCAGAGGCAGACTGCATTATCATCTTCTTTCTTCAGATTTTTCCTACTGCAAAAGAAAAAAATCAACATTAAGATGAGTGAACAGACCATTTAAATGAAGAAATAAGTGGTAGTTACTTGATTACCTATTGTACACAATGGTGATATATGTTGTTTGGAGGCAGTTACCCTTTTTACATCTCTTGAGGGAGTTTTTCTTTCCATTTTTGCCTTTCTATTGGGCTGACCAAAGAGAAAGCTGAACAACCATGGAAAGAACCTAGAAGCTCTAATCTGAGTGGGCAGATGGAAGAGCTTTCCTTCAACTGTGGATAAAAAACTAAGAAAATTTTTCCTTTCTTGAACTGACAGAACTGGTGCACATACATGCACACTCACGTATCCTTTAATCTCAAAATACAAAAAGCCTCTCGATGTACTTTGATGGAAAAAGATTTGCTGGAGATGAAACTAGCAAGGATTGTAAAGGCCAACAAAAATTCTCCATTATGTCTGTACCAAAAGAAAAGCAAAGGAAAATGTGAGCCTGTTACTCAATGGACCAGGGTACATAATGACAAAAGACAGGGAAAAGGTCAAGATGCTCAGTCCTTGGCTTGATTTTTTTTTCACTGGTAAGTTCTGTTCTCTGGCCTTTAAGTTTCTTATAGGGAAACCTTGAGTGAAGCCTTATCCACACTATAGGAAGGTAAAGTAAGGAGTGTTTAAACTAGCCGAGTGAGCGTAAACAAGTCCATGGGACCGGATAAGATGCACGTGGGGATCTGACCAATGTCACTTTGAGGCCCCCCTCTAATACCTTTGAATGGTGATGACAACTGAGAAGGGTTTAAAAAAAAAAAAAGGCACCACACTTGTCTTCAAGAAGGACATCATGCAGGAAAATAAAGGCTTTATCTTACTCCTGTGATGGTCATGGGAGCAAATCCTTACTGGGAGCCAATTACAGCTATGTGAAAGGGAGTAAGGTGACTGGGGATGGCCAGAATGGATTTACAACTACAAATCAGGCATGACCAACCTGACAGCCTACTGTGAGGAGGGAATGGCTCTGAAGATAAGATGAGATCCATGGATGCAGTATACCTTGATTTTAGAAGGTCTTTTAACATGGTCCGCTAATCTCCAAATAGCCAAACTGAATATATATTGAGTAGATAAAAAGATAATAAGGTGGATGGAAAATTGGCAGGACTAACAGCAGCAGCGCAAAGTCCCAGCTGGCAGCTTGTTGCCTGTGGTGTACCTCAAAGATCAGAATTGAAGCCAATATTATATAATCTAGATGATGGTAGAGAGTGGACGCTCTACCCTGGTGGAGGACACCAGGTTGGTGGAAGTAGTCAGTATTTTGGCAGGGAGAGTTGCTATTCAGGGCAAAGTGGACAGGTTGGAGAAAAGAGGTGACAGTAATCCCATGAAGTTTAAGACAGAAAAATCCTGCACCTGGGACAGAATAATCCCATGCCACAGCAGAAGCGAAGAGACAGCTGCAATAGGAAGGAAAACTTGGTTTCTGCTGGGTGAGTTGAACAAGAGCCAGCAGTGCATCCCTTGCAGCCACGAGGGCCCAGCACATACCAGGCTGTATTGGAAAGAGTGCAGCCAGCAGGTCTGGGGAAAGTGATTCTGCTCAGTGCAAAAACAAAACTTGTGTAAATCTCATCCACAAGGACTAGCTAAGTCAATTTTTATAACAACATATATCAGTGAAGTTCAAAATCACAAGTTGTTAAACATAAAAATTTTTGGGGGTGTTTTGTTGTTTTGCTTTGTTTTTTGTTTGTTTTTTTTTATTTTTTTAATAGAGATTAATTTTACTTTACAATGTCTCTCATGTTTCAGAGAAACACCAGATTGTTATTTGCGGGGTAATTCTCCTCCTGTCCATGCCAAAGCTGGATCTGCAGCCTGCAAATTAGTTAACATTGTAAGAGCATTAACAGAAATCTTCTCCCCTGGTGATCATGTGATAGTCATGATTGCTAAAGAATGGTAGAGAAACAACATTTTTAAGAACAGACTTATTTTAGATTGATATATATGTAATTGGGTAAAACAGATATACTTTTATATTCAGAAAGCTATCTGATCTATTTGTAGCTATCTCTAATTGAGATGCAAGTTATATTTACAGCTGGGTGGGCTGGAATTCACTAAGGACAAACAAAAGAGATGCAATTGTCATCAACTTGGTAACAGGGCAGGCAGGTTACAGGGAGACAACGGTGTAAAGTCAGAAGAAAACCTGAAGAAGCTTAAAAAGTGTCCAATTTATCCACCTCAGTCAACTAGTACAGCAAAATAGTTTCTCTCTCTTTACAAATCTGACTGCTTGAATAATCATAGAGAAGATGGGTCAGTTGCTAGCTGGCATTGAAAATGTTTTAATTCCATTAACTTTTTGAGGTTAAAGCAGCTTATGCCAGCTGCAGATCTTTTGACCACCACATATAATAAATGTGCCGTTTATCAGGCTGGGCTTGCTCCTCCCATGTGGCAACTTCAGTTCAGGCAGAGAATAAGTGACAAAGCAAGGAGGGTGAGGACATCTATCATATTTAGTGATTGCTATTAGAAGAAAAACACAACCTGTCAGGGAGGTAGGAAGAATGAAGTGGTTCAACCCTGACAGGAATTGGTGGGCAGGTGATGGCATCTCTTAGCGCTATGTGACTAACAGAGGTCATTTTTAATAGCTTGCAAATCAGTCCACAGCACTTTATGCCAGGACAACATGCAAGATACTGATATGCACTTTTCTCTCATTTAGAGTTGTCTCGAAAGCAAATTGACATACTCTTTTTTTTTTTTTCCTCCTTTCTTTTTCTCTGTAGGATACATGAGCCATTATGTTTAAACTTTTGGAAATATTTGGTACTCAATAGTGCATTTTGAACTCCTGGACTAAATTATGATTTGCAAGGTGTAAATTACAGGGGATTATACCATATTTTTTTCTAATAGCCTGCATTCTGTAACAATTTTGTTTGTGTTTTGAAAAAAGTCTTCTGCCGCTGATATAGCCTGGTTCAATGAGTCCATTCAGAAGTACTTTCCACTTTGCAAGGGTAATTATCATTATTAGTTCTGTAGCTTGATAGAGTTTCAGCAGAGCATTTAAGAGTGTCAAATTCTATTAAGCATAAACTAGCTTGTGAAGGAAATAAATTGGAACTGTGTGTAAATGGTGATACCTTAAGAGGTTTAAGTGAGTGTTCTGCTAGGTGGTTTTACCATTTATTGACACAAAAAAAAAAAAAAAACCAAACAAAAAAAACCCAACCCACAAAAAAAACCCCAATCTAATATTTATTTGTTGGAGGGGAAGAGTCTTTATGTTTTGGAATTACAACCTTCCCCTCATAAATAAATGTGGAAAATTTAGAGCTTCTACATGCAAACAACTGATCACTAAGATAATAGACTCCTACCAATTTTTAATCATCACCATTCAAAAGTGTAATTTTCTTGGTATACTAAAGTTTGAGTCAAGAAGCAATGCTACGTAAACCACGATGCTTTTCTGAAATTTCTCTTTTTTTCAAGAGCTGAACTGCAAAGATCAGGCAGGAAAAAAGCAGAGCTCATATTTGCATGGCTTAGCAAAACAGTAAAAAATGCTTCTAACCTATCCTCTGTCATGTAACTGTTTGTGAAAGCCGAAAAAACTGTGGAGTTTCTGTAGAACTACACCCACATCCACTAAGCAGGTCCCTGGGATAAATTTCAAAATGATTTGTCTCACCTGAGCTACAGGACTAACTGTGAGAAAACCAAGGGAAAGTGCTGAGACCCAGGGAAAGGGTTTTGATAGTGGTAAACAGGAAAATTAAACTCTAGAGGAAGGCTGTGGTGTTGCAAAGTGTGTCCTGCTTGATTTCCCTAGATAGCTCGATTTTATTGCATGCCATTAGTGCTTACATTCAGGACTGTGCGTGTATTAATCATGCTGGAACTGCTGTCCTCAGGTCTCAGGAGTTTGACTTTCCTCTCTCCACAGACACTTTAGCATCTCCAACTTGCTCTTTCTCTCACTTTGTCACTGGTTGATATTTGCCTTGTGGTTAAAGGGGACTGATATGGAAAAGACAAATTCTTTGTACTAGTAGAAAGGACTCCTCAAGTATTACAAGCTGGAATAGAGTTTCTTTTGCTCAAAGTGCCACCTTTCCCACTGCTCCTCTTCTTCTGGAGTTATTGTTATGTTTTGGGGCATGCAGTAACAATAAGCACAGCAAGATATCTGTGCTTAACACACCTTACAGTCATAACCTGTCAGTGGCACGAAGAGATCCACTTGGTGCAGGTGACAACCAACTAAAGCAGCTGCTCTATGTGCTGGTGGGCCAGGCTGGCATTCAGAGGGACCTCATCAGGCTGCAGGAATGGGTTCTACACAGGCAGAGTCCTGCAGTGGAGGTGGAATAGCACCTTGCAGCAGCCCAGGCTGGGGGCTGATCAGCTGGCTGAAGAGCTCTGTCACAAATTATCTGGGGGTCCTGATGGACCAAAAGTAGACAGTGAGCCAGCAGTGCATCCTGGCAGCAAGGAAAGGTAACTGCCTGCATGCCACACTGCTTCAGCATGGCTATAGCCAGCAGGTTGAAGTGTTAATTCATCTCTGTTTGGTGCTTGTGAGGCTGTCTCCAGAGCCTCATGTCCAGTTTTGGGCTTCCCCCATCCTAAAAAAGACACCAACAAACTGGTTTTCTAGGTGCCTGCATTTAGACAGATGGACCCCACCCAAAGACACAGTGATGTTTCTCTGTGTGCTGAAAACAACTGCATTAATAATTGTTGAAGAAGCTTTTAAAGCTTGATTCTTGCTTTTCGTCTACAGCCACTTTATTTTGCTGCAAATTAAGACTCATGACTACTTCTGAGAAGAGAAATGAGCTTGCAAAATGTGAAAGAATGTAGTGGAATATCACATGAGAGGAAGACCACGAGGAAAACCCCAGAAGGAACTACTTCTGGCTTTAGCCTAGCACTAGTGCTATCAGCCTCAGAGTCAGGCCAAGTGAAATGGTGAGGGGACAAAAAGGCAGATGTTTTTTGGCCACCAGAGAAACCGTAAAGAGTCACAGCTGGCAGAAGCTCTTGCCCACACTGTGGGAGACAAAAAGAAGGAGAGAAGCAGTTGGAAGAAGGAGGTCTGTCTAGGTTCACTGAAGCGTACATCATTCTGCACCATGCCTTTGTAAATAGGTTTATGTTGCCTGCTTTTGTCTGTTCATAGTAAGGTAGTTTCTTGGACCAAACAGAAACACTCTTGCAACCCTTTGTCTGATTTTAAGTCTATTTCTAGCTTATTCTTGCTTGGCTAGGCTGTGGTCTGACATCCTGTTTCACTGGCCCTGGCTATGTGAAGACTTTATTCCCTCCAGAGTCTAGCGATTGACCTCCAGTTACTGCTGCATTCTGTTGGTGAAATTTGATTCAGTCAGGATGACCTGGACTGGAAAAGGCTATTACACCATAGACTAGTATGTCTGACAAAATTTCCTGTCCTCTAACATACATCAGCGATAAGGTAGTCCAGTAGTACAAGGGAGCTGTGCTCTCCTTGACTGAGCACAGCTAGGATAGGACAGGACAAAAATAATGTCAGCATACTTCGTCTTCGCCACTTCTTAGCCTTTATCATTCACTGCCTCAGAAGCCTCATTTAGTGCTGTCTGACTTTGTGGGTTTCTGGGTCCCATGGGGCTGGTGGAAAGGCTTCTGCACAAGGATTCTTTAATCTGTTTCCTTGTAGGAGGTTTGTGGAAATGTGTCCTAATCTGCTTTGGGCAAAAGCACCTGCACTAACCAAACTGGGTGATTTAAGTGTTTCAGGTAACCCACTTAAAGGCTGGATTTGCCTGAAGGAGGCTAAGCATCTTTAAAGCAAACACACCCAATTTCTGTCAGATGTCCCACGCTGTCTGGGAGAAGGTAACCTCCAACTGGAGCAAGTACTGCTCTGACAAGCCAGCTTGGGTGTGAAAGGGAACGTCTGCACATGAGTAAACAGATGATGCAAACTGAGGCGATGTGGATCAGTTTTAAAGGAGGGAGTGTAAGTTCCATTGGTTTGACTGTTTCCATTTAAATGGTATAATGTTATGAAAACCTATTCGTATGTTAATGGAACTGATGCATCTTGCCATAAAGAAACACTTCCTTTACAAAGCAGTATTGATATTTTCATTTGTCCGATGGCAACTCTATTTTATGCTCCTTTACACTATCCATTTTGAAAATCCTTTTTTTAATTACCTTATGCTCTTGCTTTATGTAAGCACTTAAAATTGTGTCTTTCTTCAGGTATGTGAGCAGTCATAATGAATGTGAGTAGGACTACCATCTTAGTCTATATATTTAAAATCAACTTTTATTGTGCTAATACAAAGGCTGATTCGGGCAAACCTGAATTTTGAACTTGTCTTCTCTCAGAAGTTAATCCAGGCTAATTGATGGAAATTGGATTAATTAAACCACATTAACATCATGCAATGCCTTTCTCATTTTAGGAAAAAAAAAAAAGAAAAAAGAAAAAAAAACTGCCTTAATTCAGTTTTGTTTGATTCATTTCCAGTTCAAGGAAACTATTCTGATCTAAACTCACTTTATATTCATATGAGGAACTGTTTTGCACCAGTAGTTCAGTACAGACCCTGGGTAGACAGCCCTTATTTCTGTAGTCTTTATTTCAGCTGTGTGTTCTTTTGTGTGTCTAGATGTGTGTGTAAGAGAGAGAGAGAGAATTCCCTGTCTCTTGTTTCTTAGTACCTGGAGTGTTACTGCTGAGGAACATCAGCTTGTCTAGAATTAGATGAGGACCAGTTTGCTGGATTTTTGCAATTGAACTACTACATCATTGACTGCCATTTTATACCCTTATGGCTGAAGCTTTCTTGTTGGTATCAGCTTTAGAGGTTGAAAGCAAGGAATATTATAGCTTAGGAATTTAACCCTGAGTCAAAGTCAAAAATTTTACTTGTCTGGCAATTGCTGAGTGTGCTCATTTATTCTGGACCCACCAAACATGGTAGAGTCCTAATGTTCCCGCAATCCTTTCCCATGCATAACATCACGAAGAAAACCCAGTTGTCCCAGATAAGGCTGAATGCAGAAGGTGGTAGTGAAATGGGTAGTTTGCTGCAAATCTAATTTGATGTGTAAGTAATGCTGAATGTCAAGAACACTCTAAATGTGTAGGGGGTGGTGTGGTGATTTCGTGCCTAAGAGTTTGTGGAATATTCATCACTAAACTGTTCTGAAAGTGCTAGAAAATGGTTTTGGGGAATACCACAACTATTGTTTACACTACTTTGGTATAATCTCATTTTTCTATGATTCATCAGCATCGTTTTATTAAAAATAATTTCTTCAGATAAAATAAGAAAAATCTTTCACATCTTCCAAATGGCTCAATTTGTGTATCCACCTCTTCGTTTGCAATGGTGACAGTAGGAATTGATATGAAAATAGTGGTTCACTAAGATTTTTGTAACAGAATAAATTGTAAATATCAAAAGAAACTTTAGGAGTTTAAAAGTTTATCCTAAATTATCAGTTTTGTGTGACAAGAAAGTTCAAAATAGTTTGAGTAGAAGCAAAATAAAAATCCAGAAATACAAAAATTCAGAGTTTAAGTACAAAATTTTCTTTGGTGTCTGTTGTCCTGATTCAACAACTATAATGCTGTAAGTAAATAAAAAGAATAGTATAGGATAATGCTTTCCATCTTATAGAGACTGGACTAATACACAATCTACAGACAATTAAGAAAATGGCTTTCTGACTAAAGCCAGCATCAAAGTATGTGCTCAAATCCTCAGAAAGTAGAAGAAATAAATTTTATTATGTGGAAAGGTCAATATTTAATAAAATTTTTGGTCTGTGGGCAAGTTTGTCTTTCAGATTCTGTTTACATTCTTAAGTTTTTAAAAAGCTCAAACAGTACTGAAATAAATGATGCACAAAATGTTTAGGAATACTTCATTTAGCGTTAACATTCAACACTGAATTCAGTGTTGAACCTTGTGTGGTGAGTTACCATTCTGCCTCCCGAGAATGCTGTTTCCCATCTCAGGGTGAATCTCCACTGCTAGACTACATCTCTCTTATCTGTGAAACACCTCATTATCTTGGCTAGAGCACAGTAATCTGATCAATGAATCTGGACTGCATATATGGAAAGAACCTTTAGACTCTGTGACAGCTCAGGCCAGTTTGCTTTAATATTTGAATATTTGATTCTTAAAAGTAAAATATTTCAGTCAAAGAAAACATTTCCTGGAGAAAATGGAAATTAAAAATTGCAAACTTTTTTTAAATTTTTTCATTTTTTTTAATAGGAAATTTCTGTCTATTGAAGCTTATGCTTAAATATTTCCTTGAACAGAAAGACCTCTCTGCATCAGGTTGTAAACTCTGTGCAAACCCCTCATGATTCCCAAGAGTGGCACCATGAATATGATACATATCTTTAAATGTCTCTGCTACGTTGGAAATTACACAATTTTCATGTCACCTGAGACAGGTAGAAACTTAAGCTGTTGTACATTTCCCCTTTCCAGTGCTGCTTCTTGCCCTATTTGAGTGTTAACCTATTATCCCTCTTATCCACCCTCTTTTCCTTTGACTGATGCCTTGATGAATCTTGCAAATATCACATGCCTGGTCTAGGTAGGTGTTATAAAGTAGCCCTACTCACCTCCTGATGATACTCTGTTGGGGTCCAATAGAGAAAGGAGGTAACACACTGCTAAAACAATTGAAAGCAAATTCCTGTAGATTTTTTTTTTAACTGATTTTGAATGCAGAGTTTTGTGAGGGGATTGAGGGGTTGGTTTTGCTCTTTCTATTTTTAGCATTGTTATGAAAAAAAAATATTAATGTCATGCCATGAAGACCCTTGACAAATTCTCTCTGAAAAAAAAAAAAAAAAGGCACAGAGCTTTCAGTATCAGAGTTCTCTAAAATGAAAGAGAGGAACAGAGCATTAAGATGAGACAAATGCCCAACTACTATGTATGTAAATAGTAAGAGACACCCTTTCCTTTAATGGCTTTGCATGTAAACACCACGGCTAAAAGCAGAAAAAGGAAAGATTACTATCCCCACTTCACAGATAGAGAACTGGTCTATTATCAGCCATAACTGTACTAGACTTCACAAAACAGTGGACTACTTAAAAATTGTTACAGAAGCAGCAAAGGATAGAAACATTCAGGGAAACAATGCTGAGTTAAGTGGGTTTTTGCAATTTGGTTGGTTGGTTGGTTGGTTGGGGGTTTTTTGTGGGTTTTGGTTTTAATTCCTGAAAAGTTGCTATTTATGTGCTTATTAATGCAAACTGTCAAAAACTAATAGAAATGTGAGCTATTGAGGCACATGTGCTTGTAAGTTCCAAATAAAAAGTTGTCCTGGTTTTCTGGAGAATATTCTCTCAGGCTGTACTTGCCTGTAGTCGCTGAGAAGGTGCTTCTCCCCGATCCCCTGATGCAGCAAGGCATTCAGAATATCTCTCAGATGGTTTTTGTTTTACTTTCCTTCTATGGTACCATTCAGCCTGCTTTCCCAGTAATACAGTTAATTGTCTTTTAACATTAAAAAAAATGCTGTAATAGGAACAATTTATAAACTCTGAGAGGGAAAAGATTGATCTTTTCACAGAACTTAGGAAATTATTGCTTTCAAAAGTGGTTATCAAACTTCCTTGATTGAGTGACAGCGGTTCATTGTATGGATGAAACTTTCTGAGCCTTGCAGTTGAAAAAGCTGTTCAGCAGTTAGAATAATCAACCTTTATCAGAATTTTAAGCAGATTTTTTTTTCAGCTCAACATACAAGCAACCTACTTTAAAAATTTTTAGTGTGTTACTCTATATAATGCAAAAGGAAGCAAATGAGGGGGGAGTTCTCTCTCTGTACTCTTTGCCCTCTATGCAGCTGTCAGGCAATTACTGTGAAAAATAGTTGTGGTGGTTTTTTAATTTTTTTTCGATGTATTGATTGTATTAAGGGCCAAATTAACTTATGAAGGTTATGAAGATTCAATGAGTCAAGAACCTGTGTATTGTTATTTTATTCTTTTAAAATGCAGTTTTAGATTAAGCTGATAACGAAGTATGAATAATTAATAGATGGATCCTCATGATGATGACACAAAGACCACCCTTCTGAACATGAAGGTTACAGCTAGATTCCTTTTTAACTTTTACCATCCAACTGAGGTGTCCAATATAGGAGAAAAAGGGATCGGTCCCTTCAAACTAGGAGCCAAATTTGAAGTGAATCACCCATAAAAAAGAAAGTGTCCCACTGGTAGTGTCCCAGCTTGTAGCTGTTTTTCTCAGCTGCAGTGTTGCTGTGCATAGGTTCTTCTCTTGGAATTTGTTTTAAGGTTAATAATGAGATTATGCCAAAGAGTCTGAAATGCAGGCTCCAGCATCCTTGATACAGGCTAATTCCCTGATGATGCACCTTGCCCGTCCCCTGTTTAAAGAAGTTGCTTTAGCTTAAAAAAGGAAGGGTTAACTCAGAGTTGCTCATGTTTTAGAGAAAAAAAAAATCACTTGGGGCCAGGGCTTCTGAGAATTTCATTAAATAATCAAGTATCTCCTAATCAAGTCCTAAAGTAATTATTTGCCCTAGATGTGGCCCTGCTGGACTGTTAGTGTTGCTCAGCATGGGATGGTCAGGGTCTCTCTCTCTCTCACATGACAGTGTAAACTGCTTCTGTTTTTCCTTTTAGAAATCTACATTGCTATGAAATGGGGGTGGTGCTGAGGCGGGTGGAGTGAGGGGGGTGAGGTGGAAGGAGAGAGAGAATTTTGGGGGATTTAGAGAAACTGTACCATTCCATGGCTTCCACCTCAAAATTTCTTACTTCTCACTATTTTATCATAGGAGCAGAACATAGAGCTCTTAATAATGATCTGTATTACTGATCTCCTCTCTGGGCAGGTTATTGTCCACATAGCTACCCAAAGAAAACATGTGCATGTCCTTGCACCATAAAGTCTAATGAAGGAATGTACATGCTTATCCAGTGTTTCTTTTCACTGCCTCTTCTGGATTACCCATGCTTTCTACTGTGGCAAGCATAATACAGATATAATAAAAAGCTTAACCCAAACAGACAGGGAAATGAAAAATCAGAATTTCAGACAATATCTGTCCATTTCAAATACCATAATAATAAAAGCTTGTTCCAATAGAATAAATATATTTAACCTCCAAAAAGTTATCAGTGCATTACCTCCCTACCACTTATGAGAAAGAGATTCAACTGGCTCATGAGTTATCTGTCTTTTATGCTCATGACAGAAAGATAATCACCCTCAGGGGTGATATATGCTAAATACTGCTTAACTATGCCAAACTGGCAGCAGCTGCTCCATTCTTTATAGGACTGCCATTTGCTTCCACCCACACCTTACAGTCTCTGGACAACTATTGCTTTTCCTTCTGAAACCTATTTCACTGTATTTAAAACTGTCATTAAAAGTTCAGCTCCCTGAAGATTTCTGTAAACTGGGCCACTGTTTGTAAACATGGTGATTCAAAATTAGTTCTTTAATTTCCCTGTGGTCTGGTAGAATGTGGGCTGAGTTTATTTTATTCCCCCACCAATGCACTACAAAACCAGCAGTAGCAAAGGATCAAGTGAGAGGGATATCAAATAGGGCCAAATATGCCAAAGTGCCTTTGATTTCTGCCACTGTCATTCCTGATGGGCTGTTTTGGGTCTCAGCCTAGAGCCCTAGGGGTTTGCTAGAGGGCTCCCTGTGTGTCTGTGTTTTCCTTTATATGTGTTGTTAAGCTGCATTAACTGTTGCTGGAGATAACTGTCATTTTATTTCTGTTCCAGTGTTTATTTTCTGGTAATCTGGGTTGGAGAATGGCACCCTCAGTCATCTTGATTGTCTAATTAGTAATTTTAAGGTTTTGCAGCATGTGGCATGTTCTAGTAGAAACTAACCAGCAGTAATCCCACACAGAGCTGAGTATTTGCTTTTAGTTGCCTATTGTGAACAGGCATATGATTGTATTGGTTTCTTTTTGACAGCTGACTTTTAAGAAAATGTGAGATTATAAATAGTAAAGCAAAGGTATAACATAAATAAGGTATAATGATGAGGTTGATTCCTCTCAGGCCATTCTTTGGGTTAACCTACCAATGTGCTGCCTTCTTATAACATCTTGAATATATGCACTTATTTCTGGACAAAATCCAGAAAGAGTTATCGATGTAGGAATTCACAGAAGTTTTTTAGTTTTACCTCTTTGTAAACCTAAAGGATTACAAAAGTGTTTTTCTGAACACTAATCTTTATATGTTTTTAAAAATCCTGAATTTTCAAGTAGCAGGTGGGCACAATGGACAAGAAAGGAAACAGTTGGGGAGAGAATAGATTTCTAAATGGAAACCTCATCACGAAACTACTGCAGAGGCAGTTTTGAGCTTAGGTGGACTCTAGTAGGAGAGTGGAAAATTGTCTGTCAATCCAATAGCATGATATTCTTTCTCACTTTGAGAGAAGCTGCTTCTTCCTTACAAACACCTGGTAATCTGTGTTGGGAACCCAAAGGTAATATATGACAGATCGTGTGCTGGCTGATAACAGGGTTTGTATTAATCATGTCAGCCTTGGATGCTACCTGTCTGTGCTTGTGACAACTTTATATAACTTGTATTTTTGTTCTCTTCCTCATTTCCTGTATTTGCCCCACCACGTTGTAAGATACGTTACACTGAATGAGTCAAACTGTTTCACTTTTTTCTTAAGAGAAATTTTTCATTCTTATGATGACCTTCCTTGTCATCCTTCCTCATGCACATTCCAGTTTGAATTGACTTCTTAAATGTGCTTGGCCAGAGCTGTGTTTCACATGATGTTTCAGCAGAACCATTATTATTTCCTTAACTCCCGAGGAATTGCCTTGTGTCAGGCATCTTACTTAAGATTGCATTTCTCACAGCAGCAGTACATTGTTGGCTTGTAGATCATCCTGAAATAAACTGCTATGTTTCTTTCTTTCATCTTCTTTTCATCTTCATAGGATGAACTCCAAAGCCTTAGCTGAAAATATTGATATTTGTCCTGAAATCTGTGACTTTGCACTTAAAAGCAGTTATTCTCAACCCGTACTGATATCTATTTCTCAGTCGTGCAGCTTTTCCAAGACAATGCCAGAGTCCTTACTGTTTTTGATATGCTTCTCAGCATTACATCTTCCCATGGATTTCATGAGTGTGCTCTTATTATGGCTGAGTTGTTAATGAAAATGTGAAATAGGGTTGGCCAAAGACCCATTCTCCCTTACTAGTATTCTTGTCTTCTCTAGAAACTATTTTTACAGGTGTTATAATATTTTTACTACTACCAATTTTCTCTAGTTTAATAATTTCCCATATGTCCTTGGAAGTTGCTTTAATTAAGTCCAAATAAATGAAACCTATAGCATTTCCTTCATGTAAAAATCAGATTCTTTAGCAAAAAAGATAATAGTTCAATGCAGTCTAGACCCACATACTGTTACATTTCCTTTTTTACTTAGCATATATTTTAATTGTTTTTGCCTTCAGAATTTATTTAAAAGTCTCTTCTATCTTTGCAGTCAGACTAATTGATGAAAACTACTTTCACTTATTAACTAAAGAAATCTAAATTTGTTGTTTTTCATCTACTATAACAAACTAAAAAATTTATAAAATATTTGCTGCATGGTCTATAATCTAGGTTCTTAATTTCTAGGCAATTATCTGGTCTGTCCAATTTTAACTCCATTTACATATGCATTTAACTGCATATGTTGTTTGAATAATTTCCAGTCCTATAGAGTTTTCATTTTGCTTAATATTCCTCTTTTTGTCTTCTGATAGTTTTGTATTGCTGTAGCTTTGTTTATCTCATTCCTTCTCCATACATTTCAGTGACAAAGATTACAAGTCAAATCTCTTCTATTCTTGTCACCTCTCCTCTAAGCAGAACACTTGTCTTATCAGTCACACCAGGCTTGATTCCTAAAGGTCAGATATGCCATATACTCAAGGAAATTACCCATCTGTCAAGAAGGGTCCTGTGCCTGTGAATACTTTCTAGGGATTGGACATCTGAAATCTTTCTCCTAATGCCTCATGTTGATCTTGAGCCTCATATAGATCTTCAGTGTCTTCTCCTATTTCACCCTCTTTTTCTAGGGATAACTTATAACTATTTTTAGGAGCTGTTTAT
This sequence comes from Platyrinchus mystaceus, assembly GCA_035041135.1. Taxonomy (NCBI): domain Eukaryota; kingdom Metazoa; phylum Chordata; class Aves; order Passeriformes; family Tyrannidae; genus Platyrinchus; species Platyrinchus mystaceus. Next base: position 48,703,636 of record JAWWLV010000088.1, on the reverse strand, counting down.
TGTGAGTATGATTCTTGTAATACAAATGTGCCATTGAGTGGAAGAGATTAGGACTTAACATTTTTATTTCCTGTGAAATAAGTAGTCTGGGAATATAGGAGTACTTTCTCTAGAGATGGCTCTTTCATACTCAGAAAACAAGATTGCCACTGAATGGATTTCTTTCGGGTACTTCCCTAAGTATGCCTGAATATATGAAGTAGCAACATCTGTAATAGTCAAGAGATAACATTTTTTTTGAGTCTGACAGATACACACGAACATAAAAATTTTAATTTTTTTATATAATAATTGATATATATAACCTTGCCTCACTGATAGAAAAAATCCACAGTATTTTTTCAAGTTCCCCAAAAGTTACAGGCATTTACATTAAATGCATTATTTAGTAGGGAAATAGTTGAAAGCAGTGCTTTTCTTGGCTTTTAGAACTGCGTGGTCTATGATGTATTAAAAAGCTGGAGGGCAACTTGCATTACAACAGCAGGATCTTGTGGCAGCTAGATAAATCAGAACAACTTATTCAACAAAGTGAGGAGAACCTTGAAATTAGTCCTCTTGCATACCAAAGACTCAGCTTTACTTACTTTCTCTGGACAGAAAAATACAGAACAAAACACTTGTGATAGGAAAGGTCTCTTCAGCTCTGTTATGTTTTATATTATCTTAAGGAGGATGGAATGGTCTTATAAGTGTACTCGTTTCTTCTTTATAACAGTAGGAGGATCCTGCCTGATTAACTAAGTAGCTCCCTAACTTTGGGATGGTCATGGGAGATACTCTGTAGCATGTGAATATCAGTGGAACATGCCTTTTTTATTTTGTTTGAGTTTTTTTCTGATAGTGCAGAAAGAAGGGTGCAGTAAAGTAAATTAAAATATTTCAGTGTAAAAGTGCCAAAAAGAGATGTGGCATTTGTTGAGGTTGCAGAACTCAGTTGTTTGGTCACAAACAAAAGCCTACACAGGTGCAAGAGACAGTTGACTCCTACATGAAACAGAAGCATAAACATCACCTGGAGCTACAAATTGTCATTTTGAAAATTTCTACAAAAATACTAGCTGTTCTAGCTTAGCATATGATCTCTCATGACTAGGGTTTAATTTAGGAAGAAACTTCCTTAAAATTTTCTGCTGAAACTGGTCTAGATTTTCTGACCTATTGAACGTGTGTGGCTCAGCTAGGCATCCTAGCAAAACACAGCCAGACCCCAGTATCTAGGCATTTACTGACCCTGTGTCATGCCACTGACTTCCTCAATCTAATGTCTCTCAAAGCAAATACATTTCCCTATTTTTACTGGAGTTTAATGTAGATCATCCTGTTCCACCCCACAGAAAAATTCAGCCTGGATCTATTGCTATTATGAAACTCCTTGCTTCAGTGTCATTTAGAAAATAAAACATGCTTTAAATAATGACTACTTGAGATTCATTCTCATCTGATATCGCTGAGGCTTCCCAAGTGCAGTTATAGAGTTAGAATTCACAATTGCCTGTTGTTTTATTTCTTTTGCTGTATAAATTGTCAGCAAAGTTATCTATCTTCCCGTTCTTGAAGATACTACATAATAACTTTAAAACTGGTTGGGGGGTTGGGTGGAGGAGGGTGAGGTGATATTTGTTGGTGGTTAATAATTTCAGATAATGTCCCATTAAGTGCCTCATCTCCAGAAAAAGCTTTCTTTGCCTGGAGAAGCCAGGGCACTCTATCTAGGGATGTTAAACTGGTGTCACTTACACTATGGTTACCAGGCCAGAGAAGTAAAATGACACTTAAATGACACTTAAATTGCCTAAAATTACGAATTTCTAAACAAAAATTAAAAATTAAACTTAAAACCCTTCTGAACAAAAATCCTCCCAAAACATAGGAAAGGGGTATGGAAAGATTAAATGGCTAAAACTAAAACAGGCATGAAAAAACAGTAAGATGGAGAATTTGAGATTCTTTTTAAGGTGGAGAGTCTACATATGCTACAGATGAAAATAGGACTGTGATTCTTGGATCAACTAGCTTTAAATAAGCTACCAAACGAGCTAATATCTATGTGGCTCCCCAGCAGTGCAGAGCAGATTGCAGATGATGTCACTGTAGCTGCAGCAGTGCAGAGCAAGTTATATACATAACCATTTATATATTTTCCCAGCTTTTGAGTGGTTTCTGTAGCCCATGCCTGGCTCATTAATGTTGCAGCATAGGTAAAGCTGAGTTTGTGCTGTTAACAGAGGAAAAGCAGGTTCTTAGCCACAGTAAAATTTCTCTGAGAAATTGTGGCTGTGGCCAGGGCTTTTCTTCTTTCAGTTACTTAATGACAGTTTGACATCTGTTACTGTTCATCGGTAACTGAGAAGGGGTTCTTGAGCATTTGAGTTCCTTCTCCTCCCCAAGACAAAATGACAGAGGTACTCAGCTGAAGACCCTTCATAAATCTATCCCTTCCTATTTTAGGTTTTATTGGAGTTTGGGCTACAAGTCAAACAAGGGTCAAACAAGTGTCACCAAATGTGGATGTCCATCACCTCAGCGCTCCTCATGATTTTTAAAGGGAAAAAATACTTTAATGTCATGTTATTCTGTAATATTGTGCTTGTTGGGTTTTGGGGGGGGGTAACTTCTAAAAAATGCTAAAAGTATGGTTAATATTTCAGACATTTTTTGTTGGATCTTGATTGGTATCTCCCATCAATCAGATAAAACACTTCTAGCCAAGGAGGGGCTCCTGGTTCCTGCAATGTGTTAGCTCTGAGGAAATTAGCACAGGGCAAATGGCTTTCTTCACTGCCCAGGCAGGATTTAAGCCAGTACTGAGAGCAGCTGTTTTGCACAAGGTACTGCCTTGCTTGCCAGTGCAACAATATGATAAGAACGATGGGTTGCTCTTAGCAGACTAAGGCAGCAAAAGAAATAAATCCTTTGTGTTGACCCTTTCTATGCTTCTCAATACAACTAGAACCACTTAATCCATTACTGAAAAATCACTCTAGATTTGAACATTTGCTGTTTTAGTTTAATCCAGCGACATATATGATAAAACCACAGTTTTCCTAACAAAAAAAAAAAATTAGCTCTGACATGTTGCATTATTAAATTATTATTTTCTCCTCCCAGTTCCTATCAAATACATCAAACAAACTGTTCAGAACAGTTTGTTGGAGACAAATGATTTCTAACAGGTTGGCGTCAATCACAAGCAGATCACGCAGATTATTCTGTCAGATGCTTGGCGGGACGTGTGCCGACGTCCATCAGAGATGATTCAAGTCCTCCGTGACACATTGCAGAGGTGGTGGAGTGGCAGTGAGTAGCACATGCAGGTACCATTGTTAGGATTCAGGGATGCAGGAAGATAAACATCTTTTTTTTTCCCCTTTTTTTTATTTTTTATTTAGGGACATGTGCCTGTCAGTTGTTTATCTCTGCTTACTATGCATCACTTGAGAAGATCCAGAGTCCACATTTCTCAGAAGTCAGGGCTGGACAGAGCTGAGATTTTGCTCATATTGATGGTTCTCTCCCAAGAGGATTGTAACTAGGTGTCAGGGGACCGTTTTTACAGATGGTAAAAATTTCTCTGAGAACATGGGCTCCCAGTGGAAAACCAGATCATTAAACTGATATTTTTTTCCATGGAATGTCCTTACAGTTGCTTCTAAGGAGTTTCTTTTATATGCAAATAAGGAGGTGGGAAAGTTTTGACTCAAAGGGGTAGATGGGAAAGAAAGGAGAGGTCGTAGGCATATACATAATAGTCTGCAAGCTTCTCTACTTCACGGAAAGAACTATACTATCACTGGGACAGGAGATTAGAAACACTTTCCTGTGTTCCAGGCCAGAGCCAACAGCACTGGACTGTGGAATACTCTGTTCCACTGGGTATAAATGTTCAATGTTTTCTAGAGACTGACAGAGATCAATCACAGAAGTGTCAACAGCCTGGTTTGGTTTTGGTGATGGACTTCGAAGTTCAGACTTCCAGTTGGTCACAAGAAAAACAGCTCAGGCATATGCCTACATTTTCCCCTGGTTTTCATGACAAACTATGTAAGTTGTTTATGATTTCTCTGAGACACTATGAGAACACTTCTTTTTTATTTTATTTTTTAAATTTCAATTGTCTTTTTATTTTAACTTTGTCTTAAAAGAGGAGTTTAGATTTCGTTGTGATATAAGAAAGGAAGGTCACAGTGTAGGAAAAGTGGCAGTGTCTGCCACAGCAAAGTCTGTCTCTAGAGAACACATTTCTTACATTCCAGTGCTTCTGAAATAAAAATACACATGGAAACACTATGTTCATTTTCTTCTTCTGAGAGCAAAAGAGCACACACTTGAAGTTGATTACAACAGTGCACAGTGAGATCAGGATCCTAATTTTCTGATCAGACATCCATATGATGTAGTTCCTGTAGAAGAAATGTTTCACATAGGTCCAGCCTATCTTTTTGGAACATCTTATAAGTTTCTTTTCATGTGACTGGGAAGTAAAAAATGTCTTTTCTCTGAAAGAAACTTAATTTAAAAATAATGATAATATGTATTTGAATATGTAATAGTAAATGATTTGAATTTAGAGCAAACTGGATGCATAGTTTATCAAAGAGGGGGCAGTGAAGAAGTTGTAACGCTTATGAAGTCTATTTCTCACTCTTCTTCACGGTCTTCTCTAGTTCCCTGTAGCCCCAAAATTATATTGTTACCTTCTGTGCTCTTTTTGAATTAATAGTATCTTCTAGATAGATACTAATGGCTTATAGACACCTGCCTGGGAGTTTTCTCAGACTGCTGCTAATATAGCCAACATGTTTTTCAGATTGTCAGAACTAATCTTATTATGGAGTGACTCTGCACTTATATTTATAATTATTATGAACCAAATTTTGCCTCCAGATATGTCCCTGAGTTTGCATCCTTGAGGGCCCTTCTGCCTAGGCTTTCATTTTTCAGGGTCATTCCCAATCTTTCTTCCAACCCCTAACTTGTACTGGTAAGTCAGCAGGATTCAATTCCCTCTCCCAGGAAGATCAGCACTTGCTTAACACAGTGAGTTCACAGGCAAAAGCAGCCATCTCTGTCATTATGGATTAACCTCAGAAATAGATTCAATTGTGTTGTGCCATAAGTAATTTATTTCCAAGGACAGACTTTTTGTGTAAGCAGGGCACTATCTTCAGCTCCCGGTCACAAGCAGGCCGTGGACATCTTGCTGGGAGGTAGTAGTGACAGCACTGGCTGTGGGATACTGGACAGCCATCTCTTCCATGGAGAGATTTAAAGTCTAATGTATGTTCTTTAATACATACAAAAATGGGAGTAGGTCAGGACTGAGCAATGAAGTGAGGGTTCTCTCCTATGTCCTGTAAAATGCTTGGAATAAAGCCTATGTTTTCTGACACTTGCATGACTGTGAGTATTGATCCTGCAGTGTTTTGTATTCAAGAATCACTACAGTTTGATATAGCTTGAGCAAACTATACAAGAGCTCTCTTCAGAGTGGAACTGTTATTACTTTGATGATAAATAACCTTTATTTTTTTGACATTTCAGTCCAGTCAGTTAAGACTCAAGATCCAATTAGCATTTGGTATTTGATAACTGAAGAGACTATCAAGAACCTCTAAATTAAATATTTCAGAAACAAAATGTCCTGTCTGAGAATTAAATAAGAATTGTTAAAACAAACCAGTCTTTCTTCTATTTTTCACTGTTTACATTCTTGTTTATTCATTAATGTTTAATGCACAGAATGAAAACTTAATGACCCCAGCATGTAGTGTTTCACTTTGTCCTTAACCAGTCTATGTCTTTTTTTTCTCTTTCATTTCTTGGGCAAAAGTTTACAGTCAAAAAATGTCCCCCATTTACCATTGCCTAAAAGCTTTGGGAATGACTGAGCAATAATCCCTGGCAACAAACAGTTTTCTGTCTGTCTTAATGTATGTCACCATAGAGATGATGACCATTGCTCATATATTAGTAGATACTTTGCTATCTCATGCAATTATTTTACAACAGTGTGAAGAAATGTAGATTAATCAATAGAATTCATGTTTTGTGAGTAAAGCTGATCACCCCATTCTAGTGTCACTTGAGAATTTTATCTGCATCTACTATGCCAAAGTGGGTGGCTACTTGTGTACATTGTACCTGTCATTTCATAGCGATTGTGTATTTTTAACAATTTAACACTGGTCCTCAGTCAGCAGATAAAAAACTACAGTGAGCTCAGGCTATTCAAGTCTAAGGTTTTCATTTAGGACCATTCTGTGTTTTATTTCTCACATATTGTGAGAAAAAAAATTATAATATTCCAGGTAACAGGAAGCACCTTTTGCATCAGCTTTACAAGAACAGAAGTGAACCAAAATATAGCTACTCATGTATCTCTAATTTTATCATCCTTTTGGGTGGTCGGGCTTAATTCTCTGTATTCAGGTTGTTGGACTATGGTCCTGTGGCTTGTTGCTTGAGTAAAAGTTTCCTTCTGATTCTATGACAAAGGGAACATATTCTGTGCAGCTAAGCAGCAGAATCTGAATTATATAAAAGAAAGGAAAGGATGACTGGTGTTTGTATCTTCATGCAGAAGAAAAAATTATTCCTGTGAGACTGGGAACACTTAATAAAAATCCAAACATATTGGTTAATTTTTATACCAGTAGTATGTAGAAGTCCTGCACATGCCTAGGATTTTGTTATGCTGTGCCAAATAAGAGCACAGGCACCCAGAAAATCTACGGTGAGGGCAAGAGAAAATACAGCAAAACAGATGGGTGAAGTCCTCCAAATGACAAAGGAAGTCTGAGGTAGAACCGAGAACTGAACATTGTTGTTCAATCAAAATCTATTGCCATAAGCTGAAGATGTTTCATCTTTTTTAAGCACTATCTGAAAAGAATGAGAAGTTAGTAAAACTGAAATAATAATCAGACTGATCCAAGAAATACTGATACCAAAGTGTTGTTGTGCAGTTCAGACATCCCTGATAACCCACATTCCAAAAGATTTATTTTGTAATGAGCCTTTGCAGCCTTTGGATCTATTCACTGGTGAAACAGAAAAAAAATACCTTGCTATGTGATAAGGCTCGGGGAAGAAGTGTGGAACAAGTATAGTGAAAGACAGACTTCTTGCATTGCTTCCCTGACTGCTTGTCTGAAAGGGTTCCTTCCCCACAGTCCTGCTGCCTCAGTGGTGACTGTGGAGATGGGGCAAGGAGTATGTTGTGTACAAAGGAAAGAATATGAAGGTATTTTGTTCAGGTGTATCTGTTGCTGAGAGGTCACACTGGTTACTGGATTTTACTTTCAGGGTCTCAACACCCTGAAAAATGTCTACCCAATAAAATGTCTCTTTTAACTGCATTGGATCCATCAGTTCTCTTCAATACAATGGATTATGCAGTATTCCACTGAGGAATATCCTGTTCTTCTCCAAATAGGCTAGTCATTCTATGCACAGCAAAGTTTTTCTCTTCAGCCTTCATTGGAGGCTGGTTTTGACTTCTTTTTTTGCCTAGGATGTCTTTTGAAAAATTGTTATACAGCTTGTGTATGAATGATTAGGTTCTGATAAGGCAGAAATTATAATGGGTGCTGGAGGAACAGAACCCAATCTTATTTGAGTTCAAGCTCAGCATCCATCACTGTTGTGTCTGACTGCCCCTCAAAATAAGTGCAGCATCATCTCTTCCTTTAGGAGGGAATTGAGATTGTTTGATGCTTTTCATTTTTCAGTGAAAATATAGTGAAAAGGTTAGGTGAGAAAATGGACTTACACTTTTCTAGGAGGTCCTACACAATCTTTTCTAGTGGTTAATTCCACTTTAACCATGTAACTTCTTTTTTCTCCTCACCCACATTGCCTTCTTGAGCTTGCATTCACTTTTATCATTTAAGTCAGTGCATCTGACTCCAGACGCAACTCAGTCACATATTTATAAGTAAAAAGGAGCTATTTTTGCCTCACCTTACTTTGGATGCTATTAAAAATAATTTCCCACTCCCTTGTGTTTCCAGCATCAACTCTCAAGAGATATAGGATAAGGAAATGATAATTCTTTGATGCCTTCTTGGCTTGAGAGAGGTTTTTCATATAATTGTTTTTATAGATAGCTATGTGGCCACACAGAATTGTTCATTGTTGGCTATTGCTGATACCAGTCACAGCTTTCTTCTGTCTTTTCTGAAACAGTAAGACAACTTTTTATCATTGTGCAATTTATCTACCCATTTGGCTAATATGTCATGAAATCTAAGTAGTATGCTTTTCTAATTTCCCTGCAGATACATGCATGCATACTCCACCAACAGTTTTGGGGTGTTTTTATAGCTTGATGAATACAGATAATTTGAACTTAAGTCCAAGAAAATTATGAGAGAATTACTAGTAACAATAGTACCTGCACGCGTAGCTGAAACAATGTCTGAACTTTTCTAGGTCACAGTTTTTGTTTTTGCTTCCACACTTCAGTCTGAGAAGCAAAACCAAAAACCACAGAAAGAAAGGCTGGTACACAGGTGCAATAGTTGCTATTGAACTGAAAACACGGTGTGGTTTTTGTGGTAGTTGCCATAGCAACAAGATCATTTACAGAACATAATCCCATTAGGAGAAAACATTTTTAAACTGAGCTAATTGTACATGAGTTTATATTGCTTCACAACTTGTTTTTGGAAGATTTCATTTTTAGGATACTAATAAAAGACTGATTAAAAGCATTACACATTGTCCTAAATTGCCTGCAGAAAGAGAGAAGATGGGAATTATGTAAATTATTGCAGGTATCCTTAGATTGAACCAGTATGATCAAGTAAATTAATTCATGTGCTCATTTTTGTATTAAAAGTCACAAGATAGCAGCTGTACCTATATTATATTATCAGCTTGGTCAAATTCTGGTCCTTCCAAAAGCATTCCTCAAATGAGCCTTTCCCTTAGAGACTGTTCATTCCTTAGGTGTCTCCCTCTTTTAGAAATTTTGATAACATTTTCTCTGTGCTGACTTGTGCACTAAGAGATATAAAAAGCCTGTTGATAATTGACAGAAAGCAAGCTAATGGATTGTAAAAAAGCAGAATGAATAAAACTAAGATTAAATGTTTCACCTGTGGGAAGGCAAAGTTGGATTTAGAAAGAAACCTGAAAGTAAAAAGGAGTGCTGAGATCTGCAGGTGCTGTAAGGAACCAGGGATTTCCAGCTAAATAGTCTAAGAAGTCATGTTCAAAAGTCTGTCCTTTGTATTTTAGCCTTGCTCCAGAGAAATGTTGCTGCCACATACCTTTATAAAAGAAATAGAAATGTTGTCAATGGTTAAACAGCAGGATTATATCTATTGAATTATAACTGATGGGAGTATTCTGCTTAGTAACGCTTCTGGCCACCAGTCATATTTTCATTCAAGAAGTGATCTGAAAAATTCACTGGCAATGCAAGTCAGTGAGGTCAAGAGCTCGGAAAGTTTCAAAAGGGATTTGGATATCTGTATAGCAGTTAAAAATACCTGGAGTTACACAATATTGGTGATTATGCCTCTGTCTCTTCTCCCTTTCTGTGCCTCTGCTCCATATGCAGCTGTCTTCCATTTAGGTCCTATTACACCTGAAGCAGATGGAATCAATGCTGTGGGAGGCATGATGGGGTCTAAAGGACACAAACACTCATGCAATTGATGCCTCAGAGACAAATACAGCAATCCTATAAATCTTCTGAGCAACAAACCCCACGATTCTGGAAGCCAAACTGGGTCTTGCTGTGTGGGTGTACAGCTTTATAAAAGGATTCCTGGATTTTAATGGGATCTTCTGCAGTCTAAACAGATCCACAGGAAACTATCTTTTAAAGGCATAAGGAAGCTGAAAAATGTATTTGCCTGTAGTGTGGAAAGAGGCAGAGAGCTCAGAGCCAAACCCATCTTGGTCAGGGACACATCAGGGACTGTTGTATTGAATTGAAATGTCTGTAAGAAGAGGTTGCGGAACAAATTGTTGAAGTGAGTGGTGACCTAAAAGTGTAATGGAAATCACAGATAAAATAGTAGAATCATAAACTGTGCTATGTAGGCTCTTTTCTAAGAGCCTCTAAATCTGATGGAGGCCCGGAAGGTGTCAAATGTGATATCAGTCTTTTAGGACATTTTAAGGACTTTTAGAGGTTCCAGAAGAGATCATGAGAACTACAGGATATTAACTGTGAGAGAGAAATGTAAATCTGTCTATAACAGTCAAAAGAAAAGGAAATAGAATAGGAAACTAATATAATTAAAAGATCCATGGTTCGCTTGGGAGCCATGAACTTGGTTTTTGTTTAAAATACAAATAATTTAAAAAAGATCCACCTCTCAAACCGTCATGTCAACAGCCATGTGAACAGAGAGTTTCAGTTGGCAGACTCCACTTGTAACATAATATTTAGGTTTCCGAAAGGCTGTTTGTGAGGTCCATCACCAAAAAATAAAATAAATTAAGGAAATTAAGAAGTTATGGAATAACTTTATGTATATTGCCAAAAGGTAGGAAACAAAACAGGTGCAAATCACTGCTTTTTGGTGTAGAGAAGTTACCAATGATGTTCTGCAGGTAACTGTGCTATTGAGCATGTAAATTACCCAGAAAAGGTACTGAACAATGTTATGATTAATTTTGCTAATTATATTCAAGCAAACAAGGCAGCAAAAAAAGTAAGCTTATTGACAAGAATTTCAGGAGAGCCTTATGAGGCTATGTGCTAGATTAAAATGGCAGATGAAATTCAATGCAAGTGTACGGTCAGTCCTGTATGGAGGAAATGCTGTCCTAGCCTTACATACAAAATGACTTGTTCTGAGATGATCTTTAGAAATCAGAGTGAGATCTTAGTACTAGGTCCGTAGAGGTTAAAAAACTAAGCAGTGAAAACCCCCAAATTACAACATTTAAAGACTCAAAGGAAGAATATTCAGGGAGTGTTTCATTTACAAGCAAAGGAAAGACATGAACCTGTTGGAGCAAGTTCAGAGAGGGGCTACCATGATGATTAGAGGAATGGAACACCCCTCTTATGAGGAAAGGCTGAGCAAATTGGGATTATTCAGTCTGGAAAAGAGAAGGCTCTAGAGTAACCTAATTTCAGTCTTCGGGTACCTGAAGGGATCCTACGAGAAAGATGAAGAGAGACTCTTTACAAGAGCATGTAGTGACAGGCCAAGGGGAAATGGTTTTATACTGAAAGAAAGTAGGTTTGTATTAGATATTAGGAAGAAATTCTTTACTGTGAAAGTGGTAAGATACTGGAACAGATTGTTCAGAGAAGTTGTGAATGCCCCATCTCTGGCAGTGATCAAGACCAGGCTGGATGAGGTTTTGAACACCTTGGTCTAGTGGAAGGTGACCCTGTCCATGGCAGGGAGGTTGGAACTAAATGATCTTTAAGGTCCCTTCCAACCCAAACCATTGTTTGATTCTATGTGCCCTGTGCTTTTTAGTGCTTCTTGGGCATCTGCTTTTTGTTGGAGACAAAACATGACTGAAGAAATATCCTTGACCTGTTCCCCATAACCATTATTAATCTAGAAGCCCTTTTATCTTGATTTGAAAGCATATACAAAGATGATATTTACAACAGCCTCATTAATCTCACGTTCCTCTTTAGAATGAAAATCCTCTTATGAATGGTTTTCAACTTAGTGAAGTAACTTTATGAAGTTTATTGTTCTTTTCTTTTTCCTTCTCACAAAATACCTGGTATTCTAATAGGTGGCAGTACGCCCACAAATAGCAAAGACAATATTTGTTGTAGTGACGGCATTGAAATATTTGTCCTCTCTAAGTGGAAAGCATGGAAAATATAAATTAAGTCAGAAGAACTTTCTCCACAAGAACGTTAGAAAACAGGGAGAATAGGTAAGAAATGTGTAATATATCTGAATTTGCCAAAGACTTCAATGAATCTAAACAGGAGGTAAAATATTTTAAGCAGGCATTAAATGATACAGTATTAATAGAGCCTCAGTGTATTATTTAGAATCTTTTTATGTAGTCAATGTGATATAAACTGTTGGGATTGCAGGTGTCTTATTTTTGTTGTGATCTACTAAAGAGTTCCTCAAAACCCCTATAGTTTTTCTACTTTAAAATTATTTTTTTGCAGCTGAAGTTTACAAAAGAGTAACTCTCTTCTACAAAAATTTCCTTGTTACTTAAAGAAAAAAAAAAGTCATTTTTAGATAGCTGAAGTGTCCCACCTGATATTTTAAAAATTGAAAGTGAAGTGACAGGTCTATGGAAAGGAAGAAATAGGAATCTGTAAGACCTTTTACTTTTAAAATTTTCTTACAATAAAACTAAGCAGGTTTGCATGTAAACATGAGAAAGTAGCAAAAAAAATGGTTTAATTGATCCAAAACATAGGGAAAACACCATTAAAAATATTGGATACCTTCACTCTCCATCCTCTTTGCAATCTTAAAAGTGATCACACTTAAGCCTAACTCTACTGCTAACCAATAAGTATTGTTTTGGACCAAACTGAATGTTTTCATTTCATTGTTCAGTGCACATCATTAATCTTGTTCTTTTATAGGGGACCCCTGGTGGCCTAGCGGTTAAGGCACTGGTCTCTCAGCGCCAAGGCCACAGGTTCGAATCCCGGGTCCCCTGGGCAGGCAGATGGAGCTCGTCAGCCCCTAAGGCCATCCATCTAAGAGAAGGTCACTCTAAACAAACCTACGTCCTGAGG
>JAWWLV010000088.1:48652359-48681229 GCA_035041135.1 Platyrinchus mystaceus | reverse complement strand
CCTTCCTTCCTTCCTTCCTTCCTTCCTTCCTTCCTTCCTTCCTTCCTTCCTTCCTTCCTTCCTTCCTTCCCTCCCTCTTTTTTAAATGCAATGTTCTCTCCTCTGCTATATTACCTGAAATGACATATACATTTAATATATATGATTTTAGTCTGATGGAAGTAAAGGAATACAAGCCCCATTTCACAGCTGATAAAGTGTGACAGGCCAACTAATGCCTGAGTTTAGGCTGTTTTCTCATTCTAATTTCACTATTTTTAGATGGTGACAAGTAAACTTAGAGGGACTTCTAGTAGGGACTTGAGCTAATTTTCACAATATAGCTTCAAATACCACATCTCCTTTTTTTTTTTTTTTATTTCTATTTTTTGTCTGAGAAAGTCTGCTGGCTCATCAGTCTTACTTTAGAGAGAGCTCATTTGTTCCTTGGAAGGATTGTGCTATCCTATTGGACACAGCAACAGCATTTACCTACATCTTGAATGTAGCCTGAATAATCATCCAGTTTTGAGAAGAAAAGAGAATATAAATGACTGCTTTATTTTTGAGAGATGAGAGATAGGGATGTTTTAAAAAATTCCTTCCTCCTGGGTTTTGTTTTTGGATTTTTTTTGTTTTGGAGGGAGGGAGGGGAAAGTTTCCCCTCTTTTTATTTCTATCCCAATTTTTCTTACTTGTGTCACCTGTTTTCCCTGAAACATAGTATTTTAAGGGTTTGGACAGTGTATTTTTCCTTTGATTGTGTCTTCCTGTTTTGGCACCACCAAATAATTGTGCCAATATATAACATTTCATTTAATTCAGTAAGAAAACAAGTGTGCATAGTATTCTGGTTGTTATTTTTCTCCCAGTTGACTCAGTAGTTTCAAGAGAAACTTTCTCACTTATAGCAACCCACCCTGATTTTTGACCTGGCATTATCACAATGGCACACTTAACTAGTGTTAGATGTAGTGAATCAGATAAAGCTTTGGTAGTCAGTGGAGAGCAGAATTCAGAGCTTAGTGGGGATGAACCATGCTCTGGAGCCTCCTCTCCCCTTCTCCCTCCCTGTGGGAGGGATTCCATTCCAGAGTTAACTGCTGCAAAGGTATAGTTTAACAAATAATTCAGGTAAAGATTACCTTTTCGAATAACTTGGGGGATCAGCGGGGGAAAGTGCAGGGCATAAAAACACAGATACTGAGAACGCTTTGCTGTCATTCAGACTCTAAGTCAGCACCGGTCTTCCTAAATCTGTCCCACTGACACAAGTAAGTGTATCCATTGTGCATGGGATTAATCATGCTTCCAACAACATGGTCAGGAGTTTCCCATTAATTTCAGTAAAGTTTGGGTCAAGTTCTGAGTTAAGTTCTTTTGGTTATTAAGAAGTCAAATTTTTTAAGAATTTGATCTGATTTAGCTTCCTCTTTTCTGCTACCCCAGGATTGATGTGGTAGAAAGGAAATGTTTATCTTGTACAGCACAAGTTGCATAATACCCATGGGCATGTAGAAGCAGTCTTGGGACTTCTCAAGATTTTCTGCCAATTTCTGTTAAGATTTTGGATTTACTGATGGAGTCATGGGTCAGGACTGATGGGCAAGTTTCACTCTGCAGTGGTGGTTGGGAGAGAGAGAAGAATCGCCTTTTCATCTTCATTTCTCAACATGCAGCCCTTGGTAGGGACCAACAGGGGACTTCCAGGATCCCCTAAAAGGTTTTAAATGTGTCAGCTCCAGAGACTTTCAGCAAGACCTGCAATCCCCCAAGACACTGCTAAAAATCTCTCCCGAGTTTCTTTGCTCCTAGTGGTGGTAGCAGGTTGCGGAAAGGTGCTGTCCTCCCCCCTCAGAGATGAATGTCTGTCAACAAGGTGGTTCATTGGCATTCTGCTGTGAAGATGAAAGAAATCTGCCTGTAGCAACACAGCAATGGCAAGGTCGGTGAAAAAGAGGGGAGAAAGAAAAGAGTTTGCAAGGCTTTTACTCTCAGTGGGGGAAATTAAAGGTGGCTTGTGTTATAAAATATTAAATAGTGATTTAATCAGCAGTGAGATATGTAAGTGAGCTTAATTAGAAATACATATTATTCTTTGACTTTAAAGCACAAAATGAAAAATTAAAGCAATCTTAGAGGATATGTAATCAGCAAGGAATAATATGTTGGAAAATGAGCCTGATGTTGTAATTGGTGTATGCAATTAAAATTAATTAATTTTAGTTAGCATACATGCATGCAAATATGAAATCAACGAATTTCAGATATTAAACTCATAATTATAGTGATACTATTGCCAGTGCTAGTGACAGAGGAATTGACTTTTCAGTGGTAAATACTTGCTCTTCAGATTTGAGGTCTGTTCTCTTTGCTATCGTGTCAGGCTGAAAAATAATGATTAAAGCTATTTGATCAGTCATGATTAAAAAAATATTTAGACTTCCTCTCATTTTGACTTGTGCTGCCTAGTTTCTCAGCTATGTCAGTTATACTCACCTATGGGGTAACTGCAAGACATTTTTCAATCAAGTGCAATTTTTTGATCAAGTCAACTTTAAGTTCCCTCCCACACACTCACTGGTTGATAGACTTCTCCCCCCACAGATTGTTCTCCCTATCTCTTCGCTAATATAGTCTTGAGGAGATGTGCTGTAAGCCAACTCATGGAATGATCCAGCTTTGTGAAAAAAATCTGCAGATTGTCTAATAACTATTCACCAAACAAAGTAATTTGCTTTATTTCACCTACAAATAAAACCCTCAATGTCAACAAAAAAATTAGTCCAGTGTAAGGAAATTGTACAGAGTAGCAGCTCTTTTGGCTCTGGTCAAAATTTGCTCTAAGTCTGTGCAGTCCTTGCTTTGGAGACTGACATATTGTTATAAAAGCTCCTGCTTTTCCGAAAGTCATCCCAGGTAATGTAGGAATAATCTTAACACTGAATGATTATATTGTTAGTAAAATGAATAAAAAGTCTAAAATGACAGAAGTACTCTAAAACTACAGCTATTATTAAACATTAGATAGAGTACATTATGCTGCATTTTTTGATCCAGTTTAGCCTAGCAGTCAGCACCATATTGATCCCCTTTGGATTATATATGCAATCCAAAACAGAAAGCAGACCCCTGTTGGCTCAAAGTGTCATTAAAAAAGAAGCCTTTAAAATGGCTTTAAAGTAAACTTCGCTGTTCTCCCATGGTACAAATGTACCTGTAAGGAGAATTCAAGGACATTCTCTAAGAGAGATGGAAAGATGTGCTGATGAGTGAAAAGGAGGGCAGAGCTCCCCTGCTTCAACCGGTGTGTACCTGGCACAGTGAACTGCGCCGTGCCTTTGTTATTCAGTTACTCCAATGTTCTTTCCTGTTCTGGCAGCAATCTAGTTCACTAAAAAGATGTTTCCTTACTAAGCCTCCAGCTATTTAAAGCAAACATTTCTCACATGGGGTATCTGTGAAGGCTCACCCAGGTTAAAGGAGTGAGGTGCATGGAGAGGGTGCAGTAACCTCTGAGGGGCAATTAGGCAGGTACCATTGCCTGTACACCTTTGTGCTCAGCGCCTGTTGACTCAGTGAGGAGAGCTGAAGCTGCACTGACTGCGGCTTCCTCTGCCTATTTTAGGTACCTATAGATTTTTATTTCGACATCCTTTTTCCCTCATTTGCACTGTAGCCTGTTAGTGTGCAACACTGTATGTTAAATGCAAATTAATGTATTGAAGGAATGACAATTAGATGGTGTAGGTAGTCTGTGCAGAAAGATCATGTTTGTGTAAAAGTGGAACCTGAGCAGAGTTATACAATCACCAGGAAAACGGCTGATTTGTCTAAGCATTACCACTTTTATCCGCTGCACGCAATAGCAACAGGAATCAAAGCAGCTAACTTTCCATCATCTCAGGACAAAGGTGCCTGTTTGATTCAGCTTCAAGGGCTGCATTCACAATCAGACCCCTGGAGATACTAAAAGGCAGGAACCAGAGAGATGCTTCAACAAAGTTCACAGGGAGGAAGATGCCTGCATGGAAAGAAAAAGACTGAGAAAGGAAATAAAAAATGGGATGGGACATGATATGCTCTAAGGTCACAGAAAGGTCTAAAAGGGGAAGAAGATATTCAGAAAGACACTTAGAATCAAAATATGGTTGCTATTAAAACTAAACAGAGACATTACTTAGGTTTAATGAAGCTGAATTTAATCAAGAAGGAATTGAACAAACTGTTTGATGATTGCACATTGTAATTTAACAACGCAGTGTGACAATGCTTTGCAAAATGGTGCAAAGGCTGTCCCTGCCTCCACAGGGATGGAGGTGGAGCAGGCAACCTGTACAGTGGCCAGACTCCTTTTGATGTCAGGAGGGGTCAGGTCTCCAGGGCCCTCTTTCCCTGGCAAGCGAGAATCTCAGGTGCTGGAACAGCAGGGGAGAGGACTGCCTTGGGGCACCGTGTAGCAGCCAGCTAAAAGTGAGAAGAGTCAAACCAGGAGCAGCTGGGTGATTAAATCTCCTTTATTCACTGGGCCACAGCTTTCTGAAAGGATCTTCCTTATATTTTCTCTCAGACATGTACCTCGGCTCTCCCACCCACATGTCGAATATCAAGTGTGGTCATCCCAAATTCTGTGTAAAGAACTGTGCCTCTGTGCACGCACTTGCGCTGCACAATCCCTGTTGGTCTCAGGGGTTTGGAGGAGCAGACTCCGCATAGGCTGTGTGACACCCTGGTCACCCAGCTGTCACCTCTCGAACCAGAGAATTGCCCCGAGCGAGTGCTTGAAAAGCAGAGTAATGCAAAAGCAAATACGCAGCTACAGTTTTCTGGGGTCAAACCTCTGAGTCTGGAGACTCCTTTGTTTCCCCCTAACAATTCTGCAGCTTACTGTATTTATGCTTGCTTTAGCTGCTCCACTTCTAACAGTGTGGCTCCTGGCATGCTGATATAAGGCACTGAAAAAAACATGTGCATCCACGGTATCCGCACACCCTACTTCCTGCAAGGTTGCAGGAGGGTTGGGACACACCAGTGCAAAGACAGAGCGATTTAAGGGCAGGGGCAAAAATTCAACTGTGCCGACACTGCGGATCTGTTGCTCTGCCTCTCTGGGTCTGGCTGTCTGTCCAGTGCTCCGTGCCAGCTGTGCTCAGCCCTGGCTGGCATGGCACTATGTTTGGCTTTGCCTTTTGCCAGAATAGTGTGTCTCAGAGAGAAACGAGTATCTGAGGAGATATGTACTTGCACTGTATTTCTGTCGCAGTAGCTTTTATAGCTTTTACTTATGCAAACAAGAAGAGGTTTGTGAGACTCCACAGTGTGTGGCACAATGGCCATGAAATCTGAATGAAAGGAAGAAAAGACAAAAGTTTAATTTACTGTCTTTGTATTTGGGCAACAGGCATAAAGAAGTTACTGATTTTGTTGCCTATATTGCTGTACGGTCATCCTGATTTTCTGAAATTTCACTTTCACATGGCAGAAGGTATGAGCACAGCTAGGTTACAAGTTTTGTTCTCTTTTTTCCTGACTGAGTGAGTGAAAACAAACAGACTGGCTTCTGCTGCTTTAGGATGCAGATGTATTACTCCCATCAAATTTTACTATCAAGTCTGGAGGCAGAGTTTATGGCAGGCCATTATTCCAGTTTCATGCCCTGGGAACTTTTGCATGGCTCTTTAGGAAGGAATGCTTTTAAAGTCACCTTAGTTTGCCCCCTTTTCTGTCAACAACTGTTGTTGGTACTTGCAGTAAAAACAAATTCTGATGTGTGAAAATAACACGCTATGTTTGCTTTTCAACATGGAGAGATTAAAGGAAATAGTGTGATAATTATTAATTTTGCTCTTTTAAGTGAAGCTAAACATTTTTCATCTGTCTCTACTCCTCATTTTGCTGCAAAAGATGTTTCCTTTTTATCTTGTGTTCATCTGATAGCTATATTTTGAGGTTGGAAATTCCCATCCTGTTCCATCAACCAAAGCATAAAATAAAGGCAGGAGACATAATCCTGAATCTATATGAATACCGGAGGGAGGATGGGTCACTCTGGAACAACTAACATCATAGTCTTTTATAAGAACAGTACTAAAATTTGATCAAAAGAAATAAGCTTTGCTTGTTATTTCTTAAGTTACCCAATCTCTCAGCCAATACCAAAGTTTTTGTCAGGTATTGAAATTAAAGCTATGAAGAGAAACCACTTTATTGTTTGCATTACATTGTGTTTTGACTAGCCATCAATTAATTTAATCATCACTTTCTAATATTAGGAAAAAAGAATATTTAAAGACAGGGCATGGTGGCATCAGTTTGGTGGTATTCTAGGAATCTAGCTGCTTTGCCTGCTACAGAGATTTTTGGTCTCAACCTTGTGCTTAGACCCTGTTGCCACAAGTGGAAGTGGGGCTTTGGAGACAAAAGAAGATTGCTCCTGGAGCAAACGTGTCTTGCATGCAGAGAGTGAGGTATTGGCAAAACAAGAGGGAAAGTTACATGGCTCATTGTACACTTATTCTTTGACTAAGTAAGGAAGCCAGATGAAATATGTAAATAGGAGAAGGGTTTTGTGTCAGTCAGGGATTGAAATGGGCCGGTATTTAATCACACCGTATTGTTACTTCTCAGAACATGAAACAGATGTAATGACACTTTCCAAGCACACAGGCTGCAGGAAAAATAGGTTTAACTAAGTACTCTTAGATTTTCATTTTGATCCTAGGTAGTAGTGTAGAACAATGTTGATCATGGATGTTGAAAAGCCAGGCTTCTGCCAATCATAACATTTTCAAAAACCAGTTAGGTTAATGTGTTTAAATTCAAAATGAATGGATCATTTAATCTGATGCCTCCAGGAACAAAAAGAAAATGCCAAGTATTGTGTGATGAGCAAAAAACTTTAATTCTGAGAGTCTCCAGCCTGCATTTACTTAAATCCCTGGTGTTGAATTGCCTTTTGGAGAAGGTACTTCCTGAAAGTTATGAGAAGTAAAAAAGGGTTGGAGATGAAGAAACACAGGTGGAAAGTATATTGTAAAAGAGGGAAGTAAGGATTAGCAAGGGAATTACATTCTTGTTACTGGCTACCTTTTAGGTCGTTTGTGGGCGGGTTTAATAGTCCTATGTCATATCTGGCCCAGGATCCTAAATTATTTCAATTAGTTCTGCTAATGCTTCTATTGAGGAGAGGGTGCATTTTTTCCTAACAATATATGCCTAACTTGGAACACTTTCCAGTCCATGCTGCTAGTGACTATGTATGCAACTTCCCCAGGGCAGGACCAACATGAGCCAGAGGGTTACTGGTGTATGAGGGGCTATTGCACCACCTAAGGGTTTCCAGAGAACCAGGATCTTTTCTCTGGGGGGCACTTTCTCATCAGATGGGCTTTGGGGCTGAGACGATGCTGACACCGTACCTAGGACAGCACCTCAGTATGCTGCTGAGTGTCTTAGCAGGCAGGTAACAGGAGAGACTCAAAGAACACCTGTAAGCATTTCAATTAGCACAGTGCATCTTAGATCAAAGTTGTAGACAATGTAGGGCACATGTAGGGCATTTTCAACTGGTTAAAGCAGTTGCATACACCAGGTCCTCAGCTGGGCATCTACAGGTTGACCTGCACTAACTTAACTTCACTGCAGTCCTTCAGGCTGAAACTCCAAACTGATAATCTCAGACTTCACATACAAGGGTCTTAAAAGCCTTGTATGGATTTAATATGCACAAAATTTTAACAAACTTCAGGAATTTGGGCAAAATTTTTTCATGCTTGGTGTTTGCATTAGGCTGATAGTTTGATGATTTTGCTGGTGCTTTGTTTTCTGCTTTATGACATTTTAAGGAGATTTATATACCTTTTTCAGTCTCAGGATTTAGCATTTCTGTTTCTGCTTAAAGCTGATTTTGTTTTACTGTTACTACTTTATGCAAGAAGAATGAAAGAAAAGTCTTTCATTGTCATTTGAAGGTTAATTGGGGTGTTCTTTGGGACATTCATCTTGGGACAGCAATGCCCAGATAACAAAAGAAAAATGTGCTTCATCCAAGGAATCGACCTGGCAAAACAATGGCTTTTGATGGGGCTGAGAATTCAATGCAATTTGCCTGCTTCCTTGAAACAAAGAGAGAAGCCTCCAACTGCAATGCAGATTCTTTCTGTGTTAGACCCACCTCAGAGATAACATGCAACTCTGCTCATACCCCTGTGCCCGTTTATCACCATGGATCTGATCACTGCCAGCAGTTGGGGTCTTTAATCTGATAAATCTGACAGGAGATTCTTATGCATACCATTAGGAAGGCAATATTCCATATGCTCTCTAATTGGTTTGAATTTATCCTATTATTTCAGCATTTAAATGCTGCTGAACGTAATTTAGATGTGTCAGGCTCATAAAGTGTAGGCTCTGGTGGGAGTTATTATTGAAAAATGATGCATCCACCAAGGTCTTTTCTGGCTCCAGGCCCAAATCCTCAGCATTTTGTTTTCCTTACGTGCGACTTTTGTCTGCTAGCTATACTCCTACACCCATGCTGAAGTCATCTATGACATAATCTTTTTATCCCTTCCTCTTCAGTATTTTTTTTCCCATGTCACAGAGTGTGTATATAGTTTGTTGATTTAAGAGAGCTCATTCAGAATGTGGAACTGACGTAAGGAGGGTAAACAAAACACACTTTTGTGAGGATACTGGAAGATGTGAACGTCATCCTCCGTTTTAACAACTGCCTGGCTAATGTAAGGAAACCTGACATTCAGTATCTTCTAATCTTGGTGTTGTAGCCAGTGCTAGTATCTAGTTATTGAAACAGATGAAAGATGAGCTTGTTCTTCCCCTCACGGGAATGCATGGTCAGTGGACACAGCAAACATTGAGAGCTTTTATTATTTTTTTTTTTTTAATCCCATTTGATCACTAATGGGACAATTTGGAAGGCAATATAAAAGATTCTGGCTGCATGGCTTTGTGACCTATTTCTATAACTGTAGAAGTCTCCCTGAAGAACATATTGAGCATCACGATAGAACATGTGTGAAAGTACACCAATGCCTTTAATGCATAGGCACTCATATGGCACGGTGGGAATTGATTGACTCAAACTTCAAGGAATTTGTTCTCATCATTCATGTCTGTAAGAAATGTGTTTATATGGTTGTCTTACAAATATTAGTAAGCAGAATTTAATCCACTGCTGCACTTTAAGGAGCAAAAATCTTTATACCCACACCATTTTATATAGCCTTCTCCTTTTATATGGTGCAGGCATTATGTAATGGTTTATGGTCCTGCTTTGATGGTAGCCTTAATCCCTCAAAGAGAAACCAGTTTCCCCTAGGCAGATTTCCTTATTTCAGGAGCTTTGTGCAGCTTCTTTAGGTCATCACAAAGCAGGCTGACAGTAAGGCCAACAGTGCCGTTTAAGGACAAATAAGTAAGAAAAAGTTCATGGTTGGGGTATGACTTTTATTAGACTTGTACCAAAATAAAACAAATAAGCGAACACATGTCTGACAGCTTGTCTTGCTTATGTTGACCATCTGATTTGACTAGAAGATGCCTACAAGAGATGTAGACACCTACAAAACAGTGACCTTGTAGACACAGGAATTATGACAAACAGGACTTGCAAGCATGTTTCAGGCCTCACACCTCAGAAACTTTTCTCACATTTTTCATTGAATTAAACTTGTGATAAGGAGAGGAGAGAACTCTTTCTGGATACTGAGAGGGAATATGTAACATACTTTCTGCCTTAATATACACTGTTTTGGTGTCACGTTTACAAAGCAAACCACCAATACTACACTCCTTTTAAGTATTACTGAATATGCACTTTGGAGATGGCTCTGAATTTCTTTTCATCACTTTTGATGAAGCTCTTGGTTCAAGTACACTAGGCTGGATTTCTCGAGGGTGAGGCAGATGGTGGTGTTCTCCATTCTCCAAGCTGTCTGTCTGCAATAGTTATATATGCATATTGAGTCTGAAAGTCCTTGCTCTCTGGGCAAAGTGGGGCTAGCAAGTAGAAAAATAGGTGTGAAACAGGCTTCTTTTAATTAGCATTGTATATATTCATTTATCTAGAGTTAGGAAGCATATAGATCATGAAGTTATAATAATAAAAGCCTTTTATATATTTATTCTTTTCTTGAAATAGTTGTTGCAATATGTTCAACTCCATTTCTGGGATGAATTAAGTAGAATTCCTTGCTGGACCTTCTTTTTCTCTCTTTTCCCCATCTCTTACAGCATGACTCACTGTTGTCAATTGATATTCTTGTTGGTAACTTACTCTCTTCTCTGGCTTGAGGCTCTATAACTGTTAAATAACTCATCCTGTGCTTAATAATAGAAAACCATTTTCATAACTAGGTAGATAGATTTTTCCAAACTGGTAGCCTAGACAAATCCTTTGAAAAGAAATCTGTAAAGTTGCTCACCTGAGCTCTTTTATCATTGCCTGTTCACTCTTATTTGTCATTTGTTTCAAGAGGATTTAACTGCTTCTGTCCTTTGGTTTAATTTTGGCCACAAGGTGGGACAATATCACTAGGATTACCACATGATATAATTTTCCACCTCAAGTTACTGCACGTCCTTCAATGTGGGGAGAAGATTTTCTATCAGTCTCCAGTCTCTTGGAGACTTTCTACCAGTCTCCAGAATGTATAAGTTACTTTCCTTTATGTAGAATCATAGAATTCATATTCATTGCTAAACCACATCCCCAGGTGCCACATCTTTTCTTTTTTTTGAATACTGCCAGGGATGCTGATTCCATGACTTCCCTGGGAAGCCTGTTCCAGTGCTTAACAATCCTTTCTGTGAAGAAATTTTTCCTTTTGAAGTTTGTATCACAGACCACCACCATCACTGTTTGAATGCTGGTTTTCTTTCTTGTGGTTCACTTCAACTTCTAATCAGGTGAGGTTTTTTATTATTATTTTTACTTCTAAGAGATGGATGCATTGGACAATGCTCACATGTCACCAACCTCATGAGTACTGTCAGCAATCACAAGGAGATAGATGCTGGAACAACTCATATTTTCTTCTCCCTGCATAAAAATTCATCCTTATAGAGGCCTCTCTATGTGAGTATATGTGAGTAGGACATACACTTGCAAATAACTGGTCCTGATGTGTGGGAAGTGAGTAATAATAATGAATGATTTGTAAATAGTTATATAGAGAATTTGAAAATCTATTTACCTGTGTGATATGCTGACTGCTGAAGAATGAAAGGAGTTTTAGCTTGGCCAAGGGATGTGGTGTGTGCTACAGTCAGTGTGAGCTGAATTTGACCCAAGGAAATAACTGGAGAAACAGACAACTTCTCTCAATAGCAACAGGTTGATCATAATAATCCAGGTTCAGCAAAAAATTCACAAGTTACTAAGATAATTAGTGGCACTAAATGGGAGAAAAGGACATTCGGATTTACAAGGAACCACAACATATTTTTCAGTTTAAATTAATCACTGCTATTGTTTAAATGTCTCAGTGACATTGGGGAAAAAGATGAACTTTTTCTTTGGAATTTTAATAGCAATTACAATTCTCCATAATAACCATAAACAAAATACACTATCTTATCAATCAAACTGACTTGCTGAGATCAGCAAGAGGGTGTATAGCCAGGGAACAAAACCCACTTAACAGACAGGTGCTTACAAACTCTTTTGAGTATACAGGCAGCACAAAGAAAAATTAAAATATCTTCTAATTCTTTAGGGCAAGGATTGTAGGAAATTGGGGTTTTTATTCATAGCAGGATGATGCAAGGGAAGATTATCTTAAACACTGGAAAGTGAGGGAGTTTTTCCCAAGGGCCTCCAGACAGACTGACCTCTTACATATTCCAAAGACGTATTTTTGCGCACTTAATCCTGATTCACCCCTGGCAGAAGGGGCAGCCTCCTAAAAAGCACTTTTTTTCCCCATTAGCTTTTCCTGTGAAGTTGAATGGCAGTAAGATTTGTTGGAGCCTGGGTACAGAGGTGAAATACGAAGGACCACCTAATCTTCTTGAGTGTACTAGCATTCCCAATACACTGCGTGTGTAGCAAAATGCCTTTTCTAAACATCCTGAAATGGCTGTTGGAGCTCTGTGGTCCCACAAGTAGCTGCAAAGCTCTTTAGGCAATGCTGCATATTGCAGTGCTTGTATCCGTTTCCTAGTATACTGTTAAACACACTAAAGCTCACAATGCAGCACGGGAGAGAATTTAACCCAAATGGCAGCTTTATCTTCAAACAGTTTTAAATAAAAAAGGAGACTAAATATTTGGCTTTTGCTTGGTCCGAAACCAAATAATTTGCACAAACAGAATTTCTGCAAGCAGCACAAATAAAGTACGAGCTCATTGAAGTTTTACTTGAGATTACTCTAGTTTCTTAAAAACCAAAACCGACAAAAGGTGGCAAATCTGCTATGACTTCTAGGCTTGTAACAGGTTTGTTCTGCAGGGTTTGAAAGGTTTAGCTATATGACATAGAGAAAAATCTAGACTATTTGACCCATGCGGTTCCAATCAAATACTATGTTTTTTTTTCATGAAACCAGGTGAAAGACCACAAAGTTAGAAACAAACACGTGCAGATCATATGTACTGGACCAAATCTGTGAAATGAATACCTCTGATTATGAGCAAAGAGATGCACATGAAACACAGTGTAACACCATAAGCAGAAAGATTGGATTTAATCATGGTTTGGATGGTCTTGCCTCTCATATTTTGTACATGCTAGCAACACATCCTTTTGCCCCAAATATTCAGTCTGCATATAAAATGTGTGTATAGTCCTTCATCATCTGAATTGGAGTCATGAACATGACTATGGAGGTGATACTCCCTTTGTTAGATAGCATTTGTGAAATTGCTCTAATTGTTCAATGCCGGGTTAAAAAGTGCAACTCAAATTTCAGTCTATTCGTATGTACAAAGAGAGCAACAAAACTACAATTGCAAGCAAAGCAGAAAAAATGTGGCAGCAAATGTAATTATTCAGGGGTGCAGATTACCAAGAAATGCAGCAGACTCTCCATACTTCAGAAAAAGTTTCATCAAAGTTAGAGACATTTATTAAATTTATATCTTACTTTAACCATGAAGCATTGGACTTGATTAAAGGAATTACTGGGTGAAAATCAATGTGATGCAGGAGGTCAGAGAAATGGCTCTCAGTAGTCCCATCTAGTCTTAAAATGTCTGGGCCTAAGGATTTTCTACAGCTGTTGTGTGTGCAAACAGATGCAATGTTATTGATACTGCTTCCTGCATTCCTTTCTGCTGCTCATGAAAAAACACCTCCCTCACTGAAGACTTCCCAATGCAGCCAAATATGAGTTTATTTTCTGAATAAGTGCAGATGCAACAGCTACTGTTTGATTCCCATTGAGAAGCTGCAGCTGCCCCCGTTCTGCCTGAACTGAGGGCAGAGGGTCCAGCCCAGGGGCTTGCAAGATATCAGCCTAGTGCATGACTAGATTTGTAGCTTCATGGGAGCAGAATAGCCACGGAAGTGGAGAAAAAATATGCCTTCGGGAAGTTGTTTCATAGCATATCTTGGTCTCCTGGGAAGCGTGGGCTGGGAAGTGAGCGTTAGTCCTGAGGCAGATGAATTTATAGCCTGTCAAAGATAAAAGAAAGATGCAATATATAACAGCGCTGGGCTTGCTAATTATATGGCAGTGTGATTACTGCAACTCTCCCTTTAACCAGCATTTGACATGTGCGTACATATGTTACCATGGAAGTGCTTAGTTTTGTATGCGTGTTGCTGTGGGTCAGAGTAAACACTGACCTTCATGTCCTTGGGTCAATCTTTTGCATTGCACACTTTTCACCTGAAGACACCTAAGGACATACTATGACACACAACTTTGGAACATTATCCTGTAAGAGCTGAAATAAAAAGCATACCACGAGTATGAAATTAATTACCATGCTGAGGCTAACACCAGACTTAATGCTGGCAAGCCAAACTAGGCCAAGGTGAGCTAGGGATGTGATCATGAAGGGTTCACAACTGCTGTTTTACTCAGCCGCAAAACTAACAAGTGTCAAACCGCTGACACAAACTGTCAATATCCTATTTTCCTAACCGCACAAGAGGAGGATTAAATAGAGGATGAGGTGACTATAAAAGGACTGATGAATTAAATATGGTCCTGGATTGAAATAGGAGTTTTCCTTTCCTGCATGTGTAATTTTTGTTAATAATTTGATATTTCAAAACTGTCAGGGTTTTGATGAAGCAGTGCACACATGTTAAGCAGATTTCCAGAGTGTTTACTGTACTGAGGAAATCTTACTGTTTTGTTACCAGCCCTGGGGTCATTTGGAGAACTGAGAGGTTGAGGATTTTGGAGGATTGTTTTGAAGGATTCAATTTCCTATATTTCAAAATTATTATTATATATATATATATATATGCATTTATAGAGGTTTCCTTTGTGTACAATCTCTTACATTTCTGAATTGCAGTTCCAAATGATACAACAGAATTTTTGGAAATAAGTGTTTTCCCTCAAGCTACAGTTTCTAGTTCTTGCCCAGCTCTAGATTTGCAGGATATCTGTGGGTGAAAGTGAGAATTAGGAGTTGGGAAAAGAGCTTCTGAGAAGTAGGTTATCTAGGAAGGACCATATTGGACTAACTGAGGTGTGGACAAAGACTTCAGCAATAAGGATATTTTTGCATGATGATACAAGATGCCTATAAACTCAATGAGATCTTAGAACTAAGTGAAGCCTTTTCTCTGACAGGACAAAATGTTCCTCTACACTCCTCCCACTCTGTTTAGCAAAACAGTTCAGCTCCTCATTCAAACATTGGATTCAGGTTCCCACCTTTCCTGTGTTCAACGACCACTTACAGAGTGGTTTCACTTCCTTACAGATTTGTCATTGTCTTCAATAATATGAGGGTATGCCCTTGCATAGTGGTGTTGCTTCTTGTCCTGCACCAATATCACTTATTAAGGCACAAATATATAACTGTTGCCAGAATAATAACTGTAATAACTGATACTCTGAGCTGATTCCTAGAGAACTGTTGTTTCTGTGTGTCAGGAAAGGAGGATGGATTGCCGTCTTTTTGCTTACAGTGCATAAAAATTTTCTATGTTACAAAAAGAAATATGATGCAGTACTTCAAAATTGAATGTTTGCTTGGGTTACTCTATCATAGAATTAGTTAATGCATAGATATAACATGCCCAGAATGGAAAATAATTACATTGTTGTTGGGAAATGCTTGGTTTTTAGTTGGCACCAATATAGAAATAAAGCCCAATGCAGCATTTTCTGTGGAACCTCTCTTAATCTAAACATTGCTCCTATCCTGTGAACAGCTCTATGTTGTCACTGGAAAAATCAGTACATCCTTTTGCTCTAAAGTTTGTGAACAAAGACAATACCTGTAGTTTGTGCTCCAGGATGCCCCATCCTTGGAAGGCCAAGTTGAATGGAGCTTCAAGCAGCCTGGTCTAGTGAAAGTTGTCCCTGCCCATGAGAGAGGGGTTGGAACTAGATGATCTTTAATGTCCCTTCCAACCCAAGCCATTTTATGATACTGATTTTATAATTGTATGAAATACTATTATCTGCTTAGACTGCATTGAGTCTAGGGATTTATGCAGGTAAACTGCTTACAGCATAAACACTCAGTACTGGGGTCCCTTGAATGACACAAAAAATATTAATGTTAGTTAGGCTAGCAGTCATAGACTTAATGAAATTTACTTTGCCAAACCAATGCTGAAAGCATTATTTTAACAAAGTATATTTCTATTCAGCCAGGCCCATTCTTAATTATGTGCATTTGAAGAAATATGTTCATTGTACAACACTTGATAACACAGATCTTATATTTCTATATAAGACTGCAAACTAATACAGCTGTAGTGGCTTTTCACTTGCATGGATGATGACCAAGGAAAATTGCCATTGCCCACTATTTTATGACATTTAAAAATAAAGTCCTTTAAAAAAAAAAGAAAGGACAGGAAGAGTAAGAAAAAGAAACACTGCTGCTCTGTTAGGAGAAATATTCCTTTTTGTCTAATGCATTTTCCCAGAACAATGCAGTCTTGCTCTGCAGTTACCAGAGCTTTGCTCATGGTTCTGGAAGATAGTCCTCTACATTTGGCATGAATCCTCTCCTCTCACTCTTTTGCTTGGCAATGTTGGAATTTTTCTAACTCTCTAAAACTTGAGCCAGGAATCTCTTCCCCCGCACCACCCCAGTTTTGTCTCTGTGCATCAAATTATCATTTCTTAAAAGGCACTCTGAAGCAAGAAAAAATTTTCTTTAGAATGCCAGTATATGTGGCATTACCAAGATAGAGTGTACTATAAGCTAAAAATTTAAAAGAAAAATTATCTCTAGGATTCATTCTGGGTAGGGGAGATATATAGTTTTGAAATTTTATATTTTTTAAAGAAATCTAAGTCTGTGCTTCTGACTGTAAAAGAAGTATGAAGTAAATGTCTCTGTTTTTAGCCAAAACCTTTTTTTGGTGCAAATTGCACATATGGTGTCAAAGAAATGTCAACTAAGTAAGTGCTGCTTTCATCAAGTTACAGGGCAAAATCAAGGGGAAGAGGAGGTGCAGAAGGAGGTTTTTTAGGCCATGTAAGCAACAGAGGCAAGGGAGGCCCAAATTGTTTCAATGCATAAGCATAGACAAATCCTGCTTTCAGCATTACTATAGACAGGAAACTCATTTTTCTATGTAATCATTTCTGTTGCCATTTATTATGCTTGAATCTAGTGGTGTTTTACAAGGGAGTAAGAAGATGCGTTCATCTTACACAACGTGATCTCAAATTCAGTGAGTGCTTTCCAAGTTGAGCACTTCAGCTTTGCCTAAATAAGCATAATTAGCATTAAAAAACCCCATAACCATAAAATTAACCATAATGAACAACTTGGTGCGTATGACTAGATGGCTCCACATTGCATTATGTTGACGTCTGTAACTTGCACCCAGAACGCACTTTCATAATGATGGCTTTGTCAGCAGACGCTCATATTTGCAGATATTTGCACCAACACTTGTGGCTTCTTCTCTGTCAGAGTTTGAGAATAAGAACTTCTTCATGTAGTGTGGAAGTGTGCAGTAAGCAGGGAGGAAAGAGCTGAGGAGAACAGTTATCTGTATATGGTTATATGTACATGGTTAAAGAAATAATAGCACCCATATTTTCAGCATTTATTTAGTGTGCATTGCAAGGTTTCTCATGAGCAGTTAAAAACTTACTTATCCTTTAAAAGGAATGAGTTTTATTTTTTGCAGTCAGCAGCAACAACAACTGAAAAATCTGCAGTACCAGAGTTTGTTTCCCCATGGCTTGGCTTGCATCACTGAAACACACAGGGGCATATTTCAGCCAGAAAGACAAAAGCACTTGCAGAGAAGCAACCCTTTCCTGATGACATTGGCTACCTGGAAACTGGCCAGCTTACAGGGTGAGCAGGAGGTCATGTTGGCTCCCTTCAAGCTGGCTGGGGATGGCTTGGCAGGGATTACCTGGCTGCAGTTATGCTGCCACTTCTGGCCTGAGTGACAATTTGGCAGGGCGCTCAGGTGCAAGAAGTAGAGCAGCAATCTGTTCCCTTCCCCAGCCCTCCTGCCCACAGCAACCTTATTTCTTCTCACTTGAGGCTGGTGCTCCCTCCCTTAATTTGTGTGTGTGTGAGTGCACACACGCCTTTCCCTGCGGTAGTGGCATTTGAGAGACACCAGCGTTTGCTCCATCTGGCTCCTGTATCTATACACATTCTCAGGGCAGTGTGATTGCAGGATAAATTTCAATAACAACAAAAAAAAAATGGTGGTCACCACTTTTTCCTCCGGTTTCTTTCTCTAACATGTGGATGGCACTGGGTTCACCATGCTAGTTCCTTCCCTTGAGATATGCTTACAAGGATGCAGCAGCCCACCAAAAATTAGTAAGAAGCCTAATCAAAATGCTCCCTTGTTAGGCTTCCTGCATCTTCCACTTCTAGCATCCTCCCAGCCCCTGACAGGGTGTCGAACCTAAAGTTATGTGGGTGCTCACTGCTGTCAGAAAATGCCAGTTTGCCAAAACTGAAACATTTTGCAGAAGTTCAGTTCAACCCTTCGCTGGCAAGGTGTTTTAAGCTGCAGAGGGCAGTGAAAGAAGCCTGATGGGGCTGCAGAGAGAGAGATATAAAATGGTGACAGACAAGAGGGGCTGGTGTCAAGAGATCACATTCCTTCACCTTACAGTAGCAGCATGCAATTTTTTTTTTCAGATGTGGGAGTGTTTCCTTCAAATCCTTTGTCTGATTTTCAGTAAAATCTATCATGTGTGCATTTGGACTGGGGGGAGGGTGGTTAAGGGTGGGGGAGGAGAGCAAGGGGGGGAGGAAGGCATGGGAAACAATGTCTGTTTTTTTCACAAATATTTTTGAAAAGTGTCTGTTTTTCTCTTTATCACAGTAAAAAAATTCTGAAGACCTTCTGTATTTCACTCTTTTTTTTTCCCACATTGTTTCCCTGCGAGCTTTCCTATATTCTAATATTAAATATGACCATTTACACAAGAGATATTGTGAAGAACGATCTAGCAGTGAGCAGATAAAACCCATGATGAATAATCAGAAACAAACATCATCAGTCAAACACTTGGAACTGCATATTTTTGGAGTACAGGTTTTGCCATTGATAATAATGTAAGAAATGACTGAATGGTGCCCTATTCTTTGATTAGATATTATGCTGAGATTACATTTTCTAATATAATTTTTATCATTGAAGAGCATTTGAATTTGGATTTCTTCACTCTGAGACTATTACATTCCCACTACTGCTTGATTTCACTGTGATCCAAGCCCTTTGTGCTACACCATTTTCAGAATTAAATTATTCAGGAATGTGCCTGGATTAGACTGCAAAACTGCATTGTGTTACTCATTATGTAATTAATAATTGAAATTTCAGTCTTATTAATATTTTCTGAAATACATTGCAAAGTTAAAATATAATTAACACATTTCCAATCAGTCCTGTCTTTTTTTTTTTTTTGTGCACGTCATCAGGAGCATAGTGACACTTCCACTCCAATGACATATCCAGGAAAAAAATAGGCTTATAACATTCCTAAAGGACAGACTCTGTAGGTATTAAATAGCTAAGGTAATTGGGTAGTGCTATTTTACAGGTTGCATTATGCAGGAGAAGTGTGCATTCGAATGGGATTTGCAATCAAACAGAGAAGATGAATACCAAGAAAAAAACATATAACACAGAATCCTATGTATTAGAGGATAAAACCTTTTTAGGTCATCTGGGCCATCTGTGAGATTAAGATAGTTATCTGCTGCACCTCTGTTAATGCCTTCCCTGCCATACCTTAGGTGTCCCAGTGAGAGACCTGTAATATTCTCCCAAGGAATTTATTTCACAACATAATAGACAGCTGTACTTCTTCTAACATTCATATTAAATCTTCTGTCTTTTCTTCCATTCAGTGTACTAAAGAAATAGAGAGGTATGCTCCTGGAGATGTAAATAATACTTGAAATGGTGGTCTTCCTGAGAAATAGTTTATGTTCTCATTAGAACAGTGGGCCAAAACATTTAAAAGTAAGTAATATGTTCTTTCCATGTGCTTCTCTCTTAAAATTTGCTGATAGTCTCCGCATAGTGAGGGCCTGGGAAAAAAGCCACGAGCAATAAAGAGAATGAAACATCATCCATATACAACAATTCCTAAAGATATTTGGTAGGGTTTTGTTGCTGCATACTGTTGAATTGGATGTAGTTTCAGGGAATAGGACTTCAGCTCCAGGTTTTACCATAGGTTTTGTGTGCTCTTTTGGAGACCATGTTGGAATATATAAGAAAGTTTAACATTCCCTCAAGGAAAATCTTGTTTTTCTATGCCATAAACTGAAAGGAAAACCTGCTAATTTCAAGTGTTCTGGGCCCAGAAAAAATATATTCATCATAAAAGTACTGCAACTAGCTTAAAAAATAATTGGCATTTAATTTGTTCCCTGCTTTTTGTCATCCCAGGGGAGTTCAGGCAGTTGAGGCCAGACCACAGGAAAGAAATTATCTGTGTGGCTTGACAATGGCAATGCTATTCTGATGGAGGCTATATGAGAAACCAAGCACGAATACCCTCTCTGGGGCTCACTTTTTACTAAATAAATTCCATGCAGAGTAGTTATATGTCTGCCCTGGAAATAAAATGACAGTTGACCTAAGGTGTCAGAAATATGCTTTCAAATGGCTCAGAAACTGCTTTTATTCCTGTCTCACTTCAAATACCACCTAAATGGCAAAGAAGGTCTATAGCTATCTTCGTAGTAACTGACACCATCTTGTCAGATCGAGATTTCGAGAATCTACTACACGACCTCTACTTTGGCATTCAACTGCACCTGCACAGAGGGAGTAAGTAGGGGTCTCCCAGCTATTTTGAGCCCACTCTTTCAGTCTTGTTACACAACATGCCACACACCTCAAATCTCCCCATCTTATTCCTTATCTTGCTTTCCATAGAGCTTTCTTCAGTAAAGTACCTGGAAAACTCATCACCTGAGTACCATACCAATAAAACAAAAAACAACCTTGACCACTTTTAGATTAATCTGTTCTTATTCACTTTTTCAGTAGAAGAGTTATCTTGTCTAGCAGCATGCTTCAGGTTTTGCCAGCACTGTCATTCACCATGTCTCACCCTATTTGACATACCTGCTAAGGCTAAGAGTTAAATGAGACATGCTTGATTCTATAAATAAGCAAGCTAAACATTACATCTGATTACCCATTTTGTTGCATAGCTGGCCACTTTAGGAAAGGAGGTTGATAACAGGCATGGTCAGTTCCATCATTTAGTGTATGGATGAGTGGGCAAAGGTCACTGGGTGACCTGCGCTTCTCAATTTATTGCTTCTCATCGGATGTGTGGTAAATGGGTATGTTCAGTTGCTGACCACTTTCAGAGTAAAACTGGTCTTACAAACTGATTGCACGTATGCTTTTCATCTGAGCTGTGAAGCAGAATGTCTTATCTCTTGGTGTGGTTCACAGCATACTCGTTATTGTGGTTTATGTGTCTCAGCTGGTAAGCAAGGTCTCAACTACTTTCATTCGCATGCAGGCTCTTCCATCTTCCACAGAAAAACTCTGATCGCTCCCAGTTGCAGGTAATATTTCTTCTTATATTGTGCTATTTCTTTTCGACTAATGAAAGAAATATATTCATATATACATAAACATACAAGCATGCATACATTCAAATGTAAATGTATAAATTTAAATATGTGTATATATAAAAGGTGGTAAGTGAATGTGGTACATGAGAGAAACACATCCTGAATCAGGGACTGGAATACTGTATTTGCTGTGTGCACTATTCTCAGTCTCCCTTGACTAGTCTGTCATATTTCTTTTTTTGTGTGTGTGTGAATAAAAGCTTAGTTCTCCTCAATTTGATTGATAAATGGAAATGTGACTCTTTTATCTGTAGAAGACATAATGTACTGACAGTAGCATAGCAGGGATCCTTCCAGGGCTTCTGGATTGGGTGTGGCATTGGAGCTGTAAGAGTTTAGAATGTAAGTTTGGCAATATGGATAAGAAGTTCTTCTTTCCTCCCCTGACTACTGAGCTTCTTGCACCTACCTAGTCCTTAAAGAGAAAGGCAGTTTCCAAAAAAGTTAATTCCTTGGTTTGTTATTGCCAGCAAAACATACTGGAGACTAAATTGATAGAGACACTTTTAGAGACTGTACGATGATAAGAAATGATGGCACACTGGGCACCCATTTGGGATTAGGATGCATGACTGTACAGAGCCCAAAAGAATCGCTTCTACATCTGTTTGTGCAGGTAGGAATGCTGTTTGACAAGGGCACAGGATGACGTTAGCATCACAGAATTATTGAGTACAGCTTGAACATACTTGGCAGTATCCCATGACCTTCTCTACCACTCCAAGTTCTCCCAGAGAGCAGAACTGTCTCTGGCCATAGGTTAATTTTTGCTGATGGCTCCTAAAGTTTCTGGACAGAGAATATTAATGAAGATGGCTAAAGAAAAAAATAAAATAAATGAATAGTGAGCCCTGAATCACAGGCAGAAAGCTTCATTCTCCTTCCCTACTCCTATGTGGGCCATTTCACCAGGAGCCCAGGGGACTGCTTAAATCTCCTCTTAAATGGTAAAAATGTAAAGCTGATTTTGAATTGACTGGCATATTACACAGTCACTCACACCAAGCTAAAGCAGTTGAAAAGGTGTGGCATTCTGATTTGGTCCAATTTTTATTTGATTTCTGCTGGTTTTAATGAAATTATGTAAGAGTTGTGACAGTGGAGAACTGGAGTCAGACTGTGTCTGACTATGCCCATCGCTGTCTGCTACCGAGCACAACAGGAACATTTTCAAAAATCACCATATCTAACTTTGTTCGCTGTGAATTAAGTTCAGCCAGCAGAAGAAGCCCGCTTAGCAACTGGGAGGTTCATGTATGGACAGGGAGGTAGGAATATTAAGAATAAACTTTGTAATTTAGAAGATGGCCATTAACATTGTCACTAATTGTTTAGCTAGATAAAAATGTTAAAATAGCAGAAATTTAAGCAATAAATACCATTCTGGTGTGATTTAGTGTGCCAAGCTAACAGGAGGCGAGCAGAAGCAGTAAGTTTTTTGAGCTTCCATGGAACTGAAATCTCCAGAGATCACAAGTAGAAGAATATCTAGTCCAATATGTACATCTATATGGATTTTAAAATATCTGAAGGAGGCAACTGCAGTAGAAATGAGAGCTGCAAAAGCTGGAAAGCACTCACTTTGGTAGGCAAATGATGGGTTTTTGTAGCTTTTGTTGCTCTTGTTTATTTTATTCATTTATTTAAATGTCAACAACAACAAAAAAGCTTTATTTAGTCTGTTCCTCTATTCTTTGCTGAGGCAAAACTACCAGCAAATTTTCAATGTAGGAAGCAGTGGAGCTCTTGTAAAGAAGGCTATATGTTGCTATACGTATCCTCACAATACTCTGATAAAGATAGTCCAAGCAGATCAAATGACAGTTTTATAAAAATAGCTTCTACCCTCCTTGAATTCCTATGCTAGATTGTGAAACCCTTGTCATAAAGAGCCCAGCTGTAAACTCTGTGCTTGTTGATGTAGCAGTCTCTAAGATTTCTCAATATGAAGAGGAAAAGAACAGAAAAATGCAGCCTCTATTTTGACCTTATTTTGTAAAAACCTGACCTTATTTTGTAGAATAATGGCAGAATAGTATTTATTATTTAAATTCCCTCTTTTCGGATCTAATCTTGTTTCCATGGTTAAATCAACCCTTTGTAGGGATTTATGAACACTCAGAAATTCCACGAAACCTGGGATTCAGAGAATAAGGGAGGAGAATTAAAATCCTGGAAACCCTATGAATACATAGGCAAGTCACATAAATGGAAGGGAAATAAATGTTTTAAAGAGGAGTTCCGTCTGTATGGGTGCCACGTGGAATAATTTTCAGCAGATGCATTGGGCAATAAGAGAAGGAATGGTCTCTTTGGTTCTGCTTGAGCCCAAATCAGCAATTGTTGCTATTCTGATAGCAGCTAAGTGGTCTGTGGGAAATTATGTGGTGGTCTCACTCCAGTCTTATGAATAGTTTTTCATTACATGAAAGCACTAATGAGCTGAGCAAATAAAAAAAAATGGTGTGGGGGAGTTGTGGAGGCTGAACTCCTTCCACCCTGCATTTCAGGGCTAATATGTACAGGCAGGGTCAGAGGGAGAACAGAAACTGAGTGGCCCAGTGCTACAGTTCTTGTGTGGGTAACTTAGGTATTGTAGCCAGGGGGACTGACAATTTTTACATCACACATACATCAAGACCCTGGAATGATGGGTGAGGATGGCAAACACTGCTTCAAGCTGATGGTATCTCTGGATCTGGATGTGACCAGCTCTGTGCAAGTCAGGATGATGCTGCCTTGACCACCTGGCCCTTGAGTCCCATACTGCTGTCCATGGCAGGCCAGCAAGCTGGCAGTGGGACATTAGTAGAGTGAGAGTAATGCAGAGGGACCAGGCATCTAAAAGAGGGCAGCTGGGCAAAAACATGGGCAATAAATGCAAATATGGAGGAAGGTGATGTGAACCATGATCCCTCTTTCGCCTTGTGCTGGCAGTGAACTAACAGGGCTGGTGCTTCTGTCAGGATTTTCAAATGCAACAGTGCTGGGGTCAGCTCTGAGGGCACCTTTCTCCCAGCTCATTATGGAGCTTTAGTCTCTTTTTCCAGCTCCTTGCATGTCTGAGAAGGGAGAAGTATGAGGTGCCTTGCAGCCAAGAACTGCAGTGCCTCCCAGGGGCAGCAGCAGCAGTGGCTGCTCACACCTCTGCTCCCCCCATATGAAATATGCTGTGTGCGGTGCCAGTTTCCCTTTCTATAGGGACTCGTCTGTGTTGCTTACATCATATGCTGGATTTAGACAACCTCCAGTGTTACCATGGCAACAGTTTTTGCTTAAGTATAGGTGAGAATGTAAGTTAATTTTAAATAAGGTGATATGAAGGAGGGGGTGAATAAAGCTCTCAAAGCATTGAAGCCACACAGATCTATCTGTCTAATCAGTTTTGTAAGAAAGGTTCTAAAGCTAATTTCTCATCACTAAGGTTACATCCTCCTCATAAAAAAAAATAAAAAATTCCAGGCATATTTCTTTAGACTGTCACCACTCACAGTGGTGACAGAGACCTGGGAAGCATCTCTGTCTCCTCTCCATGTTCCCCCTGTACGCATTACCAAATACTCTGCATGCAGTGGGGTCAGTAGATGAATAAGACTTAGAAACAACACATCTAGGTGGATGCTCTGAGGCTTCATGGAGTGTGGGATTAATGCAGTTTTGCTGCTGCTGCTTGTTGTTGTTATGAGGAGAGGTCAATATGCTGTCCTTCGTTATGTGGCCTGAACTCTGCCCTCAGTGGTATTCTTAAAACCTAAAGACAATACATATAAATATAATTTATGTATAAATATCTGTATGTGTATATGTAATTATATTTATTGTGATGTATTATTGGAAATTAAAAAAATACAGCCACTAAAATTGGAATATTATTTTTATAGTAAAATTATCTGGAGGAAAAAAAAAGAATTTTGTATTTGATAAAGCACCAGTATGAGGGCTTCTCTCAAAAGCATTATAGGATTGCCCCTTTTTGCTTCCCACCAGCCCAGTTGGAGCACTGTTTCTCTCTTAGCTCCATAAATGGCACTTATCATTATTGTGTGTGAGTGTCTAGTCCATTAAATAAATATCAAGGTAATGGCAAGAGATCCAGAAGCCCTCTTAAACATTCACATAGTTTGTTAATGCACTGTGATCCACTTTTTTAAAGAGCTGCCTTCTTAATGTACACAATTTAAAACTTAAGAGTGGGCAGCTTCAGAAAAAGCAAAGGGCAGAGGGTGATGCACACCCCTTTGTGACAGTGGTCACACTTGCACTTGGAGGCACATTATCTCCTGAGTGGCCTGACACCATCAGTGGGGGCTGACTCTTCTCTTCCTAGATTTGAGTAACAGGAGGATGCTATCTAGATTTTTGTCATAAACAGTTGCCTAGTAACCAGTTTTTGTAAATCTTTTGGCAGCACCAGTAGCACAAATACCTGTGCCAAGGTGTTTGTGCCTTCCACTTATCTGCAAGTGAAAACTACACAAGCAGAAATAAGAGTGCTACTGCCTACTGGCTTATTCATGGCCCTGAATTTGCAAAGCAGTTAGACACAAGAGACTGAGGTAAAATTATGATACTCATTAATAAAAAGTGTAACCTTTTAAAACTTCCCTTTCATTGCCCTGATTTTCAGAACTGCTTTTTCAATTCTTATCTTAATTTCATTTGTTTGTTTTGCTATGAGTCACTTCCCTGCTGCTGCTTAGCCCAAGAAAAAACATCTTTTTTCTGGAGTTTGAAAGACCAAATTTCTAGCACATAAGCTCTACAGTACTACAGAGGAATTGTGTAATGTTATGGGTCACTTGTAAAGATGTTTCCAACTTTCTACTCTGAATTTCTTCAGTTGTGTTTGGTGAACTGATTCATGGTTGCATTTGTGTTGGTGATGAGATCCTTAATCTGTATGCAGAAGGCTTAATTAATTAGAGTACCACAGGACGCCAAGCCAGTCACAGTCAAAATCACAAGATAAGAGAGGAGGTGGCTGCAGACATAATGGTTATTAGATTTCTAAAACCCTCTGGATTACGAAGCTTTCCTGTGGATGGTACTGGCCTGAGTGTGCAGCCTGAGTCTGAATTGCTGATCTGCAGGACACAGATAGCTTATTGCATGCCCTACAAAGAGAGATGTTCCTCAGAATTGTGTTGGTGTGGTATGTCTTTTAGCAGGTATTTTGCCAGCCTGAGCAGTCAGGTAACTGGAATATCAGAAATCTTAACAGAAAAAGGTTTTCTGTGTAGCTAATGTGTTAGAAAATAGGACCTAAAGGAAGGAAAGTAAAGCAATGGTGGGATAAATCAAATAGAGGCTCCAAACATAAAGACTAATGGGAATGGGTAGCTCTGAATGACAAGCAGAAAGCAGTAACCATGATATTGTTTTCATGGAAATACAGAGAACTCTGTTATGTGGCACTGACAAAGTGAGGGATGTTGCTGATGCTGCCTGAGATGTGTTTCACCTAAGAAGGAAAATAAGAGGACACTTTGTGTAGTGTCTAGGATATTTCCTTCTGCTTATGGTATTTCCTTAATAGGTACATCCAGATGCAGGGCTATAGCTACACCACAACAGATGTCTTTCTAACCACAGCAAGAGAAGAGGAACTCACCTAAGTGTGATGGAGGCTATCTGAAATTGGCCATTCAGACAATGAGGATGTTCCCTAAAGGAAGCAATTGGGAGTTTCCTCTTTACCTGTGCTAAATATGTGGCAAGAAAGAAAGGCATTGGTGAGAGTTATCAGAGGTGTGACTGTGGATCTCTGATGGCATCCGCCTTACCTGCTTACAACTGCTTGGCAAAGGGGGACTAAGAAAAGCATGAACGACTGTGGATTAAAACTCTACCCAGCGGTCTACAGCTATAACAGAAAATCTGAGTCTACTGATAGCTGCTAACATATCCTGTATTTATTGCTAACCCCCCAAAAGACCCCAAGGAGACTCTTTATTGCATTCATGATTGCTTACATTTAACAGTGCTTCCACTATTAGTCACCCTCGCCGCTTCTTATACACAAAATCTAGTACTGAAGGGATATGTAAGGGTCTTAGGTAATTTCTGTCACTGTGTTGGAGTATACCTCTCTTCTAAGCAAAGGCTACATAAGATGGAAAGAAGTGAAAGTCCTTGATTTTTGCTTGCTGTTACCGGTAAATCATGTAATAATTCAACATAAACTGAAAGCATATCTTTCTCTCCAAAGATGGCCATCTCAGACCACAAAAAATTAGTCTGCCTATGGATTGTATTTGAGAGAGGCTAAAATTAATGGGAAAACCAAATCATCTGCTAAGTGAACTTGATGGTCTCCAGCCCAGGAAAGGAACACAGACAAGAATGGTGTTTGGGAAGAAACAAGGAGCAGCTGTCCTTAAGGGTGAGTGATGAATATCTGGTTTAGGAAGAAATAGGAATTGAAACTGCCATCTTGAATACTGAGTAGAGAATAGAATGGTTTTGGAATGAACACCTCATAGAAAAAGGCTCCAGCATTTTTTAGAGATATATTTCTATTGCAGGAAGCAATAAAAAAAAGGAAACTAGAGAGGAACAGTAAACTTTCTGAGCAGGCTAGCAGGAAGAGAAAGAAAAAACACACCAATTGAAGCTTTGTGCCTCTAATATGTTGTCCTGCCCATGGCAAAGGAAGAGAAGATTTCTTCTGTTAATGTATGTAGGAATTTGTTGGAATGAGTTATTCAAAACCATTGCCATAGTGTCAGACTATAAAAAGTCTTTGGGGCATGTGGTACCTTTCCTCTGCAGTACCTTATTCCATGTGTAGGATTTTGGAAGGATAAAGAAGCTTATCAAATAATTTCCACGCCACCTCTTTCATTAAATTGTGAAGAGATGAAGGGCAGAGGTCATCTTGAATCTGTAGGAAGTGTCTGTATGTTAAAACTAGTTGCAGAGTATGTAGCAAAACATCTACTGAAATATTAATGAATTGGGCAAGATATACTTTGCCAAGAAAAGGGATCAACAGGAGCATGTGAAGCCAGGAACTCAGCTTTCATGAGCAGTATTGTGACTCTTGTGTATGTAAAGTAAAATATTGACCCAAACCAATAGATTTTGTTCGGGTAATTCTCAGGATGTAATGATGCAGAAAAATGTAGGTAAATTCTCATTTGGTGTTCAAAGCAGGACAGGACTAGTGTTTATGCCAAATTACACCATACAGGATTTTCATAAATAAAAGTCCACTTAGAGAAAATGTTTTCCCAAGAAAGAGATCTGTTTAATTTTCTGATGCTATTTCTTAATTTTATTCTTGTTGAACAGTCACAGAGAATCCAGTTTCATCACAGCTTTGTGCTAGGCAGAAGTCTGATGCCTCAAAAAACCACTTTTATAGAAAGCTTCCCTAGCATTACCCAGGAACACCAATTTGTATCCAGAATTGGAATGTACTTTTTCCTTTAATTCTTGAATGATAGCCTTCTAAGTTGATATGGTTTGGAGCTGGCTCCCTGCCAAGTCCCCAAACCCCACCACAAGAAGTTCCC
Organism: Platyrinchus mystaceus; assembly: GCA_035041135.1. Taxonomy (NCBI): domain Eukaryota; kingdom Metazoa; phylum Chordata; class Aves; order Passeriformes; family Tyrannidae; genus Platyrinchus; species Platyrinchus mystaceus. Next base: position 48,652,468 of record JAWWLV010000088.1, on the reverse strand, counting down.
CCTCCACCCCAAATCAAGGGAGAAGAGGGGAAAAGTAAAAAAAAACTAAGAGAACCGAAACGAGAGACAGCTGAAGCAATATATATATATAAATATATTTACTTATATA
>JAWWLV010000088.1:48624031-48643723 GCA_035041135.1 Platyrinchus mystaceus | reverse complement strand
CTCCATCTGCCCGGGGGATTTGAACCTGTGGCCTTGGCGCTGAGAGACCAGCATCTTAACCGCTAGGCCACCAGGGGTCCCCAGTCCCAAAATAAATCATTGTGAAATCTATAAGCACCTCTGTAAATATTCTCCCCACATATCTCTTCATGCCAGTATGTGTGATCTCTGTAGGAAAGGATGTCTCTGTTTTCTCTTAGCCAGCCACTGAAGAAAGCCACTGTGAATTTTCCTTCTCTCCCTCTATCCCTTCCTCTGAGAGTTATGCTAATAATTGATTTGCTTCATTGGTCTGGACTGTAACGGCACACTCCCACCAAAAAAAGTCACAAGATTGAAACCTGAAATGTGTGAACATGGAAGTATTTTGTGTAAATGAAGTGTGAGTTCCAGACTATTTATGCCCATTAGTGCAATCAAATTCTCCTACAATAGGCTAGGAGAGGACTTGTGGGATAGCGAGTGTCACTGTAACACTAGTTCTGTGATACCCACCCCTAAAGTCCTAGCACACAATTTAGTGCAGCACACCAAAAGTCAATGCAGCACCTATGGATGGCATTGCACAGTGATCTCCTTGAAGCTAGTTTGTTCCAGCTTAGTGCTGAACCCATGAGAAAAAGTGGAGTCAAATTAATAGCTAGGAGAGCTAATACACAGGTAACATTGGCTCATTTTGGTTCGTAGTGCTTATAATAATATTATCTCCAGATTTGTTGCAGTAGAAATGCTGTGGGTAAGCAGAAGAGACTTTTCCTTCTCAGAGGAAAGACAAGGACAGTTCAACAAGTGATGTGTCATTTCAGATTTATAGATAAAACATGATCGTATGAGTCAATAGGAGTTTTGTGATGGAATTTAGCAGGATGGCGGCTTCAGCACGTGGCAGACCAGTGCTTGCCCAGTTGTCTTACGCGTGACAGGTGAAAGAAACAGAACGTGAAGAGAAATCCAAGTGCTTAAGAATCTTTGGCTTTTCCTGGCGTAGGTTAGTTGATTGCTCAGTTAGGTCAATATCTTCGTCATTCCATTACTAAGTATAGGTTGGTATTCTTTGGTTAAGTGAACTAGTTGCTCTTTAATGGGTTCTCAATTATGGCTGGAAAGCTGCCCATTGAAAAAGGATCTGGCATGCTGGTCGACAGCTGGCTGAACATGAGCCAGCAGTGTGCCCAGGTTGCCAAGAAGGCCAATGACATCCCACCTTGTATCAGCAACAGTTTGGCCAGCAGGACCAGCGCAGTGATCATCCCTCTGTATCGACCACTGGTGGGGCCACACCTTAAACACTGGGTTTTGGGCCCCTCATTACAAAAAAGACATCGAGGTGCTGAGGCATCCAGAGAAGGGCAACAGAGATGGTGAACAGTCTGGAGCACAAGTTTGATGAGGAGTGGCTGCAGGAACTGAAGAAAATGAAGCTCTCTACAATTACTTGAAGTAAGGCTGTAGTGAGGTGGGGGTCAGCCTCTTCTCCTACATGACAAGATGAGAGGAAACAACCTCAAGTTGTGCCAGGGGAGTTTTAGATTGGATACTAGTAAAAAATATCCTCACCAAAAGCTTTGTCAATCATTGGAACAGGCTACCCAGGGGAGTGGTTGGGTCACCATACCTGATGGTCTTCTCTGTATGGGTACTATAGACTTTGAATTAATACAAACTGTTTAGCACCGAATACATTAGATGTCAAATATCAGTACTTTGAAGGTAAACTCCCCCACACTTTGAGATCACAGGTATTTGATAACTCACTGTGCCAGGAAGCCTGAGCATGCTATGATGCAGCTTGTCTATAGCTTCATGGAGTGTTCTCCTTTCAAGCTAAACTGACTTGTCGCTCCAGCTCTTTCAAGAGATGACGTCAGCCTCTAAACAGAAAGCCAAGTTGGCATCAGGCTGTAGGTGCATAACCAATCTGCTTTCCATATTGTTCTCTTGGCTTTCATACAGTCATGAATAATCTGTTTAAGACAGTGTGAAAACCTCAGCACAAGCAGGATGCACCCTAAAGTCACTTTTTACATTTGCATAGGCCTCAAGCCCAGGGAGGAATCTGTATATGTGAGAGGGAGAAAAGAGAGAGATCTCACAGAAAACAGTTTCATGATTTTATTTATTTATTTATTTATACTTTTTGAAACCATGACTGAAGACTGTGATTTTTCTACTGACATATGCATGCAATTTTTCCTGAGATGCAGGAAACAAATCTGTCAGCCTCCTGATGAGCATTACAGAGAAAAAGACACCCAGGATAATTTAATTAGACCCCAAGAAATAACCCAAACTGAAGGACATTTTCTGGTTGTCAGGAACTAAATTCATCTTTTAACAGGCAAAACCACCACCCTGATTCGGAGACTCCCCTGCTTTCTGATCAGCTCTGAATTGCTTTTTCCTCTGTGATGCTTAGAGTTCCTTGACCCTTACGAGAGATCTGCTTTAAGATCCTCATCTTTGTTAGATCCATAGTACACCTGAAGGAGTGAGGAAGGAAGTGACCTCATGCTATAGTCCTAAGTGCTATAAAGAATGATCCAGATCCAAAGAATAATTTAGAGCAGCTTCAAGATGTCTAAATTACCCTTGCCTGCATAAAGCATTGAGGAACTGATGCAATAATAAATGATGAATAGCTGATTCTCATTTTCTATATAGTTCACAGCTCTGGAAGAAAGTTTAATGCTGCTTTGGTGAGTTATGGATTATTTGCAGATTTTTCCTTTGTTGTTTTGGGGTTTTTGCCCCCCAGAGGTGAGTTTAGTGCAAGGCAAAATGCGCAGCAGTCTGTCTTGGGCAAAGCTGAGTTGGAGGAAAGGAAAGATGGATGAAGGAATAAAAATGCACAAGTAGAAAGATGTATCTTCCTTCCTTATCATGACTGAACTGTTATTATTGCAAGCCAGAACTCATGGCCTGTGACCTTCACGGTTTCTTATTATGGCTTGATCCTGCACTGTGTTGCATGAGAGGCCTGGGCTTGGCTGAGCTCGGGAATACAAGGTCTGTTCTTAGTTCTGCTAATGACTCCCAGTGTGACCTTTGACAGACTTCTGCTCCATTTAAAGCAGGGCTGTTGTAGAAGGGACAAGGTGGCATTTGCTACACTTAGGGGATTCTTTCTCTACTGAATAAAGCAAGGCCTCTGCTTGCTTAGAGCTGAATGTGCCCATTTTCTTAGTACATGAGTTGTGCAACTTGCTTACTCGGAATAATATAGTTACAATTATTAATAAGTATATGTAAATTAGTTCATTAAGCCTCTATTTTTCAAAAACTAATATATTAACTAACAAAAAATTATGTTCAATGACCCATCTACTAATTACCTAAATAAGAATTCGCCCTCCATCTGCTCAGAAACATACACAAAACAAGGCACTTAAGTTGTCAAACAATAATGAATTCAAACAATTACGATAGATGCAAGTTTATAAACTGCATTGGTTTATTATGAGTAGTAGAATACTATCAAATAAATGTTGTTAATTTGTGCTGGGAAAACCTGATACACAAAATGTTTCAGATACTGTTCTCCTCATTGTAAGCATCTTTTTCATCCCTGCTGCAATCTATTTGGATTTTATGCTATGTTGGTTCTGTAATACAAAAATTGAAGCTATCTGAATCCTATATTTTCAGGATTGCATTGATGGGACTGGAATTTAGAGATCTAATACCTGGGCAATTGAGATGACAGTTTTAAAATGTTTGGTATAAATATAGTGTATGGAGTAAGTTAACCTGTGCAGAATAAAAATAAATGGCACCCATAATATAGTGTATGCTCAATCTTCTATGTGTAGATTTAGAGTTTAATAGAATAGGTTTTGCTATTTTTTATGTGTAAGTTTAATTCAACTTGTTAAACTTGAATTTATGAAAGCTAGGAGATAGCTTTGAAAGTGGATTTACTGACAGATTTAGCAATGAACATTTTAAAAAAGTTTATTAGGTAACGTGAAAGGAGTAAGCAGAAATCTGTTGTGTGTTGAATGTACCACGTAGTAGCTGCAAGGTGACTCCTCAGCAGCTTGCGGGCATTGATGAACCATGGGTTTTAACTTCTTGAGTCAAAATTTTGAAAGTGATTGGCATGTGTGAAATTAAGTCAGCAAAAGCTTACAAGCTTATTGAATCACAGCACAAGCAACAGAAAAATGATCTCCTGTGAGTCTGATGTTTTGACAACAATTATATCTATTCATATTCTACTGAAATGAGGGCAAAGAAAGAGGCTTGCTTTCTAAACAAATTGAGCCCAGCTATACATTAATATCTGAATTAGATCTAGCTCACAGAGCAACCATAAATAAAAAACAAATTAATGTCCTCAAAGTGCAGACACATTTCATAATTTCTTCCCCCTTGAGAGTTACTACTACCTTTGCTGCTTGTGATATTGCAGCTTATATGATATAAAGCAGTTTACCCCTGTCTGTGCATGCCAGTAATTTGTGGTCAGCACTGATGTATTTCTGAGTCTTAGCCATTATTTGGACCTATCAAAGAAATATACTGGGTGAGAAGTGAAGGAAATAAATATGATAGAATTTGGATACAAGTACATGTGCACTTAAAATCATAAACATATGATTTTAATTTTTTAAGTTAAATTGTTGTTCATTAGTAGTGAACTGACTAATTCATTCCTTAAACTTTAAACAGGACTATTTTGATTACTTTTAATATAATTTTTGTAACAATATCAAAAGAATAAATTTTCATGAACAAAAAGAGGAATATGGTAAACACTGGAGAAGATTATTTATAATTTATTAATTCTGCATGGCTCACGCTGTACATATGTGTTTATAATGTAAAAGATGTCAAGCACATCTGTTAAGCATACTCGAAACTGTAACTTGTATTCTCATGGGTATTTCAGAAGTACATAAAAATGATTTTTCTTTGAAGAGTTTATTAATGAGTAAAGATTAAGGATACTTTTGCCATGGTGATTTCTAGTTATTTATTAAATGGACTTGGATATGTCTAAGGCAGAGGCTATATTTCAGCCTGAAAACTTTACTACAGGACCTCTCCATGTAACAGAAAAGAGAGAAAAAAAAGTAAAAATGGTTCTTTCTTTTCTGTAAAGTGTCTTTCAAAAAGTTAGGTCAAGAAAAATTACTTTTAAATGCTGTTTTGATTAAAGTCAAACTAAACTAACTACTGCTTATTTTAATGAAATTTTCTTTAAATATTTAGTGGTTTTGGAATTGTTCAGCTGAAGTCCTACTCTTTTCGTCCAATTAGCCTTCATCACAAGGAATTTTCTTCTCTTTGACCCAGCTTTGTTTGCTAACAACTCAAACTTTAAAGTGGCAGGCTTAAAAATGAAATCTCAAGGAAATATCCTTTCTGCTAGAAAAAAACCCAACTCATTATTTTAAATTGAGGTGGTGCTAAATAAAAATAAAAAATGTAACCTTGTACAGGACAGGTCTTGCTTAAATACAAGTCTCCGGTTTTGAACACTCTGTGGAATGAAATCAAAAGTGTCTGGCTCATTTAGGAAAAAATTTCCCATGTGTATTTAATGGTAGGTGACTTTCTCCTGTCTTAATTCAGTAAGCCAAACATACCCTAATTTACACAAAATGCAAATCTAACCCAGTGATTTTAATGAACATAGTTCATCTGTTTCTGGGCACCACCTGCCTGTGACACATTTTGCTGTCCTCTTGGCACTACCTGGGCCAGTCACCGCACAGATTTAGAGGTGATTTCATACCCACACCATTGAGCTGCTGTGGTTTTGCCTCCATCTTAAAACGTTCTCATGGTGTTGTTAGGAGTTAGCCAGGGAATTATATTTCTTCTAAATTTGTGTAGTCACAACCTTGCAGTGTAAAAGTGAAACAGAAAACATGTCTATTCTCATACAGAGGAGTTTATTTTCATTGATTCTTTTCTTATCTTTGTATGAGAATATTTTATCCTACAACTTAATTGATAGCTGACCTTTTCTCCATCTGCTCTAAACCAGGGAAGTACAGTATTTCCCTTGTAATTACATTTCTGCCACAAGGTATTTTTCTTCTTTTAGGAGATCAAAACCATTATTGACAGCAGGATGTAGTCTTTTCAATATTTTAATCAAGAAGCCCACTATGTTTGCCTGATGTTTTAGCCTGCCAACAGGAGTTTAATAGTCTAGTGGAGCATTAACAGCAACTGATCATTGTTCAGAAGATATAACTAGCCCCAGGTTATATCAACCTGACAGACAGAACATTAGCTGAGGGCAGCAACTCTTCATTAATTGTTTATGCAGATGACCCTCTGATGGAAAAGTGGGCATTTTCTCATTTGCCTTGGGCAGTGTAAACCAGCCTGAAACAGCCATTGCAATTAGAGGATGTTAATGAAGAAGCAAAGAGAGAGCGGGTGGCATGGAGAGTACTGCTGTGAGCACAGCAACACTAAGGGCTTTTGCTAGTTCCCACTGCAGCCAATGGTCAAATCCCTATTGAATTAAAGAGGGGAAGGTGTTGTATTCCTGGCTGAGATCCAGCATGACAGCTTCCCATATCTCATATAAGCTGCTGTCGGAGCATGATGGAATGATGTTCTGTCCGGACATAGTGAATGACTGTTCTTTCTCTAATTAGCCTTGTTTCAGACATTTGGGTTGCTAAACATGCAAGGAGAAGCTGAACATTTCTCTGATCTATAGTCAGAGTCTCAGAGAGCTGAGAACTGAGCATATCAGTTGGTTCATGGGTTGTGAGCTGTGAAGGCTAAGATAGTAATGGGTGGCTTTTTTCACCTGCTGGATGAGATGGTGTATATTGTTGCACTTGGAATCCTCTAGTATCCACAGTCAGAATGGCCAGACAGCCTGAAGGGAATGAATGGACTGGAGCATCTAAATCTCCCCATCATAGAATTCCTCCAAAGAAGGGTGAGAATTATCAGGAAGAAAGCAGATAGATTAAGAATAAAATCACCATGGGATCAGGATGACATCCCTGTTAGCAGAACTGAAAGCAGTGTAAAAACTGGCTTCTTTGTTGTGAAAAATGATCCCTCAATTGTTTTTATTTCATTTTATCAGATCAGGAAAGCAAAGAGCTACTGCCTGTTTTGAACTGTCTTCTGGGTAAAGGTGTCAACAAAGGTTAACTTTTGCTCTGTTAAGTAGTGAAAATCTAACAGTATTCCTTTCTGAAAGAAAAATCCAATTTGCTTATGTCAGAGTACATTTTGGCACTGGAAAAGTTGGTACCGTGCAATTCTGAGAAGATGTTATCAAGAGGCAAATAACTGGTCAGCTTAAATTCATGGCAGGAATAATCTAGAAAAGGAGAATGCTAACTATGTATTATTCATTTTTAATATGTAGAGTAAAAAAACTCTTCCAGATAGCTTCAGGTTGGTTTTTTTTTTTTTCCTGTTACTGAAAGATACAGTGGCTTATGGCCACAGAGATTAAAGTTTCCTAAGAAAATCATGGGCAACTCCCTGATGTGGCCTTGTCCCAATGTATTTGTGTGTATGCATTTCTGTTTCCAGTTACAGCTGAAGTAAGCATCAGCTGGCATTTACTACTTTTATTTCCTGTCATATAAATACCTTTTTTTAAATATATGAGAAATAGGTACAGTGGTTTCATATAGTTTGTATTTGCATTGTACTATGTCCAGAAGGGCCACCCATGAGAGAGATTTTTGTGCCCTTGCAGTTTTCCCCTTCTATGCAGGACTTGGATATGTGATGATCTTCATCTATTTATATAGGCAGTTCCTTTCCTGAATCCAAATAGGCAGCCCAGAGCACTTGCATTCCTTCAGCGTGTCAGCTGTCTTGGTACCCACAGCACCTGAGTCTTCGATCTGGAGGAGGAAACTTCATTTTAGCAATGTAATGGGGATTTTGCTATGGACAATTTGGTCGTGTTTGGATGAACAAATCAAAACTGAGGGTTGAAGTAGTTGCTAAATGTCACCTCTAGCAAATAGTTTGCTTTTCTCAGGAGCCTTTTTACTTATGCTCTGTCTGTAGACGAATACTTCCTTGGTCAGAGGGAAATCCATCTTGGCTTGTCCCCTGGCCCTGCCCCCTGCTCTCTGTCATTGCCACTGAAACCAGCTGGCATTCAATGGACAGCACACTGACAGGTAAAAAAACAGTATTAGAAAAAACATAGATAACCAGGAAGACAGGTACTGTGCACTTGTTCTACAAAGGCTGAAGCTGGAACAAGACAAAGTATTTAACAGGTAAACAAGGCTTTGCTAATGAGGGTGTAGTGTAGATAGCTCTTCTCATCCTTCAGAAAATGACATGTTCCTGCTGCAAAAGGTATCTCCCCCATTTTCCCTCAAAAGCATCTATTACTTTGATAAATTCTATTAACTAAAACCAAACATTTGTCTTACACCTGCCTAACAAGACTTGATATCTATGTTATTGAGGCTAGGATAAGACTTTCCTTTTGTTTGCTTTTTGTGATATCCAAAAAACAGCCTGAGAGGGAAGGATAATTCTCTGTGCATAATCCAGAAATACTGAAGTGAATCGTTCATTGTATTCAGATCATTCCCTCTGCCAGTGCTCAGCTGGAAGCACAGCTAATCTGTTACAGAGTAGGCAAGGGGAGGTGTCTAATAATTGCCAAATAACCTGTATCTTCAGTAAACTACTGTCAGACAAGCAATGAGGAAGCACAGGAGAATGGTGACTCAGCCATGTGTGTTTGAATCGCAACGCCCCCTGGATCAGCTCTGCCAATGTCATTATAGTGCAGAGTTTTAGGGTTTTGTGGTTTTGTTTGTTTGTTTCTTTGTTTGTTTTTCAAAGCTGTGCCTAGAATCATAGAATAGTTTTGGTTGGAAGGGACCTTATATATCATCTAGTTTCAACCCCCCTGCCATGGGCAGGGACACCTTCCACTAGACCAGGTTGTTCAGTCTCATAAAACCTGATCTTGAACATTGCCAGGGATGGGGCTCCACAACTTCACTCGTCAACCTTTTCCAGTGCCTCATTACCCTCACAATAAAGAATTTCTTCCTAATATCTAATATAAACCTACTCTCTTTCAGTTTAAAGTCATTCCCCATTGTCTTATCACTACAAGTCCTGGTGAAAAGTCCCTCTCCAGCTTTCTTGTAGGCTCACTTTAGGAGCTGGAAGGATGCTCTAAGGTCTCCCTGGAGTATTCTCTTCTCCAGGCTCTTCTCAACCCCAACTCCCTCATCCTGTTTCCATAGGAGAGGTGCTCCAGCCTACTGATTGTCTCCATGACCGTACTCTGGACTTGTTCCAGCAGGTCCATGTCCTGCTTATGTTGGGGGCCCCAGAGCTGGATGCAGTACTCCAGGTAGTGTCTCATGAGAGCAAAGGTGGAGAACCTCTTGTTTGGATGCAGCCCAGGATATGATTAACTTTCTGGGCTGCAAGTACACATTGCTGAGACATCTTGAGCTTGACCAATAAGCCCCAGTTCTTCTCCTTTGAGCTGTTCTCCATCCATTCTCTACACAGACTGTGTTTGTGCTTGGGATTGACCCAACACTAGCTCTAGTGCATTTTTGCCTCCTAATGCTTTCTTTCATCTACTTTACAAGTGAGTGAGCTGTGTAAAGCAAGGTGAAGAGGTTTTTCCTTAGCATGGCAGTACTAATACAACTGATTTATATATGACTGCTTTATACTGTAGACTGAGGTTAAATGCAGTGGACTGCTTCAATCGAATAGAAATGAAGGAATTAATACAAATAGACATCACAAATTAGACATATCCTAATCTCTAATCCTTATGGAAATAGTATATATGAGACCTGTTCTCTGTCACAATGATGTCTAAACTGTGGCCCTTAGAAAGCTGGGAAATGGGCTGAGATTCCGGGTATTCTCTTGCGCCAAGAGTTTATTGTTTTCTGTGTCTTAAAGAGCTTGAATGAGGCAGTGGGAAACACTGTGCACACCGTATGAGTAGGATGTAGGCTTAACGGAGCTCAACCGTGGTTCTGGCTTTTCTTATTTTCTGGTGGTATTTCCAGTCCAACCTCTTCTATTCAATGAAATACCCTGGTAGTTATAAAAAGCATTTTGGATACAAGAAGGTTTCTGCATATCTTTATTCAGCTTCAGAAAAAAAAAAAAAAGGAAAACTATAAATCCTTTTAGTGAAACAGTTAAAATACTTGCAAAATTCTTATGTTTTCTCTGTCTACACTGCTAACAGAATCATGTGTAGGTGGATAGGGTATCTTTTGTCAGGTGGTGAGGAAAGGTGTTATGGCCCATTTTGTTAATGCTGACACATCCTTTGACCTTTTGCATGTACCATCCCCTCCACCATCATTAGTTGTGTACTTAGTGCACTTTCCCATGACTGCCACGTGACCATATGGCACATGAAATACAGATTTGAGGATACTAGGAGGGACTGTGTTATAATCACTTCATACTTCAACTCTGAATCACAACATGTAGATATTGAACTCTGTAACATATCTTGAAGACTTGGACAGAGTTAGGGTGAAGAGGAATGTGATTTTTCTTGTCCATGTTCTCAGTTCCCATAACCAGAAGTTTTGCATAGGTCCCCCTTTTGGGGTGGAAGGGGTGATGGGATAGTGCTGACAAGGCAGGAATCTAGAACAAACTCCTGATCACCTGATTTAATTTCAGGATGTCATTATAAATTCTTTACATTTTTATTGTCTGGGCTAAGGCAACAGCTTCTGCTGTTGCTTCCTATGTGGGCTTGACTTATGTGACTAAACAGGCTGTAAAGCTGGCAACTGTGAGAATAATCTTTCCATTAAACTGATGGTCCTTTTTAATGTAGTCAGTTTTCTTTTAATGGTAGATGGTATAGCAGTGCAATGGAAAGCAAATTATTTTTTCTTCTTAGTTTAATCTTCTTAGGGAAAGTGGTAATCCTTGCTAATTTCCTCCATCAGAGCAAGCATATGTCTCAATCACATTTGTAGCTGGAGCAGAACAGCACTCAGCACTCAAATTATGCTAATAACCATTTAGATTACTTCTTCTTTGGCATTTATTCATATTGGGGATCCACCACGTAAGTCTTTCCACTATATGAATTTATGTGTTTAATCCACGTTATTTTCATTAATACCTCTGCAAGCTTGGCATGCAGCTGTCTGGCTCCTTGCCTTCTTGTCAGGTAAATGTGACGCAATAGTGTGGTCCTACCTCAATGCATCTGAACCCTGAACCCTTGCTTCTTAGTCTTTCCTACTCTGACCCCTGGCAGACAGGTGTGAGAGGGACTGCCAAGGGTCACCTCAAGCAGGGAGCATATCTAATTAAAAATGTTGTACAGGTAGAAGAGGTTCAAGTCATATGGTTATGGCATTCATATTATGCCATCCAAACTGTTAAAATAATACTGAAGACGGACTACATTATGTATATAAATGCATATAGAAAGCCAGAAGAAACCTTGTAAAACATGAGTTATAATCTGTGGTCTATGGTGTTGATTCCCATGTATTCTGAATACTAGCTTTGGAGCACTGTGCTCTCATACAATACAAACTTCTACAATTTAATTTGTTCTGTGTCTATACTGAAAATTTGTCTGTTCTGCCTGTTTTCCTATTGTATCAAAGTATGAACACTACTGCATGCAAGTAGATATAATAAAATATTTTAAGAGTGATTGAGGCTAAGTCAATAGGATTGTCACTCATGTTGATATACCTTTTCCTTTCTTGTCAACTTTCCCCTCTGAGCAATTCTTGATATATTTGTTTTGCTGCTGATAAGCACAGCTGAATAGTATCTGTGAGAGTGCAACTAAATACAAATTTCTCTGCAGCATCTTCTTAAGAATGCAGATGAACAGATATCAGTCATTTGTAATTATGTTCTTTTGGTGAAAGATTTCCTTTTGCATCAAGGATTCCTTGATGATGAATTCCTTAATTCATATATGATGATTGTAAAGAGCTGTTGTCATAATTCAGGTATTTTATTTTTTAGAAATTGATGGATACTGAAAAACTTGAGTGTTTTATGCAACTGTGTACACATTAGAAAGGGATGACTGGAATTCAGGGAGGATTTTCCTTTACTCAGACGAGGCTTCCAAAAGGCACACTGAAGCCAGTTACAAGCTCTCTGTGGAGTCAAAAGTTTCTCAGTGCAGATCTATGCTTAGCACTAAATTAGGTCTATATTTGTCCACATTACTTCAGGCCTTTAGCATTTATGGTTTCCAAGAGAAATGGGGTATCTTCTTTGATCAGAAGCTGGAAATTAGCTCTGACCAGAGAAAAACATGCAATAATGATATATCACCACACAAGTTAATAAGAGAGTTTCCTGTGAAAACAAGAAAAGAATAAGTCTTTACAAATACATTTTCCTACTTCTGTTTACTCCTTATTACCTTTTTTTTAAATTTTTGTTAGAATCTAGAATCTGAAATCTTAGGTGAATTGTGGGCGCTTTTTTTCATGCTTAGATTTGAAGTTAATTGAAAAAGTTTAAAATAGTTGGGTTGCTATTCTGCAAATAGCTCAGCCTTCTATTTGTCATATATTATTCAGATTTGCCACATATTATTCAAAGTAAAATCTTCAGGAATATTAGGAAATATTTTCTAATTATGCTATGAAGAAAGCATTTGATATGCTTTGGTGTTAGTGTGGCTAAGCAGTGAAATCATTGTGCATTTCCTACCATTGGAGCAAATCTTCCTCTAAGACCCAAGATCAACAAAACACTTAAGCAGCTGTTTATGAGATGAAAACCCATCCCAAGGCTATTTTTTAAATACCACTTTTAATCATCTTCTCTGGGACTCTCCTTTACTGTTTCATTTAGAGTGCTTGGAAATGAAGGAAACAGAAACATTTGTGGCACCATTTTTTGCAGATGGAAAAAATCCCTGAGGAGAAGCACAAAAATAGTTTTCAGTTTCATTCCAGTACTGTTTTCCAATACAGGTTTTAGATAAATGGATGTTGAAATACAGAGATAATTTACAATACCAATCACTCTGTTAATTTCATTACTTTTTTCCAAATGCACCATTGAGCCAGGCCATTTATAGTTTCATCAATGGTGTTCTCTGTCTCTCAGTCACAAACTTAATTCTTCAAAAATTTGTTTTTACAATTGACAAATTTGGATGAGGGATGCATTGTCAGGACTGATTTACATTTCTTTGGTATTGATTTCGAGTGTTAAGATATGCATCAGAAGTCATGTTTCTCTCTTACCTGCATAGCACACAGGGGAGGAATCACCTTCTTGCATTCTTGTGTGTTAACAAATCATGTCCATTATTTTTATTAATGTCACTATCAAGGTAATGGGAAGTTCTGTCTAATGGGAGGGGCAGTGAGAGTTGACCCTGGTTCTTTAAAGATATACTGGCAAGTGGCTAAGGAAGCAAAATAGAGAAATAGCTTATCTAAAATCACAAGTAACTGTCAGAATTCAGGTGCCTGATTCATATATAATATCTTCTCAGGGCACCATTTATTTCTGACAGAGTGTGTATTTGCATCTGCATACATACTCTATGCTAATGTGCAATCCTGTTCTTACAAATTGTTCTTTTTCTGAGTATTATAAGGATTATCACATCCTTAAGAGGATGACTGAAATACCCAATGATCTGTCAGGGGGTGCCAATTAAAGTTTTAATGCTGTAACAGCTGTTGTCTCCTTGTAAATGATTTCTCCTAATTTTGGGATTTTCTGTTAGCACATAAAATGCTTTGTTAATAAATGTGAAAGTCCCCAAGGACTTCGGTACATTAAACTTTAATCACTGAAGAGTGCAGAGGAATAGCTGAAATAAAAATGCCTGCATTATGCAACAATTTTAATATGTGCCCCATCTACTAAAGATACCATAGTCTCACACAATATAGCATCTATTTTGATCTTTTTGGGGTTTTTTCTTCTTCTGTAGTTATCAGCTCCCAAATCCCCGAAACAAGTTAGCCAGGGTAGGTTATTTGGAAAATTAAAGTTCCTTCTAAAATCTCTTTCTGTCTAATAGGATATTCTGTTACCTTCCAGTACAGGTCTGCTAGTTTTGGCAAAACTACAGCTATTTACATCATCTGAAAATTATATCATATACTATTCAGCTGGTCTCGTTAGCAGTTTCCTTTCAAGTCTATTTTTCCCATTTCCTTGAAATCCTCACATCAAGTCAAATTTGACACAATGCTGGAAAATGCAGCCTAGGTGAGTGAGCAGCCTGTAGATGATATGAAACATCCAACAATCAGGATTACTGGGAGTAAAAAATTTCCAAATTGTAATCTAAATATAAGAAAAATTAAAAAGCCAAAATTTACCAATGATTCATATGAACAACTTTTTCTAAAAGTGCTTCTTAAAGTAGACATTTTATCAACTTCAGTATTGGCATGGGCTGTAGAGGTGTATGATGATGCAAATGATAATAATAATAACAACAGTAATAATAACAACAACAATAATGATAATGATTGTTATCGTTGCTTTTATTATTGTTATTATTTACAGTATATACTACCATAATTATATAACCAAAACAAGAACAAAAATAATAAGATATTAAAAGAAGTGACTCAACCAGATGTAATAAACAACATTATTCCAGATTAAGGTTATCTAAAGCCAACATAGGGCTTTTGTGGGGCTGATCACTGTTTTAGCAGACATCAGTCTCATCTGATAATACTGTTGTTCCCTTTGGGTCATGTGAGCAAGGCTGGCAGCAATATTTTTATCCTCACACGTTTGTTCAGCTTGTATTTCAGAGACGTTAGCAGCCCAAGCTGTTGCCCTAGATCATGCACCTCTGAGTTGCTGCCGAGGGAGCTCAGTATATTGCGTGTTCAGCGGTGGCTGTGGTGTGATTTTAATTTAGGCGAGCCAAACTGATGCATATCTTTTCCACTACAGTACTCATTTGTATCCTGCCTCATCTCTGTCTCTACGCTAGTCACATACATTATGCATATTGTACATGCTGTCAAATCACTGCAAGGCCCAGGGGTAACCGCCCTCAGTTTCACTAGCACTGTCCATAGCTGCACATGAGTGGTTTCTCTGTCAGGATCAGTGACTTAGTGGATCTCCATCCATAGTCCCTGACAGCTTTGCCCCCAGCAGGGCACTTGGGAGGAGAAGCAGCCTGGGCTTCCCCAGTCACCCGGAGCCATCACTGTTTTCCCCTTCTGCTCCCTCATCAGAAAGCAGCTAAACAGATCTACTGCTGTATTGCCCAAAGGTGTGGTGAGTGATTGTGCTGAGCTGGGCTGGAGCCAAACACTTGTGTTTTATTACACTGGAGGAGCTGCACTGGCAGAGGTCATTTAGAGCAGAGGCTTTCCACAGAAACACACTGGGAATGTCAACCTTTCAGAAGCACATTTTTGGCTTTGTGAAATTCAGTTGCATGCCAGGATTCCAATTTTGCACCAGAAGCCCATGTTAAGGAGCATACTTTCTTGGAGGGGCTATGAGAGGAAAAGCAGGTGTCTCTCAGAGTGCAATGCCTTGCAAAGATAGACCAGTCCAAACTGAGTAGACTTTCATAATTTCTTAGCATGATACAGAGGGTATTTTTTTGGGCTGATCTCTTCAGTTTGAGTACAAATCCTCCCTTAGTGTTCAAATGGTATTTAAATGCACTTTTCAAAAGCTTTTATTTTGAAAAAATAATAACTTTATTGACTTTTAAATAATAACTTTATGAAGTAGGATTCATTTTACTTCTTTTTCCATAGTTAGAACAAAAACAAATCAACTCAACAGCACAATTATGAGTTAATTATTTTAATAACTTTCACTTTAATTTTTATTTTTAATCTTGATTTCTTTTTCTGTGCTGAAGAACAGAAGACAATCTAAACAATGAATTAATTCATTACTCTAAGCTCCTTGTTCTCTTACTTGTTCTTTTCACCCCCTCTTTTCAGATCATTAAAACTATGAGATAATCAGAGCAAGATTTAATTTGCTAGCTCCTTCCTTTCTTCCAGTTCCTTCAATTTTTTTTCTCCTCCAAATCCCAGGTTTTTTCTGCTCACTTTTACGCAACCTTCTTATCTATGTTTAAATTACTTAAGAGCAGGTAGAATAGAAAAAGGAGTAAAAAAGACTCCTATCCACTACTAGTTTCTCAGTCGGTGAATTTCTGCAGTTCTTGCCTATTGTAATCAGTGGAGCTCTACTGAAATGTTCTTGGGGATCTCCTGTCTCCATTAGAGTCATCAGAGACATTACTGTGCCTTGCCATTTGGATTTGCTGCATAGACAATACTATGTTGTGTAGTACTGACTGCAAGAAAATCTATGCTCCCCACAAGGTTCATAATTAGCAGCAGTCCTTTTCCCTACCTGCTGTGGCTTTCACCCTCAACTTCCACTCCCTGGAAACTGAGAATTACATCTGGTGATGGAGAGGGAATTATCTGTTGCCTGCAGCTTTGCAGTGCAGGCTTATTCAGACACATCAGATTAAAACTTCTTTCCCAAGGGAGAACAGTGGAGAATTGTTGCTGGTGCTGTGACTGGCTGAGGGGTTCAAAAGGATCTGGAGTGAGAGAGGGCTGTTCTGGTGAAGATCTCCCAGTGTAAATAAACCATACTGGTGATGAGTGACAGACCAAAGACAGAAGACTACACTTGCATTGCCTTTTGCAGGCAGACATAGACATGCTCTGCCTGTGCTACAAGTGGACTAGAAGTTAATATGTTATATATTTCAATGTACCTTTGGTGCTTGCAAAGCTGACTGTAGTTACATACTTCTGTTTTGTAAATAACTACAGTCAGGAGATTGGAGTTGCTTGAGCAGAGCAAACTCATGTCTGCCTCCACAGTGGGGACCTGAACATGATGGAGTCTTGAAGATACCTATTCGTCAGCATAGTAGCAGTGTCATAGCTAAGTGCCTGAGCTCTTCTGATCCCCAGTGCAGTCATCTTGGTTTTGCCATGCACATCGTAAATACGTACTGACATATCTCGCTCGCTCTTTTGACATAATATTGTCTACTGGTACTTGTACCTCAAGACCACTTGACAAAACACAGGTCCTGATCTGTCTACCATCACAATTTCAGAAACTCTTTAACCTGTAACAAGCCACCATTTCCCCTAAAGGAAAATACACTTTTCTTTCATGACAAATATTCATGCCTGACTCTGTGTTTGTCCTTCCCTACACCTGCAAGTTTACGCGGCAAATTGAGTTAGAGAACAAATTCACATTAGAAACCACCCACCAAAAATGGTTAGGTTGACTTCTTTTGAGTAGCAGCACATAGACCATCTCAAAAGTGTGCATGTAAATATGGTTATAGTTTTTCTAACTAGGATAATTATTAAACATCAAAAAAGTCTTCTGTTTTCTCTTAGCCTGTGCTTTTTTACTGTGACCATTGAAAATACATCTTTCAAGTACTAAGTTATACTTATATAAGCTACTTAATATATGCAGTAGTACCTAATATTGCAGAAATGCCGAGTCCATTACTGTAAAAGGGACTTTCGGCATTAACTTCAACGAAGCTAGGATTTCGCATGGAATTTCGGTGTTAATGAAAAACAGATGAGAATAATAACTATAAATTTTGCTAGAAAATGGTGAAATCTGGAAATCCTACTCAGTATTTACTGTAATATACTTTTTTTTGCCTGATTATGATTTACAAGATTTTACTTCAAAGAGAAGTACATTAGCTTGCGGTGTTGTTGATATATATTCATGGTCTTACAAAGCTATCATTATACAATTGGGTTTTTTTCCGCTCTTTAACTTCTTCTTCCCGTCTTTTGCATCTTTGCTTTTTGAGCCTATGGAAATATTCTTTCTCTCTCTTTCTTTCTCCTTTTTCTCTCTTCCTTGCCTCACCCTTTCCTTATTTTTCTCCCCACCCCTCTTGTCCTTCTATTCAGAGAAGATGCACATCCGTATGCTAAACCTGCTGCTATTTCCAAAACCTGAACAACAGCATTAACTCTTGAGTCCTGTGCTTCTATACAGTTCTGATGTGTTCTATGAACAGCCACACCTATACAAATCACACTGAGGAATGTATTTTTTAAACATTGGCTCTTTAACATCTGCAAAGACTCAAAGTCTGCAAAATGCTGAGCATCTCCTCCAAATTGTTAACATTACATCCTTTTTGTGTTGGAGAAGATACACAGAATATCTCAAAGTCACCCAAAACCTCCTTCCAGTTCTAGTCAGAGTGATGCATGAAACAACACTCTTATCAACTACAGTAGATCTGTCACATTTAAATTACAATGTGTCTGTAGGTGCCTTTGTACTTTTTCTTTTAAAAATAGTCTGTGAATTTAGGAGTACTCTTTGGATGAAATTAAAATAGCAGGTGATTTTTGGATATGTTTGAAAGTATATGTTTCAGTTTAAAAGTATAAGATGTATATTTTCTTCTACATTTCTACTTTACGTTTTTCCAGCATACTTTGCTGGCATACTTCTGTTTCCCAATCTGGCTCCACGGTGAGTAGACAGAGAGCAATAAACACTGTAAGAGGGCTGTGATTACTGCTTATACAAGTTACATCCAACCAAAGATTGATTTTAAAGTGAGAAAGAGGCTGATAAGATGATAGATAAGTATGGCTTGACTTCTGAACCCTTGAGTGTTTCTTAGTGCTTTGTGTCAGATTTGGAAGTGAAAAAAGGCTGTGAAAGGGTGTAGATAGCATCATGGGGAAAAGGGGTCAAGGGACTAAGAGTTTCACTTTGTGGGTGGGAAAGGGGATGTAGGGATATTGGAATTTCATAGCCAGATTAAAATCATGGAAGACAAGTCTTAAGATCAAAAACTTTTGTCCACTGCTTGGATAAATTAACATATTGTTTTAGCAGTCTTCTAAAAATTGCTCTTTTTAGAGAGTTGCAGACTATGACTGAGGAAGTTTCGGGTCTTGAATCAGAAAATTATGCACAATAATGCTGAAATTAAACTATTTCATCTATGTCCTGTCAAATGAAACATAAGGTAATATTTTTCATCTTTGAATCTTGACAAATTGGTATTTTTGTGGATGAAAAAATACGTAGCATAATAAATCTCTTTCTAGAGTGTTTGAGCTTATTAAAATAAATTGATATCTAAATTTTGGATGGTTTCAAGCAAATTAAATCAATATTTGTTTCCAAAGTGTCAGTTATATTAGAGCTTAGCTTTTCTACTAAGATTAGATTATAAGCCTAGATTTACTGTGGAAAAGGACCTCGAGGTCCCAGTAGACACTAAATTAAACATGAACCAGCAATGTTGCATTGCAAAAGAAAAAGGCAAATGGTGTCTTTGGCTGCATTAGCAGTGTTGCCATCACTTTGAGGGATATGATGCTTCCCCTCTATTCAGCACTGATGATGTCATTCCTGGAAGGCTGTGTCCAGTTTTAAACTCCCCAGTACAAGAGAGATATGGATGCACTGAAGTCCAGCAAAGGGTCACAAAGATATTTCAGTGTCTGGACCATCTGTCCTGTGAGGAAAGACTGAGAGAGATGGGCCTGTGCAGCCTGGAGAAGAAAAGGTTTAGAACAAGGGTCCTCAAACTACAGCCCGCGGGCTGTACCCAGCCCGCGGGCATCCTTAATCTGCCCCCCCCCCCGCCCGGGGTTGGGGGCAGAAACCAAGCAGCCCCGTCCTCCACCTCCTCCTCTGCGATGTGCAGCAGGCGAGAGGCGGGGG
>JAWWLV010000088.1:48605617-48623931 GCA_035041135.1 Platyrinchus mystaceus | reverse complement strand
TCATTTTAAATATTGCATTCTTTTTCCTGTTTTTGTGCACTACTACAAATAAAATATGTGCAGTTTGCATAGAAATTAGTTCATTTTTTTCCAAACTATAGTCCGGCCCCCCACAGTGTCTGAGGGACAGAGAACTGGCCCTCGACAGTGTCTGAGGACAGGGAACTGGCCCCCTGTTAAAAAAGTTTGGGGACCCCTGGTTTAGAGGGACCTCATCAATGTGTATAAATAACTGCAGGGGAGGCTGCACAGAGGACGGAGCCAGGCTCTTTCCAGTGGTGACCAGTGACAGGACCAGAGGCGATGGACACACACTGAAACAGAGGTGGTTCCCACTGAACATTAGGATACACATTTTTACTGAAGATATCTTCATCTGACATTCAAAAGCCATCTGGACTTGGTCCTGAGCCACTAAAGTCTAGGTGACCCTGCTTAAGCAGGGTGTTGGACAGGGTGACTTTAAAAATTCTCTCCAAACCCAACTGTTTTGTGCTTCTGTATGGATTTCCCATAGAGTTCAAATGACCACATTGGACCTTTGCAAGTGAGAGGACGCTGTGGTATCATTAAGATACCCATATTCACTTACTCTTATCTGATGCCATGTTTGTATTTGCAAGTATTTGGAGAGAATTACCTAAAACTACAGACTCGCAGATGCTAAAGTAAAACACTATGTAATGTTAGAAATGCTAAGTTGATCTTCCTTCTTTGCCCTTCTCTCAGATTTTCAATAATTTTATTGTTGTTGTTCTGTATTCTCTTGTTATATCCTATTTGCAGCTGAGTTGTTAAAACTTCAGGGCCTATAATGCATCTTTTCTTTTTGCTGATGGCTAGTAGGAACTTTTAAGTGATCCAACAAACGACAATGCACTTGGCAGAAAACTGCCAAGAATGGAGAAGCAGCAGTCATATTTACTGTGGGTGCCACCAATTTTGGTTGAATTTTCTATCTGAATAGGAATGATGTTCTTGTCAAGGTCGAAGGCTTGCTGCTTATCTGTTCTGTTCTATCCTTTACTTCTCACTTTCTGTGCTACTACAGACAAGTCATTTTGTTTCTGTTCTGCAGGTGACAAGTGAGGAGCATAAGCCTCTCTGCCCCACAGGTGGGCCATGAAGATCATAATGTGAAACCCTTAGTGATACATAGTGTATAAATATATTCAATTTAATATTCTGTTTATCTGCATCAAGGAAACCTCTTTGAACTGCAACTGAGGTCAGAGTCCCATCCTATTGAACACAACAATCAAGGCAGTCAGTCCTTAGGAACTGAAGCCACAAATCCTGACTCTTATTCTTAACTCCTGGCAATTGTATTCTGCATTGGCAAGATAAAAAAAAATAAAATTGCAAGTTCTTGAACATAGACAAATTCCTCCTGGGATGCCTCTTAATGAAAATTGCTTCATGTATGTAATACTGAAAGGGTCAACCAAATCAACCAGATAGACAGATCTTCAGAGAAAGGATAGAAAATAGATCTTTCTCCTCTCATTTGTATGCTTACATTGCTTCACTATAATGATGCCACCTGCTTCCTTTTAGGTGAATAACAGTCTTTTATTTGCAAAGGTTTTTCTTGAACATATTCCAGTTCAGAAAAAACTTGTTCTTATGCTTCTGGTAAAAAAATCCTCAAACCCAAGACTTTCGTATGGGGACAATCTGTCTGTCAATATGCATCAGATTTGTTGACCATAAAGTTGATTTAGTATTCTGTGCCCATATTTTCTCATGAGGCAGACTAATGAGAAAGGAAAATAGATAAGGGAAATGTCAAGGAGAATTGCAGTGAAAATTTAGATTGTTTTGCAGATGGGTAAATAGAAACAGGGTTAAAAAGCAGGAACTTTCATTTTCCCACAATTGCTTCTGCTGTACAATACCAGACACTTTGAAGAACAGAATTTGGGAACTAAAAAAACCCTTCATTACAGAAGCCTGCTTGCATCTGTAGCTAAACATATTCTTACAGTATGCCTGGCAAAAGAGGCAATCACAGACATTATTATCAAGTATATTCTAGTTCACTCATGATGGGCATCTGTGAGAACTTGCACAGTTTTAAAAATCTATTGTTGAAGTAAAATTCTGTCTTGCTGAAACACTAACACTGTAGGAAATAGTGCTATCTTCAATGATGGAGAAATGTTACAGGTGCAGGGTCCTGTATGATGACTGATGGTGTACAGCAAAAGAAACAGACATAAACTGGGATGCAGGAGAACTGGTGTTTATCTTAAGCTCTCCCACTGATCTGGTGACTCATCTCTATCAAGTCAGGTGGCCTTTTTTCCTCTTTTTTGCTGTTTCCAAGTTGATGATAATGATACTGGCCTCCTTCAATAAAGTGCCTTGATATCTGCTTGCTGAAGATATACTTTATGTTAAAAGTCATGCCTTTCAACAGCTATGAAAGGCAGATGGTCAGCTCCTGCTGTATTTTAACCCTGCTCCCTCTGGCTTGAGCTTATAAAACTAGATAAAAGTAAGTGACAGTAGCAGATAACCAGTTGCCTTCTTCATGCATAGATACATAGATAATCTCAACCAGATGGGAACAAAGAACAGATGTTCCCTAAACATATGTGCAAACAAAAAATTGCAAGTGTGAATGTTCATGAGCAATGAATAAAACAGGGGAAGTGAACAAAGTATGAATGCAGGATGCAAACAAGTATTTGTGAGGCCTGATCTGGAAAATTTCAGCTACCTCTAGAAAATGAAACATTCAAGAAAATGAAAGGACTTGGGGCTATATATTTCTTTTCAACTATGAGACATAAAGACATTCATCTATTTGTCTTCAGTCTTTTCTGAACAAGAAAGGATGTCATGCCAGGACATACATCTGTATGCATTTAGGCTTCTCTCCACATGGTTGAATTTGTGAGGTAGACAAAGAATTTGCTTTCATTTCCAGATTTCTGTGCTTAAGCTTATTTTCTCATGATTCAGTTTCAGTCACCTTACAACCTTCCAGGACTTCTATTTTGTTGAAGTGAGCATTAAAATGACTTACTGAAAACCCAATTGTTCTACTACTGCTATATTATCCTTCCTTCAGAAGATTTGACTACATTTCACTCAAACTTTCTCTTACCCCAATTTTAAATTATTACATCATAATGCCGTTAATTTCAGGGCAGATCTACAGCATCCTGCAGAAGAAAATTAGGTTGAAATAAAGCCTCTAATTGTAAAGATATTTTTCCACTACCTGACAGGCAACTCATTAGCAATATTACAAATACGAGATAAGTTGTTAAGCTTATATTAAATATCTTAAATCACTACAAGTTACCTCCTTTTGTAATTGAATGGGATGCAAAAAAACTTGCCATCTTTCCTAAGAGATAAAGAAAATATGATACAAAATAGATAATAAGGTTAAAAAAAATTTCTGTAAACACAGTTATATTTTCAAAGTTAGGATGTTGATTTTGATCATGCTTCTGGAATTTCTGAGATATTATTGTAGTTTTTTTCTAGATATGTAAAAGCACATAGGAAATATGTTGTTTTCTCTCAGTATGTACACTTATGTCAGTATATACACTTATAAATATGATTCTCATTTTTTAAAAGCTTTTGGGGGCATGTGTGAGATGTGTGTTAAAATACATGTAGTTCACACCTCTTCATACAATTATACTTTCTCCATTTGGCTGTAGAAATCCCAGATACCATGCCAAACAGAAAGATTTACAAGTGTTTTTCTTTGATGTACTCTGACTTAAAATGTATTTCACCCTTGAGGAAATACCCATATGATGTATTTTGTACACCATCAGTAGCAAATTCATCTTAGTAAAAATTACTGTCTTTACTTAGAAATTTTCACATTTATGTATGAAAACTGCTTCATAAGGTCAAAGACATGAGTTCTCTTTTTCACACTAACTTGCGCAAAGCAAAGGTGAAAGCTGTAAAATATCTTCAAGCTTGCTTGGCACCTGATCAGCTCTGATTTACAAGGGTGTTCATACTGCTGCTATAGAATTAATATATTTGCACTAGCCTGCTTTAATTTAGATGTGTTCCAGATCAGTTAACTGGAAGAACTAAATAGGTGTTTAGCATTTCATATATATGATTATTGCTTTTATTTAACTTTTTAGTAAAGCTGGATAGGAAATGGTTGCTGCAGCCTCTGAAGTTTTTGGGATTTAAGAAGAATATTCCTATGCCACATGAGGAAAATATTATATATTCTCTTGGGGTTTTTCATGTCTATGTATGTGTCTGTGTTCTCATGTAGTCCTTGAAAGAAAAGATGGTTGCAATATTCTTGTGGTGTAGCCTGCTGGTGAAGGTGCTTAATGAGAAATATAAGCCCAGAGCAAATAAGCTGAATTTAGGTAATTGTTATGTCTGCAATACTTAGTTCTGTGTGTTGGGTCCTTCTCCTGTCTGCGCAGGTTTGCACTGTACTTGAGGGTCTCTCCCTGAGAAATTATTAGAAACAGTCTGCTGTGAAAAGTTTACATTCTGTGAATCAATGAATCACAGGCAAAGCATTTGGTTGAAAAATTCCCAATCTTTCTGTTTAGTCATTCATTCTGATGTTTTCTGTTTGTGTCTTCCCTTCCTTATCCTCTCTCTTTTTGGAGCGTATTTTTCAAAGACTTACAGATAAAGCTTACAGATAAATCTGTTGAAATTTTAATAATAGTGATTCTTGAAACATCTGGCACAACATCTGGACTTGGAGTCCTGAGAATAGCACCCTCTCTCCTGTCCTCCTCATTCATACCTAAAAATTAGAACAGGTCAGTAGTGGGTTTTCTGCTACTTCTGTTAGTATATAATATAAGAGAGTCTTCACAGGAAAGAAGACCTCTTAAACAAGGTGAGCACACAGCTCTCAAAGGCATAAAGTGAAGTGGGCTAGCAGGGCCTGGGATATTGGATGCTGCCTCTACCTTTTCATCAGATCAGTTTTATGCCCTTTCTTGGCTTACTTCTTGTTCTGTCCTGTTCCAGCTGCTTTTTTCTGTCTCTACAATTGCAGTTGGCTCTTGTGTTTGTATTGAGATGCCTCCAATTCCTTAAAGTGGCTTCAAGCTTCTGTTTTTCTGTGATTTCTTCCAGCTTCTCATGCTGTGCAGCTACAGGATATGGATAGGAAGGCCTAGGTTGCCAGATGTGTCCAATGCAGATTTTGTCCCAACAGACTTTTTTTTTCTGGCTGAGCTAAAATTGCTATGCTTTTTGTTTCCAACCACATCAGCTTTTCTGGCTAGGCAAGGTTTTGCATGGTGTGCTTTAATGAACGCACTGAAAGCTTCAGGCTGGTTCATCATATCTAATTTAGCTTACTTTGCAGTCATTACTCCTCAGTAGAGAGTGCCATGCTGTCCTAAACTGATGATGACTGCTTTTCCAATCTAAATGTTCAAAACTACTTGGATGGACCAAGCAAAATCCATTTCTAAACAGCTTTATTGTTCAGATTATGTGTTCCAAATAAGGTATGTGATTAGGTGAAAGAAAATCCAATACATTTTCAAAATTTTTGTGGGTAAATTTAGAAATGGAGTATGAAATTGGTGAGGAGCCAAAGAATAGCACAAATAGAGCAAACTCCGTTGCTCTCACATACTTGAGTGTTGACCCTTCAGGTTCAACGCACACTCTTCTTCCTAACCTAACCAAGCCATAAATCTTATGTAGCCAGCAAATGTTACCAGGAGACACTTGCATACAGCTTGTGCATTACCAGCTTGTGCATCTTAATAGAGAGACACACTTATTTGTGTGCATTTTTTGCACTAATGTACCTTGGTCATTTCTTGAGAAAGATATTTGGATGCTGAGCACCCAGTAGAAGCTTAATTCATAGACCAATCTACTGTAGAAGCTTAAGTCCATTCTGTCAGCTAGCTACCTTTAAACCACCCTTAAATCACATTAAGGCAAAGCTGGTAGAAGTTTGTATTTATTTAGTGGGTGAGTTTTTTCTGGGTTTTGTTTGAGGGGTTTTTTATTTTTTTTTTATTTTTTTTTTTAAGAAGAGCTCTAACATTTAATCCCACAGTTGACTGACAAAACACTAGATCTTTACAAGCTCTTCATCGAGGATTTATTCTTAAGAACCTTTACTGCATTCATGGGAGGGATGCTTGAGATGGGGACACATGCTTGTTTCTGACCTTCTCAATGGTTACCCTTTCTCCTTTGTTTGGAAATGCTAAAGGCAAAGCAAGGTCAATCATGGTGTGCACTTAGCTAAACTATTAGCAAGCACTACCTTACTGAGTGATAAAGCAGCCTTGTCTGCCTGTTCAAGAAACAGGCAAGTCTCAGTGAGGAGCTTTTGCACACCCTGATTTTTTTTTTTCCACGAGTCTGGGAATTGACAGTCAGTTTCTGTGCTTATGTGCAAGGCTAACTCATGGTATCATGACATTGCCCATTTGAAAAATTTGTTGATAAACAGTGTCACACATCCTCCATTACACATGGGATGGGCAAAATTAGGAAGTTCTCTATGCAGATCTTAAAAAGAAAAAAAAATCTTTTGAAAATATCTCCGCTGTGGTGCCAACAAAAAAACTTTGACAGTAGTTAGGCACTGGTATCTTCTGGCCTCTGATTATTTCTATGTTCATTGCTCCCTTGTGCTTTCCCCATCTGGTTGACATTTGCTTGAAAATTGTTAGGTTTAATGCTACTATTGAAGGGATGGCAGCATTTTCACTGCTGTTTTTTGCACAGTTTGTAGCCACAGAAGGGTTCTAGATGCTAACCCAGAGATATGTAAGAACACATTTTTTCCTGATACTGCAGATATAGACAAAGACTCCCATGTATTTTATTATGTTCCAGACCTCTCCTGCTGCTATCTACATTGGAATCAGTGATTTAAAATTTAAAGATTGCAATGCATTTTAGACAACTTGCCTACCCACCCTCAAATGCCCCATGTCCCATATTTTTTGAAGCCACTTGGTCTCTTTCAGCAACTATGTCATCACTTGGTGGAGTTTTGGTGTGTAGGTTAAACGTATTAACATAATATCTGCCATCAATAGCTGACACAACTTGCTGCCCTAGGATGGATTACAGTGTGTAGGGCTGGTATTTATTGCTGAATAAATAGAAGGAGGGAAGGGGATGAATGGAGAGAAAATTGTGAGCTGTCCAGCTTTAGAACCCAGAGGTTTTTAAATCAGTAGTTCTACTGTCTCCCTCTGTCTTCTAAAACGCCTACAAACAACAGCAGCGAAAAGAGTATATAGAGGCTTGTCATTGTTAATAACGTTGCACTGATGCATGTATTATGAAAATGAGTATATGAGTAAAGGAGCTGCCTTAGTTAACACAGCAGAAGTGTGATCAAGTGCTGCTCTCTCTTGATCTCCTGTAGTCCCCTTGCCACTGTGCTTTAAATATCCAAGGAGCTTTCTGTATTGCACATTGCACTTTTTGAAGAAGTAAGCTTTGTGTTGGTCTTTGTCAGGCCAAAAGCTGCTGATGGTACCAGGTCCTCTTTGTCAGCCTGGGCCCCACAAGGCTTGTCTTTCTCCTTCTTGGAAGGATCAGAGATGATCTGCAGTGTGTTATTTATTCTTAGCAATGCCATGCCCACCTTCTCTGCCACCACTCTGGTGCCACCACATGCTGTAGAGTGATAGCTTTGCCCTGGGATTTGGGAGAAGGATGGAACCATCTCCATCTGAACACTGCATGAGGCTGGGGCTAGTTGCCGCCTTGTAGCTCATGTGTTTGGTGACTGTCAGTGGTATCAGCATGTACACCTCACAGGTGCATCCCTCAGTCATAGGTGTAACCTTCATGATCTGTCTCACTGATGCAATCCAGCTTGCTTCATGCCTCAAAGTATGCAGTCCTCTTACCTAATACTCATTCCTAAGTAGTTCTGAGTAGGAAAAATCATGGATTCCAAAGATGACTCTTCATATACTATTTTCAAGGTCTTTAAGAAAAAATAATAGGCAAAGTGTTGCTTGTTGCCGCTGTTCCTTTTTTAGCCATGTGTTCCTTTAATGCCCTCTAATAGTAATCAATAAGTGCTAGCTATTCCTGGGAGGGAAACAGCATGAAGAAATGGGTGAAAATACCATTGTTTGCTAGCAAAGAATTGCTCATAATTGGAACTGTAAACATGGATTGATTATTTCTCTTTTTGTTTAATGTGAGGCTACTTCAGGTTTTCTAGAAAATAGGTTGTATTTCCTTTCCTGTTGGCTCCATACAGTGTGTGCTGGTCTTAAACATCCTTAAGAAAAACTTACTTTTGTTTAGCTTGTTGTATCTACCTCATGGAGATGTAGTCACCAGGTATGTATTACCAGTTAAAAGAGATACCCAGAAAAATCCCAAGTAGCTTAGATATCCCTAACACATATCTTACCACATTTGCAACTAATGTTCTTCTCAGATAATGTGATTCGTAGCTTTAAAAGATATAAGTTGTCTAACAACAGAATAATAATAACAGTAAAAAAACAACCAATAACTGAGAAAATCCCAGTATATGATTAACTCTGTTGTAGAGGGACCTGGTCCTGACGATGAGTCCATCAGAATCAATAGAAATGACTAATGGATTAGGTCATATTTTTCTCTTATCTAGTAAAAGACCTTTCCCAGATCTTTGTTCACGAAGACTGGCCACACACACCCTAGCTAAGTCGCCATATCAGGACAAAGCTGAACATATGCTAAAACACTTTCCCAAACTAGAGCTGAAATCAGTCATTCTGTACTTTACCTGTGCTTTGGCCATTCATTGCCATCTTGTTGGAGGTTCTGCAAGTCTGAAGAGGAGAAGTTGAGGTGACTGTAAAAGATAAACAGCAGCAAAGAGCAGAACGAGGTGAGGAGACAAAGCAAGATGTCAGGTCGGGATGTCAGAGGTAGACTTTCACACACAGCTCTAGAGGGATTCTCATGCAACTAAACTTAAGTGCGTGGCTAAAGGCTCTGCTAAAATGTTTTCAAGCCAGACTGAAGCACTTTCACACATATTAATTTGGAGTGTGGGGAAGAGTCCTCTTGTAATGACTCTAATTCATGCAACACACAAAAAGACAAGTCAGTTTCCACATTATCATTCTATCTTTTTAAAGCTAGTATTGACAATATTGAGTCTCAGATTTTCAGCCATAAAGACTGCCTATGCTGAATTAGAGACCTTCTGCCTTAACAGCCCATGTATGGAACAAATAAGGTAGGAAACTATATGCACAGGCTGTTGTTCTGTGCTCCTGGCAGAAACCAGAGAGTATGTCTTCAAAGTGCAATTAGCACAACAGATACATTGTGCCTCCTGTGGACCATTAAATATTGTATTTCATAAGAGTCAGACCAAACTTATATGCATGCATATATACTATTGTTGTCACAGTTAAACTGTTCTCTCTGTGTCTGGATATGCCGACCAAATTTGAAGTTTAGGCATTGTTTTATCAATTTTTTTCTTTCAGTAGGATTTTTGATGTTCATATAGCATTTTGTATTCAAATCTACAGAGAACATCAGACTAGATAGTCTCTTAAATTGTGTTTCCCTGGAGTATTTCAGTTTCTGTCTAATGTTGCATTTCATTTCACACAGAGAGTATAACATATATTAAGAAGGCATAGCACTATATGGGTGAAAAATCAGTTCTTAGTTTAATTAGGAATTCCTCTGGACATTTAGAAGGGCTTTTAACAGAGACTGTATCTTTTGGGGCCTTTGATGTCAAGTCCATTCTTTCATGTTATTTTCACCTACAGAGAGGAAATCATCCTGGTTCAAACATTCTAAGGATGTTAGAGGTATTTCCAGGGAAACATTTTGAGAAAGTCAGACCCATTGAAAAGAAATCTAAAGAAAATGGATAACAAAACAGAAAAAAAATGGGTTGAAAGAAACAGAGTCAAAAATGAGAAAGGAGTAGGATAAAAGACAATTCAGAAGATGGCTGAAATACTTGAAAGACTGAAGAGAAAACAAAAAGAAAAAATATAGTGGGAAAAATTGCAAAGCATTCAGCAACAATGAGAAATGAGAAAAAATAAAAAGAAATAAAAATATTACAAGTAGAAGAGAGGAAAGAATGAAAGATGTGAGGGAAAGCATATGAATGGATTGATGGCAAAGGAAAATATGAAAACAAGAAGTGAATGGATATGTAAATTTATTTGGAGAGAGATTATGTCCTTAACATCATTGTGTGGGCATTATGTGAGTTTTGCTGACAACTTCAAAGTGAACAAGGTGATAGAAAATGGAAGACAGGTTCTGTACTTTGGACATCAAAGATGTGTGAATATTCATGAGCAGGTGAATCTGGGTGGTTCAGAACTGACTGTCAGGTTTTCAAAATAGGCTTGTGTGATACTGTTTGTGTCAAGTAGAAAACAGATATACTGTGACCAGTGCCAGAGCTTGTTTTTTTGTTTTGGAGGAGAGAATATGTATATGTGCTGCTCTACTAATGAGTCAGTGCTTATAATCTTAGTTTGGCCTTTCTTTAATAAATTTTACAAAGGGAATGAGGTTCAAAATCAGTATTGTTTTTTGAGTTTTAGAAGATTTGTATTTCTTCAAAGATGTATCTTAAGTTTAAGCAACCCAGGCCTTACCTAGACCCATTGAGCCCTAAAAATTACTCTGGGAAGAGTCTTTGAAGGCTGAGCTCAGTGTACTTAGAAGAAAATTTCCTAGCCAGTGTTTCACAAATCATGTGAAAAACTTTCAGTATTTTTTAAACAGTTAATTGATATAAACAAACCATGCTTATCTAGTAAACAAGAATTGTTATCCCCTTCTAGTAAAATCAAATTTGGGGTTCTGCTGGTTGGTGGTGGACAAAGAAAACAAAAATTCTTTATTTAAAAAAAATGCAGAAAATCCCGTTTTCCTAAACCCAGAAGGAATAGAATAGGGCATACTTCTTTGGCAACATCTTTTAGACATAATTCTGCCCAGATGGTACACTTTCTAACCTGTTCTTCAGAGCTGCGCTCCTTTTTCAGTCCATTACGTCCTGAGGACCTCACTGCCACTGTCCAAGCCTGCTTGGCCCCGGCAGTTGAACCTTAGGATTAAAGGGTGGGCTCAGTTCAGCGCAGGCTGTGTCTCACCTAAAAAATCCATTGCACAGGCTTGAAAGGTAAAAAGACGTTTCCCAAATCTTCGTTCGCGAAGACTGGCCATGTTACATTACGTTACCTTCACTTTATCTCTAGTTTGTGTTTTCCTGTGGCTTCTGCTGCTCATGTAAGCACCTCTACTAAAAATAATTGACCTAGAACTCTTTTGTATATGTGCCTGGTATGCATATCTCTGTAGGCCAGAACCTCCTGTTTTGGAAGCTCCATGGGAGAATTTCTTATGTTTGTTCCTTTCCAAATGAAGAACACTTGTTCTTTCAATAGGATCTTAGCAAATCATGACAGTACAGTGAAGATCACTGATAGGCATTACTTGGTCATTTTGAAATGGATTCTCTGCAAATATTTGTTACCAGTTTTCCAACAGCCTCTCTCAACTCTTTCTAGTAAAAGAATAAAAAAAGGAAAGAGTCAGCTTTACGCTGAAGTACACTGGATCAAGCACTGGTCTGCTGGCAAGTAGCATCAGATCAATAATCATGTTCTATGTGTCTCTAAGCAAGTTGCTCAACCCTTTCATCCTTAGTTCACAAGATAAAAATGCAATAATTTTCTCCTGTTATTTACATTGGCCTTTTAAAGAGTTTAGTCTTTTCCATGAAAAATTGGGCAAGGCAAACCCTGGTATATCTTTGGTCATATTTTATCCGTATTTAAAGCATACTTATCACACACATTTCGAGGCCATTCTCTTTGTGTTACTGTAATATAAAGTTGCAGTGGTTTTCATCTTCTCAAAAAACGTTAGGATAGTGACAGATAAAGTTTGAAAATTACTGAAATTGAGTGAAGCACAGAGAAGTTCAGGAACAGAGATGAGTCTCCTGAGAATATCTTACCTACCTGCAGTTTACTTAGGAACAGGCTCCCTCACTAGGTAATCTCCTGCTTCAAACCTAGGTTGAAATGCCACAAAACCAGCCTATCTCAGACATGGGGGGATTTCAGTTGTTCATACAGACTGGGTGGGATTCAGTGGTAAAGTTTAAATGCAATATAACAATAGAAGAAATGAATCATTAGTGTAACTTAATTCAGTGTTCCTCTCTGTACCTGCCTTAGAATATGGTAAATATTTTTCCAGTTAGTGCATTCTAATTAATGTTGGAGATACTTGTGCAGTGAATGTGTACCTCATGGCCATCTAATCTGGAATGGTTTTATGCTTTTACTTCTATTACAGAGTCACTGTTCTTGTTGAGAAATAGAAAAGAGCTCTATAACATATCTGTGCAAAGTACTTAGCCTGTATGGACTTCAAAATAGTTTTCTCTAAATCTCTACAGCCTTTTAAAGGCCTCCATTTGCTGCTGCTCAAGGAAAGTATTTTTTTTCCCTTAAACAGACCTTAATAGTTCATCAAATTTTTGAATAACAAGTGGTTGATCATGTACCTTAATTACAAGAGCAAATTGAAGGCACTTGTACTATTCATCAAAATAAATCATATACTAGTTAACCAATGAAAAAGTCGACAGACAGAAGAATAATACCACAGCAGTGTTAGCAAACATAGGGGTAAAATTCTTAGCTGGTGTAAATCAGCATGGCCTCAATCTCTTCAACAGGCTTGTGCCAGAAGATACCAGCTAATGAACTGAAATTTTATTTGAGTAAACGTGTGAAGAATTATGTGCACTAATGTTCTTTTGGGAAATTAGGGGGCAATATTCACTGGTGTTGGATATTTAGTTGTTGCTTTTTATCTGTCCTTTCTGATAAAACAAAGAATCATGTTGCTTCTATAGTGGGAGACCAGCTTTTTTCTGGAGAATGTGATTTGCAATTCTCATTTTCTAAACCAGCTTGATATGCTTACATACAGAGATTAAATGTCTGGGATAAGAAAGTTCAGTTATTAGGTGAAGTAAAGAGCTGTGATGCTGCACATAAAGCATTTCGAGATCTAGATAAAAGATTAAAGACCAAACTTATTCTGTGTGCAAGAAGAAACAGATTTCACACATGAGGACAATGATTTTCTTTTAGAAGAGGAGTGCAATAGCTGTTCTCAATGCAGTGCTGGCTCATAAAAACCTGAATGTTTTCTCTAGACACTACTCAGGTCTCTTTTTTTTTTTTTATTGTGGGGATTTTATTGCTGATAATCTCTCCTGTGTTGCAGGTGCTTTCCAGATGTACAAAGTTCCCATCCCTCCAAATATTATCAATAAACAGGGGTCAGAGGAAGGAAGCAACAACATGGATTTTCTATAAGAATCAATACATTTTGCTATAAAGAGCAGGGCAGAAAAAGCATTTTGAAGCAGGGAAAAGAACAGAGGGCAGAGGCTGCTTCAAGACAAACTAGTAAAGGTCAGTTGATGAAGAGAGGGACTGCAGAAGGGTGCCACAAGGTGACTTTTTGGGTTTGTAATAGAAGGGCAAGAAGAGTTCAAAAATGGGGCAGAAAAGGAGCAATAGGAAGGGCAAATCTCCTGTTGAAGGGTAGTGACCATATGACTTTAAGGCCTTCAGTGCATTTGACTATAAGAGTACTATACCCACACTTGCTATGAGAGCATTATTTGGAGGGGAAAAAGAGGATAAGTGATAGAGAATTATTAAATGCCAGATTTCTGGGAGCTATGTTGCTTTGAGTCTGTTCCCCTGTGCTGTCATGCTGGCATATAGTGTAAGGGCCCTGTAAAAAAAGGGCAGGGGAGAATTGCATGTAATATTTAAAGATAGAAACACAAAAGAAAATCACCCTTACATGGAAAAATACAGAGTGATCAAAAAGAATTACTTTATGGGTCATTCTAAGGGTTTGTTTGACCCAGGACTCTGTCTCTATACATAATAATAAAAAGAATATTCCCTTTCCCAGCATATATGCACGATAAAGCAGGGATGCCTTTAGATGCCTTTTTTTTTTTTTTTTACAGAAGACCTACACAAGTTTAACAACTTTGTAAGAGTTAAGAAGAGGGAAGACTGAGGGGAAAAGGGCTGAAGTACTTTCTATTCAGCAGTCAGATTCCATATGTATGACCTTGAGTTTAAGCAATGGACTTCTTTGCAAAAGATATACTTGGCTGCTCTGACCACTTTTTCTCAAAAGCTTCTGATTTCACTGCATGCCATAGTCAGTGACTAGCTGTCAATACCTAGTGGACAATGATTCATGTGATTTGCAGTCTATTAATAGATGATTTGTGAACATACAAAATAGGTGAAAATATCAATTTGTTTATGATGGAAATCATCTGTGAAAGAACATAAAATTAAGTTAGCTTAGCTTATTAGCTCAGCAAAATCACTGACCAAGTCTTAAAGAGATTTCCTTTGAAGATCTCCTATATGACAAATTATTTTTATGTGTTTGCAAATGACTTTCATATAATTTCAAAAATTGTTCCTGGGTGGGTGCCGCATAATCACGCAAATTTGAATAGGAGAGAATTAGCACTCATTTAATTATCCTCATCCCCTTGCTTTGTGTATCAGAAGACTCAGCTTTGTTTATACATCACTTTTACTTTTGCATAAAGGGGAAATGTTTTAGACACTGGCAATAACTGGTGTTTGTGTGAAGAATAGCCCCTACGGTGTTTGGCTGTCTTGAAAGCTCCTTCTGGTTGTAGTGCTTCTCCACTCCTGGAGTAGAAACAATACCCTGTGACTTAAACAATCAATCACACAGCATGAAAAATGAGCAATCTCTCAAAGCAACAGTCGCATTTGCATAAACCATTCATTTGGTATATTTGAATATCCACCAAATTAATGAAAATCAAGAGGAATCCATGGATCATTTACGAACAGAAAGGCTGGTTGAAACCTTTGAACAGATGACTTGCTGAAAAAAATGTACATGGCTCTGTTTTTCTAGAAGGAAAAAGAGGAGGCAGGTTGGAGTAAAAATTACAAGGAGATGATATTATTCTTGCCCACCCCGACAAGGTTTTCCATATATTTCCTCTGCATCGCTCTATTTCTTCTTGTGACTGTTGCTTTCCAGGCAGTTCAGGGCAGGGGGTGGGGGGGAGGGGGCGGGCAGGGAGCATAACGGAAATCTGTGAACGCCACTTTGCAACAACATGGGAGAAAAACAGTTAAAAACGTGGGTGTATTTGATTTTGTGCAAGTGGAGAACCAGAGGTAAATATTTTCAAGAAATACTGGTTGCTGGAGACGCCTGCACTATTAATTTTTTGTTTAAGGTATGCTAAATGTCTGGGAAAATCAGTTACATGAGGGTCTCTTTAGAAACATTCAAAACAGGACAGTTTTGGAAGAAACTCAGAAAGATGCTTACTTGAATTTTTTCTATTTCATTTCTCATCCTAGTTGTAGAAGGTGTGGACAATACTCTGTTGTGAGTCTATATTCAATTTCAAGATAGTAAACTCTTCCAGCTGTTACACCTAAAGGCAAAACATAAAATCAATGAATAGCTTATCAGGAGGTAGTTTTCACTTCTCTGTTCCTGCCACTGCTCGGGCTTCCCATTTCTCAGGAATCCGTTTTTCAGAAAAGAAAAAAATGCAAAGAACATATGCATCATTCAAAGCTGGATGCAATTCATTTTATTAGGAAAGTCTGTAATCCAGATGTAAGATGAATTCCATATAGGATAGAAGACCAAATGTGTGTCTCCGCCAATATTTAAATTAAAGAAACATGTCTCTGTCTAGTTACTAACTGAAAGAAAAGCTCCTTCCCTGTTCTTCATACTTTGGCAATATAACATCTAGATTTCATGCATGCCAAAATAATTACCCAAATTAAAATATACATATTTATTGCTTTGATAAGTCCCATAAGTAAGGAGAGAATCCAGTGTACTTCAAATAAGTCAATCCCTATCAGATATGGCTCTATTAGGCAGGCCTACAGGTCTGTGTCTTTGTACAGTTCTTCAGCCAGGGCTCTTCCAAAATGTCAATATTTGACACTCTTCATTGCTTAGACCACATGGTGATATAGTCCTTCCAGACAACCCCCTTCTCACATGAAAGGGGCTGTTCAGAGTCTTCCAGATAGACCTTTTAAATTAAGGCATGTGTCAACATTAACCTGTCTGTTAAACAACCAACATCCAGCAGTCCCTTTGAAGACACTAAGCCTGACAGTTGACAAAATCTGGGGAACTGACAGTTCTGCAGGGAATCCAGTTTTTGGGCAGATGGGAAGGGAGAACGTCACTCAGGAAGCAGCTTGCTCCCTCCTAGAACAATCTGATCCTTTTAGATCTTCAAGTCATCTTCATTGCTTCTGGGGTTCTTTGAGCAGCTATTATGTTGGGTGTTTTTATTAAGGATTAGGGATGGAAATACCACATAACTACTTTCTATAGAGCTTATCCTACAGGGTTTGGAGTATGGGCACAATGTTATTTGAATGAAATGAGTCTGTCCCTTTGCATGCTCACAGTAGTAGGGGCCTTATGTTCAGAGTTGTCACCAGTCTCCCTGGCTTCTGTGGTTACTATGCTTTTCTATACCTAAATCTCTGCAAGGTAAGCCCCTGAAATCATGAACTCCTCTTTTGAAGAAAAAAAAAATAGATGTGAAAGTCACCTTTTCCTGTATTTTATGTGTAATTTTAACAATAGACATCTGATGTCCGGTTCCAGCAACCCAGAAAGGAAAGGCAAAAGATGGGCCAATTCTGATTTTCAGCTTGAATAGTATAGACCACTTTTGCTTCCTGTGAAGGCAAATCAAAGGCCCAATAATTCATCTGTTCCTTCACTTTTCTTATTTCATTCACATTCAGAGAACAAAACCTGTGTCCTGCAAATACCATGTACTTACAATGGCTTTTTAGGGAAAGGTGTATGTTAAAATTAGTCCTCATGAAAACCAGTTTAATAACATTGTGAAAGTAAAACAATCGTATAAAACAAGCTGTTCATGGAAAGTGAGTTTCATGATTTAAGTTGCTAGAGACATAGTTACTTGCATCTGGAAATTTTGTTGTTATACTTTTTATTTGTTAAACTAGATCACAAATGAGCTATTTATTTGTATTTATTTGCTGTTTATTCAGAAAAAAAAAAATCTGTTGAGATACCAGATGTCTATCTCCATCTTATATGACTTTATTTCTTATACCTGCATTTGTCATGGCTTATTGCATGCCTGACTGCTACTTCCTGTTTATTTACTGTGTAGTTTTACACAATATAGTTTTTGTAGTTTTTGTCATATTCTTTGTTCTCCCACCTGTTTCTCAGTCATCTCAAAGGATATGACTTCTAAGTAGTGCCCCTCTTAATGTTCATGTACTATACCTCTTATAGCAGAAAGATAGAAGAGGCTTTGCCCAACTTTTGCAGATACGCAGACATGTCCAAAGCTTTAGGTCACCATAAGTGAGCTGTCATTATCACGTACATTTCTTCTCCTTCTGAAGCAGGGAATCTCATCAGTACATCTTCTTCTGTCCTTGCAGAACTCATGAGTGTTTAAATCAACAAAGCACTAATAAGAACAGTTGGTAGAAATCAACATGAGAGCTGGAAGAGGAGTACCAGTAAAACAAATAAAGGTAAATGAGTCACCAGGGGAATGGCTGCTCCAGGAAAGATTCCAGCTACCTGAGGTCATACCCACTTTGTCCTCACAAAGTCTCCCTCCCTGCTGCAGAAGATTGGATTCACAGCTCTGCTCTGTCTTCTCTCCACTAGCTTGGTGTAGTTGTCAATGGCCTCCTGACCTCC
The DNA here is from genome assembly GCA_035041135.1 of Platyrinchus mystaceus. Taxonomy (NCBI): domain Eukaryota; kingdom Metazoa; phylum Chordata; class Aves; order Passeriformes; family Tyrannidae; genus Platyrinchus; species Platyrinchus mystaceus. The sequence continues at coordinate 48,606,117 of JAWWLV010000088.1, read as the reverse complement.
CTCATATTTCTGATGCCTATCTAACAGACCTTAATTAATGCTGGTTTTCTTGCCTCTTTAAACTGCAAACCCCCTTCTGTCTTTACCTTCTAGGAACCAGAACTTTACTGTCCAAACTTGTTTTCATTTCCTAATATATCCATCTGCTATGCTTTTTGCTTTTCCAGTTGAATATGCCCTGACACCCTAGTGCTTGTGAGAAGATCTGGCTTTGGTGGAGCTGCCCCCCCAATCCTCAGTGTCTTGCACTAGTTCTGGAGATCAGGCAAATTCAGACACCAACTTCCTTATCAAACTTACTATTAGCTTTTAGTGGTAATCCTTCAATACTGGTAACTTGCCTGATTTAACCTTATCAGATTCAAAATTAACTCTTAGAAAAAATAAAATGCTTCTGATTTTTAAGCTAACGTATTTTAGATAATGGCCTAGCGGTTAAGATGCTGGTCTCTCAGCGCCAAGGCCACAGGTTCTAATCCCGGTCCCCCGGGTAGATGGAG
>JAWWLV010000088.1:48587412-48599696 GCA_035041135.1 Platyrinchus mystaceus | reverse complement strand
CAGCGCAGGCTGTGTCTCACCTAAAAAATCCATTGCGCAGGCTTGAAAGGTGGGAACACCTTTCCCAGATCTTCGTTAGCGAAGACTGGCCATTTACCTTTACCTTTACTTAATATCCACCTATGCAGTTTATGCATAGTTTGAATTTTATTCTTAGATAACTAATTCACTATGAGTACTGAGCAAGGAGGTGGGGGAGAGGGAAAATGTAAATATAGGTGGACTTGTGGACTACCTGAAGATACTTAAAATAATGGTATTGCTTAAAGTATCTTGCCTGGTACAGGTCATCTTTTGTACTACTTGTGTATGGACACCTCACAAACCTAGAGATTTCTAGAATGATGGTAGATCCTTAAATCTATGCATGTGGATCCCACCACGAAGGTTTGTATCTCTGTTCTAGATCTAACTGCAGTGTTTTAAAGTAACTTACTGTGGGATTGGTGGGCAAGTCTGCATGCCTTTCTTGGATAGAGCCTTCAGTATTAGGTATTACTGTTGCTAATAAGGGCAGAATATCCCTCAAGTTCATCAGGTATACTCCAGAGAAGCCCCTATTGCTGAATTGATGAAATTTCTCAATAAAAATATCCAAATATTAATAAAAAAAAACCCCACCTGATTTAAATGTCCCGCACTACGGCCTCCAGCAGCTATTTGCTTCATGATCTCATTTACATCTCTAGTCAACTTTCCTCATTAGAACTATTTCTGTCATGAGTTTCTTGGGAAAAAAAAAGGTGTTTGGGGGTTTTTTGCCTCATGGGAATCCCTGACCCAAGAGGGTCTGCTGAGTTAGGAAGAGGAATTTCTAGCAACCACCATGAGAAGTACAGTGACTAGGCAAGAAAGCAAACAGAGCTCCAACAAATTTCGAAGTCTATAGAAAATTAGGGGATGTGAATAACTTTGCTGGTTTGTTTGTTGTTTTTTTTTTTACTTATTCTATATGTGTCAGTGTGATTTATTCAAAATTTGTTTCCTCAAACAGTTTTATTTAAGGGTTTGTGAATAACAATAAATGAATAAGTGGAGTTTATTTAAGTGAATGTTTGTAGCACTGCTTTATTGTGTAGATACTGCTGTATCTAAGCATTACTTTTCAATTGAATTTTAGTATAAATTAGCTTATCTTCTTCCAAGTGGCTTTAAAGCTAATAATCCTAAAAGAATTAAGATTAGAAAGTACTGCTATCAGTGACAAAGCTCATTAATGGCTTTTTATCACTGCAAACTGGTGAACTATAGCCACGGTAATTGGCATAAACGGAATATACCTACTCTTCAGCCAGGTATCCTTTACTCTACTTTAATTACATCAAGATTTTGTTCTGGTCAAATAAAATTTGGATGGCTTGTCCACTTCTTTTCTGAAAGGCCAAGCAAATGTCAGGTGTACTGCTTTGAGAAGTTAAAAAGGATAAATCTGCAGCAGGCAAGATAAGGACAGGTAGAGAAGGTAAATACAGAAACCAGAATAGTTGCCACTGATGATCATTTTCAGCTGGCTGTAGTGAGATTCAGGCAGTATATTCCCACAGAAAAAAGGACTTGGTTTTCTGGAAGGAAAAGATGTTCAGATTGGAAATTATACTTGTATTTTACTAGTGGATCAGCTTAGGTTTGCTGGGGGAATATAGATTTTTTTCAAACTCTTTGTAAGAAGTATGTTACTATTTTAAAGTTTTTTTAAACTTCAATGAAGGCTGGTCTGCTTCTGGCTTCTCTGTGAAAGCAGCTGAACAAAACAGATGCTGCTTTGATTATGGACCTTAACAGTCTTTTCCAGAGGGATAGCGTTCTCTAGTAATTCCACATTCAGAAGTTAAGGTGTAATGCATCACCATGCTTTGAAACCCTTAATAAAACCCTTAAGACCCCCTCTCAGAGGCCTGTAAGCACTAAGTAAAGACGCCTGACCCAACGAAAAAGGACCATTCATTCAAGTGAGAGATCTCTGGTCTGTCTCTGCTGGGAAATACTGTTTTACAGCCCATGGATAGAAGCAGGTTTCTGGACTGCCCCTGCCCTCGGTTTTCCCATCTGCTTTTGCTGAAATTGCTCCGCTATAGCTCAGAGGCAGCAAACTTGCATCCATTAACAACTGCTGTATTGTCTTTCCTTACGTTATCCATCTTCACAACGCAAGAAGATCTTATCTCTTTTGTCCAGTTAGTTGAAATGTCTGGTTGCTGATACCTGGAAAACAGGATTGCATTCAAAAGAGAGCAAACTCAAGTGTCAGGGTAACCTTTTCTTCCCTCCTCTGTCCCTCCAGTCTCAATTAGTCAAGATGACTGATGGTTCAGTCATCCTCCCGCATGGTTTTGTGCCCCACAGGGCATGCAGCAAGGGTGTTATGGGGTTTAGGCTTTGAAGGCATAAGAATAAATGGTCATATACTACTGCTCTGTGGCCAAAAGTAGAAGAAAGGAAAATTCAACAGTTTGAGAGACTGGTACAAAATACTCACTTTTTCTTCCTTTTGACTCAGTATGAAATAAAGGAAAAATTAAGCTGTGTGAGAGGAAGGAGGAAGTTCTGATAAAAGTCTTCTGAAACAGCACAAACTTTACCTTTCTTCTTCTTCTTTTTAATATCCACATTTTATATGAAATAAAAAAGGTTTTGCAGGGGTCAGGGCATAGTATCCTCATCCAAATTCATCCAGGTTTTACTTTGAATTCTGTGGCATTTCTGATGGGAAAGAACTCAAATGGTCTCTTTCTTCCCTGTCCTACACCTTGTTTACTGAGCAGATCTTATATCTGGCAGATAAATCAATTCTAAAACAACAGATTTCAGGTAGTTTTGATGCAATAATCTATGCATTTCTCAGCAATTCAAATGGAGTAAGCTTTTTTACCATCCTAGAAGTTTGCTGCATTAGTGCAGCAGTGAGCTGCACTAATGCAGCACTCAAGACGTGCAACTAAATGGAATTAAATAGGTACTTAAAGATTCATATAATGTATTAACCATTTTTGTAACTTAATTCAGGGCATGATATATACAGCTGACATTAAAAGCCTTTCATAGCTGTTCTTTAATTTCAATTTCAATAATGAATATAGATCCAATTAGAAGCGAGCTGATACATGTTAAAAAGAATTAACAATACCCCTAATTTCCATGTTGAAGTAATGACTGCTATTATAGACTTCTTGATTTTAATCAGATATTCTCAAAAATGACAGTTGTGGATTCATAATGCTTGGTTGATGCTCCAAGTCACACTTTCTTACACTCTTTCTTGTATTTCAAAAAAAAAAAAAATCTTATGAGCATAGAAGAAAAGCTTCTTCAATGTGCTGCGCATCTTTTATGGCACATTAATGTTTATCCAAGCAGCCAAGAAGCAGATCACAAACAACCTCTCACTGACTGGGGGTGGGTTTGCAGTGGCAGACCCTGAGCACTAACTATGTGAGACAAAAGTTGAGCCAGGCTTAATGGGAGCCTGTCTGATATGACCTCTCTGGGCTGTGTGGCACTATCTTCAGATCAGACCTGAGACTCTTGGTTTGAAGCATTTTGTCTTTCATGATACTGAAAGGACTGTTGGAACAGCTCTCACAACTTAATGTCATGATGCTTTGCCCAGTTTTATGCCACAATCTACAGTGACTGTAGGGGAAAATGCCCCTGTGAATGGACTCTCAGTAAGTGATAATGTACCTCTTTCAGAAACATGTGGTGAGCTACACTGGATGAGAGCCCACCAGCGATACAGGATAGCTTTGTATCCTCTGCTTGAGGCTTTGTGCTAGAAGGTGATGCGTCTTCAGGCTTGCTTTAATTTCTATGGCTTGTGCCAGTTTAAGAGAGAAGAAAGAAATATAGATGCAATACACAGGGAATTAATTTACTTTTACAGGTTTTCATCTCATCCATCTACCTTCAAGGTAAAATGTGAGTATGCTTTTTCTGATAATGTTTGCATGACTATGTTTACCTGTCCCTTTATATAACCATTAGGATTTAGTATTGCAGGGAAGCCACACATATAATTGCATGTGCACCTTTTTAATATGGGCAAAATCTAAGGTTGTGATGTGAGGTCTCTCCAGCTGGACTTGCTTTTCTGACATTTTTGAGTTGGTCTGTACACCAGCTTCAGTATGCATGGGAGCAGCTGGGACATGCAGTATCTTGTGTAGAGACACTGGAGAATATTACATTTTCTGAAGCAATAAAGCCAGAGAGTTTAACCGGGCAAATAAACCTATTTGGAGAAATTGAAAGTGTACTGGTTTGTTGTCACTGAAGAAAAATTCCCCAAACAGTCTCACCTTTTAATAAGCACTTGACTGATGCACAAGCTCAAAATGGAAGCTATTGGTAGTGTCTGGCTACAACATCTGTAAAGCAATATGGGATAAATCTATCTAAATCTGTTTTGAAGGATTCCTTGCATGCAGTTGAGCTGCTAATCTAAGCATGTACTAGTCAGAGAATTTCAATCAAGTAGCTTGAATTAGAAAATTTCATCAGCAGGGACACAGTCCTTATATTGAAAGTGATATTGCATGCTGCTGAATAGATGTACTTTTGTGTTCAAGTTCAGCTCCGTTTACAAATAGTTTTTAGATGTGCTATGTTTATTCCAGTTATGAAGCATATGAGGTTCCACTCTGGAATGTGCTTGCTTCTTCTCAGTAGTTGTACCTTATAATTAAAGCTGCCTAGCCCAATGTTAGTATTCTTCCTTCTTTCTCTTTCCATATTGCAGAAGAAACTAAGGTGAAGTCTGTGTTTATTATTTGAGATAGTGCAGAGGTGGCCTGGCATGTGTCTTTGTCAAGAGCCAACCCTGAAACTACAGGAAGCATGAGTAGAACAAAGGGTAGTGGAGTCATGTGGATATAGTGCCAATAGAAAACAAGTTGGGAAGTGGCAGCTGCATTCTACAGTAGTGTTACAAAAGGAAGTAATAAAACTTTCTGTTTAGTAATACTAATGCATGATGCTACCTCTGTGGTACTTCACAGTGATGATATTTCTATATGTAATATGTTTGCTGCACTAGACATATGTAATTTAATCATATGGTTAGTTCAGTTGGTTAGAGTATGGTTAATAACACCAAGGTTGCAGGTTTGATCCCTGTATGGGCCATTCCCTTAAGAGCTGGACTCGGTGATCCTTGTGGGTCCCTTCCAACTCAGAATATTCCATGATTCTGCATCAAGGGTGGAAGATCTGGTCTTTAGTTCAAATATCTAGTGTTGCCTGAGATGTCTGGGGAGAGAGAAAATATTAAGCTAAGTATTTTGAAGTGGTGTTTGGGTTTTTTTCCATACCAAAAAGTGTGAATGTTCTTGAAAGCAAAATTTCTGAGGGAAGATAAATACTTGATATGTGCTGATATGAACCTGTAATGGAAACTCTTAATTCCTTAATATGCTTCTTTCTTCTCTGCCCCTCATTACATGCTGCATTGTGCACAGCATCAATTCAACTATGTTTCAGTAAATTTCTAGTTAACCATTTCTCAGCTGTTATGAATTCAAAAATTTGCTTTCTTTCCAGAAGATGTTCTCCAATTCAAAAGTGCTTCATTGTTACTTAACCCATTTGCCTAAATATAATAAAATTAAATCTAGGGGGGGTTTTTGTTTGTTTGTTTGGGGGTTTATTTTTTGGTTTTTTTGTTTGTTTGTTTTGGTTTGGTTTTTTTTTGGGGGGGGTGTTGTTTTTTGGGTTTTTTTTGTAAATTCTTTGAAGAAGAAAGAATGTTTGAGTATTAATATCTTTGGGGATTATGTTTGGCTTTCTGGCAAATTCTTTTAATTTGTATTCTGCTACTAATTAAAAAACGTGAAAGCCAGTACTGTTTCGGAGATGTTTCTTAATGCTAAACAAATATTTGAAAAGAGTTAATAAATTATTAATTCATGCCTGGATGCATGAAAACTTAATCAATTGTTGCTGTTAAAGGTTTGTGTCTCAGGTCTTGCTTATAGTGTGATTTACAAATGTATATTAACGTTGCGTGTCAGTGATCTGTCCTTCCTGATATTGTGGCTGTAATGAGTAGGCAAGTAATCTGTTATGACTGTACCAACTATTTAAAAACATGTCATCTGTATAAGGAGAGACTCTAACTACCAAGTTTTAGTAATTGTTCCTCTTCAATACTGGGTCTTCCATCCCCACCATAATAATACTTTCAGTAACCCAAGTCTGTGGGAGAGAAAAAGAGTAGCAGATGAAAACTCCAAAATCACAGATGAAAAAGCAGCCTTAAAATCTTAGCTTAGCCAGGAAGTCTGGGAAGACTGAGAAGCCTGGTTGTGGATCCACCAAAATTGATCTATGCTTAGAAATTAAAAGTTTATTATCTGTGGTTGATCCATTTCATACCTAACCCTCTGGACCTTCCTTCTTAGGCATCTCTGATAGTGTTGGGCTATGATAGGCATTGCCTGTGCATTTCTTTTCATATTCACTGTATCTCTTGAAATAGCACATCCAAAGTTTGAGGGGCAGAACCTGTGGCCATTATAGTCCTCACTATGGGTCCTTTCTCTGAGATGACCCCAGTTCAAGAGCCAGCCTCCCCAGCTGAGCCCAAGTGTTGTATCATCTGAAGCACCAGAAGATGTACAGTGTACATGGATAGAAGGGTCATATTCAGCCTGCTCTCCAAATTCACTTTGCTTTACTTGAAAAAATCTGCAGAAGGAATTTTCTCTAAAAAACCCAACCAACCCAGATTTGGAGCGCAAATTAGCAGTAGAGAAATGTAAATGCACAGACTTAAATAGTTGCACTGGAAACTAGAGTTTAGAAGCTGTAAGTGGCCATTGTGTGTACACAAATACCGGGATTCAGGCTAACTTTAGGCATTTAGCTTCAGGACTCATGCAAGAAGGCTCATTGACCTGGCCTCCCTCCAAAGAAAGTGAACTGAGACAAAATCAGATGAGTCTGGACCTACCAGATCTATTAGGTCAACCTGTGCTGACCTATTCAACTTGACAATATCCTGATCACTGGACTGTTAATATTTGTGCAATTGTTCTGCTGATAATGTCTTTTCTTCCTCCTTAGACAGAGAGAAAAGCAAGACCTTTGTCAGAGAAGTTTTCTGATTATTTTTCTTCTTCTTTTCTCTCCTCTGCTCAGCAAATAGAGTGGAGACTGTAGATGGTATTTTTTTTCAGAAGTGTGCTTTCAAAATGATGATACATGGTTTAATTTTGCTATTATGCAAGTCTCATTGAATTCCAGGGAGATTAGTCAGGGTAGAGAACTGCAGGACAATAAATTCTTGCAGGATCAGGGGCTGTCTCTGTTCCTTTGCCTGAAGTGTTATCGCTACATTGTGTGTTACTGATGATCAGTCTGCCTCAAAAGTTTTTTTTTCTCCTACTTTTTGTGTATCATACTTCTGTGTAAGACCTATTGCCGTGCTTTTCTCTGTTAGTGCATGGGAGTTCAGGACATGAGGTTCTGCTGTATTAAATGCTTTAACCAAGCAAATGTGCATTCTGATCATGGTGCACATTTAATTAAGCCTTGCTGCTGGGCCCAAGCAGGCAGTTCAAACTTAGCAGGCTTTGTGGTTTCCTGGATATGTGGTTTCCTCTGTGTTCCTTCATGGTTTCCCTGTCAGTGCTCTATTGGAAATTCTCCTCCTCTACCTGTTGGGCTAATTATATCATTCATTAATGACTCTCATTGACTTTCTTGGACTATGGCATGTATTTTATCTACACATCGTGTCTTGCTCAGGCACTGTCACACAAAGTATCTTCCAGGTGGAAGGAAGATATTCTTCCCAAGTGCAAACCTCTCTGCTCTTTTCTCAATGAAGAGAAAGGTGGGTTGGTTTTAAAAATGTGCTTTCTCTGACTTAGTGCTGCCTTAAAAGGCAATGAAAAAAGACGTGATCACACGGTTTCTAAAGAGGGGAAAAGCTGCAAATGCCAGTAGGCAAATGATGTCAAATGATGATAATCAGCAGGCTTGGAGGGAAAAAGACTGATTTCTTTTGGGCATAGTGATATTAGGTATTACAGCAGCAATAAGATTTTGGGTTTTGCAATGAATAATCTTAGTCTGATATTCATCCCCTCTCTAAATACACTGTTTCTAGCTGCAGATTTACTTCTTCAACTCAGATCATAGTAATGAGAATGTAGATATACTGTTCTTTGTTTATTTACTTGTACTTTTAAGGGGCAAAATACCTTAGGCAACAACCAGTTCAGAACTCTTGGATTTAGATGACTTTTTGGTTGTTGGTTTGTTTGTTTTTTTTTTCAGTAGATTAGTTTTGGAATATGATTGCCATACTATTAGTGATACTGTAACTATCAGATATATGGTACAATTATTGAAATGTCCTATAGATAAAACAGAATAATTTCACAGAGCCTAGAAAGCAGTAATTGTTTATGCAGACAAATTGCCAGCTAAGAAGAATTTCTTATGAGTATTTTCAATTTTTAATGTCATGTAAATTATTCCTACATGAACATAAACAGGAAAGTAGGCTATGATTTTCAGGCCCTTTTGAGAAACATTTGTTCACATTTTTTTCATTCATTCTGCATTTTTATTGTACCACCCAATAACTGTTTCCCTCCCTCTACCACCCTATTCATCCATTAATGACCTCATTGCGTTGCTGCGAAATACACTTATCGCTGGGATTCATTATTCTGTCATGGTAAGGCTATTTTTAGCCCAGACTCCAGCTGGCAACTGAGAAGAAACATAGGAAAGGAAATTGCCTCAGGTGCTATTAGTGCTATCTAGTTGCCTGTAGTGTCTACAGCTTAATGTGAAATGTCCTAGAGTGCATGGCTTCAAAATTAATTTTTTTGTTATTTCTTTAGCCTGAGAAGCTAAAAAGCAATATTCCAGTCTGGGGAAAAAAATAAGAAAAAATAAAAAATTGAAATGAATACATGTCTTTGAGGGAAAGCACTTCAAAGCTGATCAATGAGGACAGCTAGAAAAGCATATAGCAGCCAGAGTTGTGATGAAGTTTTTTACTTTTGCATCATTCACCTTGAGCCTTAGCTGTGCTGGGCAGAAGCTCACCTCATGTTGGCATCTCCACAGGGCTGGGAGGTGCATACCTAGAAACTTGTGCTTGGGAGTGACAGATAAATATTACACTTTTTGCTTTTGTGCAGCACACAAGTTTTGGGGGTTTAAGGATTTACCTGAAAAAAAGACTCCTCTGGAGGTTTTCCTGCTGATTTCACTGAGTTGCTAGTAATTTTAATGTGGTGTCCTATGTGTGGAAAGGCACTTGGAGAAATTTTCCAACTTGTCTCTTTAGATGTAAGGTTTCAAATGGGACCATTGGCCACACTATTTTCCTAAAAAAAAGATTTCAAAAGGTACTAACTCCTGGTGTAGAAAACTTGAGAAGAGAGTGAAGCTAGCTGCTCTGTGCCTGGCAGCCTTGCCTTGGAGAATGGGAGTTTAAGGCAACACTCCAACTCACAATGCACAGATTTATGTAAATACTCAATACTCTGTAAAATACTCAGTAAAAAAATCATTATTTTACTACAGTCCAAATACCCTTTATGAAAGCATGCATTAAATGGAAAATACATGCATTAGAAACCTTCTATAGTAAGGCTGTGCATATAAAAAATAAGTCCTCTTTTAGCATCAGTAGAGCTGGAGGGCTAACAACCCCACCCTGGTCTTCCTTGACACCAGACTGAGATGGTGAGAGGTCCTCTTGAAAACCCATAAAACTGCAGTAAGTCTTCATGGAAATTAGCTGTTTGATTCCAGATGAAATTCACCTCTCGATCTTTTATTTTAGCATAAACAGTGATCGTGCCTCTGCGATCCACATGACTAACCTGATAGATGCAGCTACAACCTGAGATGGGAGTTACGTGCCTCTGGGAAGAAAACTTTATGGCAATATAAAAAGATTTCAAGGCATGCTGTTTAATAAAGGAGAAAGATAAGCTTTTACAAAATGCAACTTTATGCTGCTGAAAGGCATGGCACCCAAGAAATTAAAAAGTATAGCTACTGCTGGGGGGGAAGGAAAAGGGAATAGCAAGTTATTTCTGAAAATTGTGATAGCAATGGAGTCCAATTGTAATGGCCATTGCCAACACTTGTATGTTTAGTTGAGTTAAGTAGAACTCCATGCTTGGCCTCAGGCATCATTACTTCCAAATTACTCTAAAATGACTATAATATTCTCCATTATATCCTTAATTAAGCATCACAGGACAAAGAAGCTTTGCAAACAAAGAACATTTCTGTATGAATTGTTGTGAAGAGGGAATTGTTGTGCATCTTATCATTGTTCCGGTAAAGCACGATGGAAAAAATCCCTTTCATTATTTTTGTAATATGTTTAATCAAATTATGTGTTATGAACCTGTGACTGGATAATGGCTTGACAGTGACTGTTGAACACTAAGGCAATAATGAAAATTACAAAGTTTAAGAAGATAAATATAAAGCAACCACTATATGTATAAATCTATTATCATTGTTCCAGGGATACTAAATAATTGGATTTAAATGGTAGACAATAAGTATTGCTGAACCAACAGGCTGTTTCTGGATTTTAAAGCTACTAGAAATCTCATTTAGCAGCAGTTGAAGAGGGGGACGAATCTTAAAATTAGAGCATTTAAGAATCACAAAATATTAACTCAGAAAAGAAAACATGAATTAACATGATGAATATAAATATTCTGACTGGCTTGGAAAATCCTTTTGCTTCGGATACATCCCAATTAATATCTACAAAAATATGTTCATTTCCAAGTAGCTAAAATGTCTCTATATTCTCTGTACTCTAAGAAAGTTCTCTTATAAATGATACAGCTGTACTTCTGCATCTGCATGTATTTGCGTGGTGCCCATGGCAGTAACACCTAGACACTCCAGCTGAGTTGGTTCCTTGGTGTGTAAGACAAGATGCTCATGCCCAAAAGGTGAGGCAGCCTGCGATGAAGAGCTCATGGAATAATGGGACCAGAGAGGCAAGGGACTGAGAAACATGTATGTAAGTAAGAGAAAGTACAGAGGCAAAGAAGAAACAACAGCAGTTCCTAAACCTGGAATGGATGAAACTCATTTGGAAATGCAAAAAAAAAAAAAATTCACTTTGCAGCTGTGATCATGTGGTCCAAAGGACTCCTAACATAGGAGCTTCTAGGATATTTCCGGAATTACTCAGGAACTAGCTAAAGAAACAGAGGCTGCTGAAAAAACAGTGGAAATTCAGCAAACCCCACAGCAATTCCTCTTTCATTTAGAGTTCAAATATTTTTTAGAAACTTAAATAGGAGGGACAAAAACAGCTGCACAGTGCTTCGGGGATTATATGCTAGTCATTAAGAAAACATCCAATGGCCTTTGCTAATTCAGAGCAGAGATACATTATTGAAGAAATGTGAACAAAAAAAGCAATTGCAGCTAATAGAGTTATGTTTAACTATTAAATTTCAACTAGATGAGTGGAATATTACTGATCAAACCCCAACATTTTAGAGGAGTTTGCTTTTCTCAAGGAATGTTAGAGCTGCTTTACACTATTCCTTTGGTTTAAAGCAGGTGAATTGAGATATTTGAAGACTGTGTTTTATGTAAACACTTGAAGTGAAGGCTGTGTGGCCTTGGCGCACAGCTGGTGAAAGGGGTTAATGGGTGTGGGGTACCTGTATTCATCCCAGGCTGAAGAACAACTTTGGGGCTCTTCTAAGAGTTTATATGAAAGGAAAAACCATCTGGTTTTATCATGAAAACTGTGGAACAGTTTAAGCTATATGTACGTATATTACAAAGTTCAGCCTGTTTGCAAATACTGAGATGAAATTAATGATACAAGACCAGTTTTCACTGACTATAGCTTCCTATTTTGATCCAAGAATTACATTGGAAACAGTGTTAGCTCATTGATGATTTTACAATAGAACCATTGGATTTTTTCTGAAATTGTGTTAATTTTCACTGACTTCGATAAACATATGGATTCTCAAAAATATAGTTTCCTAGGTACTGAGTGACACAAGAAAAAAGGTCTTATTAGTGTCTGATAAAGGGTCATGAAACCATTATGCCTGCCACCCACAAGCAAAGTCCAAATCTGGTCATAACATGATATATTGAAGCCTAATTGTCTTCAAGGGAAGACAGTTCTTCAAGGGAAGCTGAGGGATGTAGCAACATAGGGATTAGAGGACATGGAGTAGGGCAGGCATCGTCAAACTACGGCCCGCGGGCCGGATCCGGCCCGGGAGGCCCTCCAATCCGGCCCGCGAGCCCCCTCC
>JAWWLV010000088.1:48571382-48586029 GCA_035041135.1 Platyrinchus mystaceus | reverse complement strand
TCACCTAAAAAATCCATTGCGCAGGCTTGAAAGGTAAAAAGACCTTCCCCAGATCTTCGTTCGCAAAGACTGGCCACTTACACTTAGGTGTAGTTTAGAAGTCTTCTCCCCTTAATAAACCCTCTGCTTTCCTTGTTTGTTTGTTTTTCTTTTTTGTCTTACTATTGTCTTTCAAATTGCCTGAATTAAAATGGTGATGCAGCATTTACTGAAGGGGTGGAATTTTTTGGTTTGGAGTTGATTTTTTTTTTTTTAATTTAATCAAGGTTATAACATTTGAAAGTACTACCAAAAATGATTAAAAAAAAAAAAACCTACCCCCATAATATTAAATTTTGCAAGTCTTTTTGATGAGTGAGGTTACTTATTGTTGTATGCGACTGTGGGATGAGGAGAACTGTCATATCAGTGCCTAATGTACTGAATAATGGGCTTTCTACATAAAGTGCATTTGCTTTGTTCCTATAGTGACAGATGCAAGGAATTAATTGCTCTTAGCAAGAAATGTTCATTGAAGATAAGGCCTGAAATGAACACTGACACACAACTGTGAAACGCCCTGAAACTGTTTCTTGGTGACAAATTACTGCTGAGGTATATAGACCCTTCCACAAAAGTGACACCTATTGAATTTATTAGACAGATTATATAGAGAGGACTGAATCATTTTTTGTCCTGTTTGTAGAGCTGACATTTACCAGCTTCTCCTAATGAATTGGATATAGGCTACCGAAAACAAAAGTCAGATGGTTATGAAATCTCTTGCAATGCCTGCCATGGATCATGCAGCCTTAGACAGTGTTTGTGCAGTAGCATTTTTTTTTGTGTGGAGGTGGACAGACCCTGAGTTTCAGGCTTAGGTAATTCATCTTTTCCTGGGAAATTGTGCAAGAGTTGCAATCAGAGCTGTGAAGCCTCGGTGAATACAGTGAGGCATGCAAACAGTTTGCACATTGCATAAACTAGGGCTGGATGTGCTGACCAGCTTGCACCAAAGGAGGAACCTGAAGGCTTGAAAATCATGCAGTGGAGCTGGTGTCAAAAATCAAATTTCCCAAGTGAAAGAGCCAGTCAGTGAGGTGTAAGCCAGCGTTTCAAAGTCAGCTTTTTGTAGAGGAATATATGCTGCAGTAAATTTATTTTATGGGTGTTTATCTTTGGAGACTTTTGTTAAAATGCTGTATTTGGTCACAGTCAGCCTGACTGTGGGCTAATCTTAAATTCTGTCTCTTATTTACACATAGCCAGATAAGCTTTTACATGGCATTTCGTATCAGTACTTTGCAAAATAGATTAATATCATGAGCTGTAGTTTACAGAGAGGGAAACCAAGATGCAGGAAAGTGATTGAGGTAATAATTTCCCCTGTTGCCCAACTTGTTGACAGAATCAGCTACAAAAGCAAATCTGTTGATCACAACCCTGTGTTGCTTTCTACAGTCCAGTTTACATAGCTACAGGTAATTTTAGTGTAGTTATTTTGGATTTTGAGTCCAGGTTGCTGTAGCATAGGGAGCAAAGGCTGTATCTTCTGCATCAGCAGGTCATCAGTCACTCAAGAATTTAGGAGCATGGCAGGCATGTGGCTCAGTGTGCAAAGGCACCAGTTCACTGAGTTGGTATGTATTTAATCGTGTACTTAATATGCAAGTGAACACGCTTGTAATTAAAAGCCTTCGTTATAATTTGCAAAAGCAGAACCATAGAGAATTTCCCTGTTGCACCTCCATCCAAATTATTATCAATGATCTCTTACAAGGTAAACAGAGAAGTAATCCTTCCTTAAGGTATTCTGAAGGAGAGGAGAATAAAACATCCTTCAGCAGCTTAAGATCAAAGCATCCATGAGACAGATTCTCAAAAATAGGCTGTTGTACTGAACATTTACTGTAGGTGAGCATTGCATGACATGGCTCATAGTAGTTGTTTCACAAGGGTTAAATCAACCCTTGCCCAGAATGCTGTACAAACCCAGTGCACTGCTTTGATCTTGCTCTCCGTCCTGTTTTGCTGGATGCCAATATGTGGCTGACTTTGTCCTAGGGGTAAGCATGGAAGGAGATACAGTGAAAAAAACATAATGAAGAAGTATTAAAGAGCACTTCATTTCTTTTTACCTACCACAGACTTCTTAATGAGTTCTCCACAAATGTGTAAATGTAGCAAGCCTATCTGAGTAGCAGATTCCATATCTGTTTGGCCTGATGTATGTGAAGACCACCCAAGGCTATCCTGTTTCTGTAGTGAAATGTTAAAAGGAATTCTCCATCGTGTTAGCCAAAAACCCCCAAAACTCGTAACCTTCATCCTTGTTTTGTTCCCCCCAATCCTCCCTCCTTTAACATGGGGATCAGCTAGACATTTGACTCTCTGCCAGTCCTTTCTCTCTTTTTGCTTACTCTGAAATGTCACCTGCACCAGTGTGTGGCAGAAACCTTTCTTCATTCAGCTTACAAACCTTCTGAACCCCAGGCCCCTCTGCCTCAGAGGACCTGTGGTGCTACAATGAGTCTAGCTGATGCAGTCTGCACCATTGCACTTAAGAAGATTGTGCGTGTACAATGAAATGTGAAAAAGAAAATTTCAAGTTTGCAATACCAGCCTTTAAATACTTTAAATCTTGGGAAAGACTGTTTTGATATTCTTCTCTGTGTAATTTTAGTATTTTTTTTCTCCCCAGTGATTTAAATTAATTTGAATCAAATCATTAGACCCCAGACTGGTACTGAACATAATGACTCATCCCTAATATAATATTGTCTATCCTGAACAACTCTTGTTGACATGACTGGAAGATTCATATTCCTCACAAAGTCAGCTACATTCAAATGAGTTCTGCAACAGTTTGTTAGATAATGATGTAATTTATATATCTGGGTCAGCAAATGTTTTTATGCTTTGACTTAAAATGGACAGTGTGAGTAACTAAACATGTGTTCTGTAAAAAAAAGAATAGCAAGTAGAGCTTGATTTGGGACAAAACACAGCATACAGTACTGCAGGTATTTCCAGTTCCAGAGTCACTTCTTCCTTGTACAGTGTGGCATTATATAATAAACCCGTCGCCTTTCAGCAAATTCTGTCTTATAAATGATGTGCTTGACACCAACACTTGAAAGGGGCAATGCTAAAGGGATCTGTTAGTATGAAGAATAAATGCACATAATTATTCTGAGTTCAGTGGCATGTGAAATCTCTGTATAACTGCAGTCATTCTAGATGTTTGCTATGTATTGGACCTCTTGCCTCCCTACATCACTGTAGCAATAACCTCCCAGAAATGCCTCTGTGTGGCTATAGAGCCCACATGCTAACTGGTCTGCAAGTTCTGCAAGCAAATCCTTCTGAAGGACTTAAATAGTATAGCCTCAATGAAACAAATGGGGAATTATTATTAACTTGTTTTGCTTTATTTTAATTGTTTGGTGGTTGTTGAGTTTTGGAGTTTTTTTAGTGATTATCAACTTTGGATGGTAACTATTTTTATGTATTGCCAAGCCTGCAGGTAAATGAGCCTCTTTCCTGTATACCTGTGTTGACAGGATATGGCATTTCAGATTTAAGTAATCTCAGCCTCCTTAGGGGAAGAATCTGTCAGTTGTTCTCTGTAATGAATGATGGGTTTATGGTATGAGGCACTGCCTGTAGTATTAGCAGCAAAGAAAGCATGGCTGTCCTAGATTGTATAGTGGTGGTTTCTAGTTTTGGTAGCTGCAGTAATGAATGACTAAACTATATGGGTTGACAACTGCTCTGCTTTATAAAATATGACACTATTTTTGCTTAATTTCTGTGTTTCCATGAACGGCAAGAATCTCCTGTCTTCCTCCCACAAATAAGGGAGAAGAAATGGTGATGGAAAAAGAAATAATTATTTCCTTCTCTTTTTCCTTTGCTGCATAAGGTGATTACCTAGCTATTGAATCCTTTAGCACAAGTCTCTTTCAAAGCAATCTTGTGGTGAATTTATATGACCAGTCTTGCTGGCGTCAGTTACTTTCGTAACCTGAATACGCTGGATGCAGCACATTTATTACATTGTGTTGTTGAGTTCAGAGGAAGTGAAGGAATAATGTTAAAAATGAGTGACCGAGCTGACGGAAATGACATTTGAGATGGCAGCCAAGTATAATGAATGTGAATTATACCGATATCAGCAGATTTGATATCTAGAAGCCAGTTTACTGAAACTCTTATCGAGTTGCATCTCTGTAGCTTCTGGGTTGTTGGCGATTGCTCAGTCCCCAGGGCATCTGGGGATGGGCTTATGGACAGCTTTTCATCTGTCTGCTCTTCTCTAACTGCTCACCATCAATCGTCCTATCTTGCTGCCACCTTTTTCAGAATATTGAAACATAGAAATTTCTTACCATACCAAGGCACACTCCTGGGGCTACTAGTAACAGTTACTTCTATAATAGATGGAATCTAAAAGATCCTAAATCCTTCAAAAGTATTCAAAGCTGTTTTTACACTTTCGATTCAACTTTTTCCTAAGGTTTCTCCATTTCCTCCTCATGCCTGGGCTAAAACACTCTCTGGGATAGGTCTTGTGGTTTGGGGTTTTTTCATAGATCAAATGTATTATAAAACTCGAAATTATCAAGAAAAAAGTTAAAAGAACATTTTAAAATACTCAGTAAAAGGTTACTCTGTGTATTAGGTCTGGAAAATGAGCAATAACTTTTTTTTGTTTCTTCTTTATTTAACAAAAATTTCCAAACTATATGTGGTTGGAGGAATTGTTGAGTATATCAGAATAAAGTCAATGATTAAATTTGTAAACAAAACACTGGACAAATTCATTACTGAAATATTTTATTTTGATTCTATGAAAGCTGTTGTTCAATCGTGTAATTTTCTCCTTTGGCAGATTTTCAAAGTTTTCAAAATATCGATTGTTCTGTAATTTTAGTCTGCACAGCTGTGGCATAGAGTTAATTTCCTTACAAGAGAAGCCAATCTGCATAATCAAGATCTGAAACAATGGTATGTTTTCTGCTTTTCCTGCTGAGTGTTTGCCTAAAGTAATTCTTGTCCTATCATAAACTACTTTCAGGAATATAGGAGATAATGTGCAACACAGAAGTTTCACATAAAAAATAATGCAGTGAATGATTTAATGTTCCTGTAAATTGATTGTATGCGTTGATTGTATGCATAAATGTATGTACTTCTAGTGCCACAGGAAGAATAGTTTCTAGCCTTTCCATTTCCCAGAGCGCTGTTCTTTACACGTACACTTCTCTTTTGCTTGAAAACCCATGCACCCTTCATTTCCCACAGATGGCCCAAGGAAGACTCCCACTTTCCCAGAGATACAGAAAGAATTATATTTATCCAGATGCCCACATAAAGTCTCTCATACAATATGTCGAAAATATGACAGGTTAGAGAGCTGACAGGTGCATACTGCAGTGAGCCTTTGAGAGGTCTCAAACACCTCATCTGGTGAAAGCAAAATAGAAACTGGGCAAGAAAGCACAGGGACAATTAAAAGAACTTGGATAATAACTATTCTTGCACATGTAAGTTTTTTTGAGATAGACTTTTTATCTGCCATTTACCTCATGGACAAAATTGAGATCTGTGCCTGTGAGAGGCATTGAACTTAGGAACATTTGAAGACATCTCTTATGCCTGAAAAAATAGACGACTAAGCTTCCTCTGGTCTATATGTCTGCCTAGTGTCACACACCTAACGACACCTGAAAGGAAGATGGGAGTTACTTGGCTGTGTTCTCAACCACCAGTTTGAACTGCTTTCCTGTTTTCTCTCTAAATACCAGAAGTATTTAGTGGAAAAGGAGTTTAGGTTTCTCTCTCAGGCTGAGATTTTCCTGGCAGTATTTAGGACAGAATATGTTTACTGTAACCTGTGTCAGGGGGCAGCTGCTCTGTGAGGGCCATGTGCCTGTAATGCCTTTCAGTGCTGCCCTGGGATGGATAGCTCAGCCTGTGAGAACCTGGTAGCCAAGTGGGTCCTGGTAGCCAAGTGGGTCCTGGTTTTCTAGATAGTCATGAAAAGAGAGGTTCATCATAGATACCCTTTAACCATGTTTTAAAAGACCTCTAGACTCGTTCACCCTTAGCTGAATATCAGTATTAAAATCCTAGTTTAGAGAGGATATTCATAGTGGACATAAAGAAATATATGTAAGTATATCTCTATATGCATACATATATTCCTATATGCATGAAAGCCTTGACAGATGTGAGCAGTAGGTGTAGTAGACACTTGTAGCACATAGAAGAGAGAGCATTACAAGTTGTGATAAGCCACGTGGTTGATCTGCATTTTGATTCCACAACAAGCCACAGCAGTAAAACCGCTGTCTTCAAAGCTGTGGTTGGAGAAGCAAACTGCATCTAATTCACACCACACATGGGAAACTGAATCTCCAAAGCAGAAGAAGACTGAAGAACTGGTACTTATAAGGGAAAGTTACTGCCTCTTTCAGTGAGAAAAAAAAATTATTTGGAAAATATGAGTAATCTCTGCTCAAGAAATACAAGTCTGAAGGAGCTTGCACACTGGTTACCTGAGCAGAAGGTGCTTGAAAACTGAATGGGAGCTCACAATGGTCTTTCAGAAATCAGTGCTATACTCTTCCCACACACAAACAGCTTCCATTTTGGATAGCAGAAGCTATTCTGGTTTAGAAGGTGCTGATCTTAACATTCAAATAGGTGTTGGTAAGCCTGAACACTTTACAGAATCAAAGTTCTATCTTTCCTACTGTACAGCTGGGGAAGTTGAGTCACAAAGAGTATGCTCTTTTTAAGGTCTCATGGAGAGTGTGTGATAGAATCAAGAGTAGAATTCAGGTCCTTCCTTTCATGATCTAGGGTCTATAGCACAAGTCTGATGACTGTGGGGCTGTTTAGCCTGGAGAACAGAAGATTGAAGGGGGACCTTATTACTGTCTACTACTACCTGAGAGAAAGCTGTAGTGAGGTGGGGGTTGATCTCGTCTCACAGGTAACAAGTAACAGGATGAGAGGAAGTGATCTGAAGTTGCTCCAGGGGAGGTTTAGACTAGATATTAGGAAAATTTTCTTCGCTGAAAGGGTGATAAAGGCATTGGAACAGGCTGCCCAGTGAAGTGGTGGAACTACCATCCCTGGAAGTGTTCAAAAGGTGTGTGGATGTGGAACTTGGGTATATGATTTAGTGGTAAACATGGTGGTGCTGGCTTAACAGTTGGACTCAATGGTCTTGGATGTCTTTTCCAACCTTGAGGATCCTATGTTTATATGACTCTGTACACCCTGTATTGTTACTTCTTCCCAAAATACAAGTAGCTCAGAGTCACCCTGACACCTTGGCCCAGTTTCTTCCCTTTCTTGTTAATTGTTCAATTATTTTAATTAAGAAACAACTATGCTTTAATTGGTTTTTTTCTTTCGCAAAGATTGAGATATGCTTATTTAATTTAAGAAACCAAGCAAAGCAGCCTTCTAACTATTATTACCTTTTTAAAAAGGCATTAAATTCAAGGATCTCTTTCCAGTTTTTAGCTGTGTGTATCTTTCTTAGTTTAACTTCACTACTGAATAGTCTATTTCACTTTTAGGGAAGTTTAGTCTTTTGCTTGATGAAAGTATGAAGCTGTTCTGCTCCCTTTTCAACTTATTTTAATATATTATTTTAATTGTCCTAATTAATTGTTTTGTACATAGAAATACCATTTAGTTGGTTAATTTCTGTGCAGATTTTATAAAAATTTTTATGATAACTAAGACATAGAAGTGACTAGACAAAACAGTGTTAGTTACAGATGATAAAAGCTGAAGTCTGTCTTCTTTCCAACCCTAATGTGGTTGGAATACTACTCATTAATTTCAGATTTCTGATTAATTTAAATATTGAATGTCATTTTATCTGTGTCTCCTGCTACTCTCTGCTGTCTCACTTCTTGAGACAGCAACAGGAATCAGATAGTGCCACCTTCTTCAGGGAAACAATGTGTTTCACTGAGTGAGACACCTTAGTTGTTCCTGTGAACGAACAAGCAAACTAATGTAGCTAAAGGACTGGGGAGTGACTTGCCTCTCAGGAGAACATTCTCTATCCTGCTTACTCTACTTTTTTCATGGCTGTAACTCTAAAAGGTCTTTCAAGGTTCTTTTTTTCTTATCACAGCTTTGTGATTATATTGACTGTATGTGTTATTCACAGGCAACTCTGATGTTGCCTAAGTCTCCTAATATCTTCTGAAAGGCCAGGAAACCTTCTGGAGGCTTTTCTGCTCATGGAGAATTTATGTCAAAATACAATACCTGGAAAAGAAAGCAAAGTCTGTTTTGTTGTTGTAAGAGCAAGGAGGGCACTGCTGTCCACACATTTTCAGTAAGAAATGCCATTTGATGATTTCATGTCAGGATTCCTGTGCGCTGTGCCAACACTCCGACACAGGCACTGGAGTCACATGACACAGTCTTTGTCTCATCTGCAGCAACCTGTTCCTTCACTGAATGCCTGTATACCTCCTTGTCTTTAGATGTGGTTTCTCAGCTTGGGTATGCATGAGAAAAGGTTAATGACATATGCAGGCATATTACAACAATATTTAAGGGTGGATTTTTGAAGCCTGAGTGTGTGTGCAAGTGTGGGGTTGGAGAGACGCAGGCTCCTGGTGATGACACCGAGAAGTTTTGGCACTGGAAAAGGGCATGGGAAAAGCTGGTGAACAGTGGTGGGATCTGTTGGGTCAACCACAAAAACTGAGTTTAGCTGTGATTCTTAAACTCATATTCATGAGTTTTAGATGGTAAATGGATTTGCTGCTGCACAGGGCATTGCTGATTTAAAAGAAGAGTATGGCAAAGTTTTAGATGTATCTTGTCTAGCTAAAGGTTGACACTGAGGATTGTTTTTTGGCTTTTTGGAAGTGATGGGCTCCAGATGACTGTGATGTTTTACACATCTAAGAAGGAGAATGGACCAGAGTTGGACATCTGCCCTGTGAACCCTGGGGCAGGGTTTTGTTTTTGGAGTATAACCTCAGAAACTCTGGAGAATCTTAGGCTATGGAGATGGATACAAAAACCTGTTAAATGAGCACTGTACAGTAGACTGTGGCACCATGTTCAGATCCCTAAACATGAGCCCCTGCATGCTGGTCTCCAGCTCAGGAGTTCATTCCTTGTGAAACAACCTGTCCTAGGGCTCATTAAGTCACAGAACTTCCTCCTCCAGCTCTTCCTGGCCCTGCCTACATTGGCCATCCATGGCACCAGGAGGATGCAGTCTGAGAGGGAGACACCAAGCACCACGAGTCTTGCTTCCACTCCCTCCTTACCCCATGCTCCAAGCACGGCATCACTGGGCAGGGTCCACCAACTCCCTGAAGATGAGTATGGGACATGCCAGAGTGCTCTCCTCACCATCATCCACACGGTCCCTCTCCATTTTTCAACACTAGATTCTTTTCCTTTCATCATTTATTTCTCTGGTCACTGTTTTTGCCTAGCCTGTTCTCACAGAGCTTAGGGGTTGGTTAAAATGGATTGAGACCCTTGAAGGGCCATGGTAAAGGATCTGTGAAGATTGCCAGCATAAAGCCTTTGGGTCTCATTAAAATCACAGCTAAATCACAGGTGTGCTTTCTGTGAGAGGATGAATTTTTTCTTTTGTGCTTTCCTTGCCTGTGACAAAGGACGCTCTAGTCCTGCTTTTCAGTACCACTGTAGGATATTTTCCTTATTCATAGCATTCCCCCTGCCCCACTCCACACGTTCCAGGAAGCGTCAGACCACCACTGTACAACTGCAGCTTCAAGTTATGCTGTTTCCCTCATCTTCTGCTGCCTGCCTGGCTGTGAAGGCATCCTAACAACTCCCACAGCCTCCAAGTGCAGCAGGATGGGCAGAGCTACTGCTGGAGTTTGCTTTCAGCTCTTGGTGCTGAAGTGGTTGACAGATGTTTGGAGGATTTCTTGTCTCTGGACCAGCGCTTCATCTGTTCCAAGTAATTCAGAACACAAACAGTGGGTTGGCAGGAGTGAAATATGCTCAGAACCGGGATGTCAAAACAGAAATATATTTTTAAAAGACAAGTGTCAAAAAAAAAAAGGAAAAAGAAAAAAGGAAGGTGTTCATGCAGTTTATAGGAAGATGTATTTAAATAGTTGAGATTTTCTTCTTTTAACCCCTTGGGCTCCCACCTGACATGCTATTCCACTGGTTGACAACGGTTTTCTTCCTTAAATTAAAAAGGGCATTTTGGGTCCTGAGTCCCTGATCTGCTGATGGATGGATTGGTCACATTTACAAGGTGTTTGGACTACAAGCTAGCAATATAATTTGAGACTTGACTATCCTGTCAAATGTACTGTTGGAAAATTGTAGTGAGATCCTACAAATGCGGTGAGTGATACTGTTGAGTAGTGGAGAGGGCATTTAGTGAGAAAGAAAATTATTCAAGAAAAAAAGAGAGGAGTAGGAGAGAGATAGGGAGGAGAGGATGACAGAAGTAAAAGAAGGCTTGAATTTGGAGGAGAAAAGAGAGGTAGCTCTGCATCGTTCAATTCGTATTCAGTTTAGAAAGAAGAGTTTGAGGGTCCTGTAGCAGATACAGTTTGCCTGCAGCCTCCTTTGGCTGCATGTGCATAGTAAGGTGCAGGTGATAGCTGACAGCAAAGTGAATCAGCATCAGACCCTCTGAAAAGGGCTGTGCTGCTTTGGCTGAGTTACTGCCAACAGGCTGAGTGTTAGTACCTCCAGTTGCAGGTAGAAAAGTATTCCTCTGAAAAAATAATCCTAATAAAATCTGGGAGAAAAGATAGGAAGCAAGTGTTTAAATAAGAAATGGAAACAAAGTCCAAAACCAGAAGATACAAGTGAAATTATTGCAATTATGCTTTCTCTCTTTTTTTTTTATTTATTTGAGTGTAATGTTAATTTGAGCAAAAGGAAAAAAAAAGTAAAATAAAATAACATTCCCAGAATGTTGAAAGTTGTCAATGTCATACCAGAATGTTATATGGTCAGCATACGGACGTAATCCCATTATTGCTCTGCACTAATAAATCAGCAAAGTGATACTTTGCTGGCTTTCACCAATTGTAGAAATAATTCTTTCTTCAGCTATTGATGCGGTTCATGTGGGTATCATCCACATTTTTTTCTGTTTTGGTTATAATCCTTGTCATCAGGACAGAGTCATGCAGTAACATTACTTGATCTAATGATAATCTTTGATTTGCAAATTATTCTTTTGCTATGCTTTATTTTGAGAACATTTTTGGTGACAGTGGATTCTTGCTGTCTTATTGCTGCTCATTGTCATGACAATGTGCTTGGTAGGAACACTTTGGATTTTTTAGAAGCTTTCTGTTCTCATGGCAAATCACACTGATGCTCTGCCATTTTCCATTTTTGTTGAGATCTGATGTGAAACTGAAAGCTCCAAATGTACATGCATGGTGAATTTATGAACTCTGGTTTTGAGCTTGCAGCACTTTATTACCTTTATAACAGTCTGGACTGTGACTGAGTGCCCGTTCCTTTTTCTTTCCATTAGATGGATAGCTGTGTGACCAGTTAAAAGTGATGGGACTGCTTTTCTTTTTATATTAGTGTAATTCAGCTGACTTCAGCCCAGGTGAACCTGACTGATATTAATGTCAATGAAGTACTGAGAAAAGTCTGCCTGCTTTCCATGGATGTTTTACATATTTCTTCTATAAACTCTTTTTTTTTTTTTTTAACATGTTAATGTAAGCGGATTTTGTGAATTCTTATTCATGAAGAGAGCATGTAGCCAGGGAAGGTATTGCATTTTTTTCTGAAATGAAAGTGGTGATATTTATCCATGTTAGATTCATAATGAATGCCAGTTTTGATCTGCTTATGTGCATTTGTGGGTGGACAATACTAAAAATTTATACTTAAAGCATTAAAACACTCTGCAAACTATTGTAGCTGAGGGCAATGCTACACCTACCCATCTAGTGCAAGAATCAGTGAGTGGGTGTGAAGAGAGAAAGGACAGGAAAAAACGAAACAAAAAAAAACCCAAAAGAAACAAATAAACCAACCTGGATGATCTGTATTTCAAATAGCTGAATCCAAACAATGATATGCCTTTATTCTTGCTAACTACTGGGTTGAAGGTGCAATTGCTTTCTGTCATTGGAGGCATTTTGGCTTGGTGCGTTGTAAATCTGACGGAGTGATGATCTGTGAATGCCTCCATTGCTTGTCTGCCGGGTGGTCCTAGAAGCCTTCTGCTGCCTCCAGCTGTTCCTGCTTGTGCTGCTGGACAGTTTTTGAGGCAGACACAGCAGGCTGAAGCCTTGATATGAGGCCAAGTATGAAATGTGAACCCATAATACTGGGCACAGACTTTTAATGTGGGAAGTTAGAAGACATGTGTGAGGATACTTAGAACAGGAACAGTGCAGCCAGCAGGACCAGGGCAGTGATTCTGCCCCTGTACTCAGCATTAGTTAGGCCACACCTTGAGTACTGTTACCAGTTCTGGGTCTCTCAGTTTAGGAAGGACAGTGAGGTGCTGGAGAGTGTACAAAAAAGGGCAATGAGGCTGGCGAAGAGACTGGAGCACAGACCCTATGAGGAGCGGCTGAGGGAGCTGGGGTTGTTTAGCCTGGAGAAGAGAAGACCCAGGGGAGACCTTATTGCTCTCTACAACTACTTGAAAGGAGGTTGGAATGAGGTGGGGGTTGGTCTCTTCTCACAGGCAACCAGCAGTAGGACAAGAGGGCACAATCTTAAGCTGTGCCAGAGGAGGTTTAGGTTAGACAGTAGAAAGAAGTTCTTTACAGAGAGAGTGATCAGGCATTGGAATGGGCTGCCCAGGGAGGTGGTGGAGTCACTGTCCCTGGAGATATTTAGGAAGAGACTGGATGTGGCACTTAGTGCCATGGTCTAGTTGACAGGGTGGTGTTGGGTCATGGGTTGGACTCGATGACCTCAGAGGTCTTTTCCAACTTGGTTGATTCTGTGATAACCCTTGCTCTGCATGGAGCTGAAAACTGGGAGTGCTCTTAATTTCTGCCTCGGTAGCCAGCAGTAACCAGCTGAAATGTCACAACTTACACTTAAAAAGCATTTTGATTTGGTTTTTTGTTCCCTCTTCATACATCTTTCTTTTAGGAACACTTTATTTTAAATTGATTTTGTTATTAGTGAATCTGCTCAGAGGCAGTGCACCTGTTACATATATTAAAAACCTGACTTCTGACTTTAGCTGGAGCAAGAGACAGTGTTTTAAATTAAGCTGTCCTCTCTGCAACCATCCTTCTTTTCTTTATCTCCCCACCCAGGCATAAATAACCAGGAAGCAGAAGGCAGGTAGTGTTATAAATTGTCAGGCTACACAATTGCCTCATGTTCTGCATTCTGTTCTCCTTTCCTACTATCATCCATTTTAAACTAAAAGTTCATCTGTTTATAGTTCTGCCATGAGAGGATGCCAAATAAATTGATATTGTAGTGTTTAAAAAGTATTAAAGAATACAAATATATATCAATACACTGATGATGCTCAGCAACCAAAACTGTAGTGCTTTATTACTGACATTTAAAGACTGAGGGGAGTAAAGTCTAATATGGGGAAGAGTGATTATCACTCATAGTGTCTAATTTAAAATGTTGAATGCTTGTTTTGCTTGCCACTAGGCCCATGTTTCCCTTATACAGTAGACGTTCCTCTAATAAAGAGTTCTTTCTTGTTACTTCTAAAACATCAGTATATCATCCATCCCACGTCTTCATGGTGGTTCTGCTAAACAGTTGCTGGCAGGAATTGTAATGAGATATGGCCCTCTTGCTTTCCTAAATGCTCAGCCAGAAACGCATGGCACAGTGTCGGTCAGGCAGTCAAGGCAGCTGGCAGGGGCAGCAACATCGGCCAGCCCAGCTACCTTGCTCTTTGGGTTTATTTATCAAGGCATTTCAGGCTGCCTGATTCTATTCCACTCCCCCTTGGCTGGTGCTTTGCTGTATTTCCAGAGGCACTATAACAAGTGTAACCTGTTTTGCATTTTACTTAAACACAGCTCCACTGTTGAGCAAGAACTTCTACCTGAAAGCCAATGTGGTTTCAGAGCCAACAGGGGTACCACAGACAACCTGGTATTTGTGCTCAGACAACTGCAAGAGAAGTGTAGGGAACAGAGCAAAGGACTCTATGTAACCTTTGTTGATCTCACAAAAGCTTTCGATACTGTGAGCAGAGAAGGTCTGTGGCAGATTTTGGAACGTTTAGGATGTTCCCCCAAGTTCCTTAAAATGATCATCTCACTTTATAAGGACCAGTGTGGCCAAGTCAGATATGGCAATGCACTTTCTGAGTCCTTTCCGATATCCAATGGTGTGAGGCAAGGCTGTGTTCTTGCACCAACCCTATTCACAATCTTTTTCAGTATGATGCTCCAAAGGGCCACAACAGACCTTGATGAAGAAAACGGTATCTACATCCGATATTGTACCGATGGAAGCCTATTCAACCTAAGGCGGCTGAAGGCCCACACCAAGACCTTAAATCATCTTGTCCGTGAGCTGCTTTACGCTGATGCCGCCCTTGTCGCCCACACAGAAGTAGCTCTGCAGCATTTAACATCCTGCTTCACAGAGGCTGCTGAGCTTTTTGGGCTGGAAGTCAGCTTGAAGAAGACAG
>JAWWLV010000088.1:48532573-48571282 GCA_035041135.1 Platyrinchus mystaceus | reverse complement strand
GGCTGCCGCAAGAGAGGAGCCCCGAAGAGGAGATACAAGGACTCCCTGAAACAATCTCTCAGCCTTGGCCATATTGACCTTCACCACTGGTCTACTCTGGCCTCCAATTGGGAGGCCTGGAGACACACTATCTATAACACTGCTTCTTCTTTTGAGAACACACACAGGATTACTCTCGAGGAGAGAAGACAACACGGAAAGAATCGTGTCTTGTCAGTATCACCCAGGGAGTCTTTCTGCTGTGCCTTTTGCAACCAGACTTGTCTATCTGGCATTGGCCTTTTTAGCCATCAGCGCGCTTGTAGCAAGAGTGGGTAGAGCCTTTCTCAAATCTTCGTTCACGAAGCCCAGCCATGATGATGATAACAAGTGTAACCTGTTTTGCATTTTACTTAAACACAGCTCCACTGTTGAGCAATGTACATGAATTAGGTCCGAGGGCTGTAAGGCAAGTGTGACCTCCCAGGGTCACTACACCTCCATACTGCTTCAGGCTGCCATAAAAAGGATAACCCCAGTTCCTCACACCAACCCTAAGTTTAGTCTATTTTATTAAAACATGTGAGGGTGTGCTTCAGTTCAACTCACAGACTTCTTGAAAGAAAGAAAGAAACAGAACAACATCTACCCCTATGAGAAAACATTTCAGACTGTCTGGCATGTTTTATTTATGTCTCAATTATTGTAAGAAGACAAAAAGGGTTTCAAGACATGCTGTTGGCTGGCCCTAAAGAGTCCCTTCCTTGACACAGCAAATACACAAGTGAGCCAGTTTGTATGGGAAGGAGACTTAAGGGGAGAAGGTGGCTGGAGTTTGTTTTGTTTGGGTTTTTTTTTTCTCTCTTTTAATCAGTAGCAGTTTCTAAAATGTCTAGTCATGCATTAAGAAATAATCTTCTTATCTGTGCTGCCAGTTTCCTCATAGATTTGTCTGAATGTTTCCCATTTTGGGTAACCTTCAGTCATTATGCAGAACACCGTAGACTGTCAGTTTTAGAGCTGAACTCCCCTCCCATTGCCACTGAAATTTAGATGGAGGGGGGTGGTTTGCATAAAAAGCAATGACACAATATAGTTCATGATTTTGTTTTAACAAATCGGGCTGACTTGCCAGATGGGCTTCTGCTGTTGAGAGTAGACAATGCAGTACTTGTGTCTGATTTTTGGAACTCTGGAGATGGAGACTAAAAGTGCTGTTATCAAAACTGCTTTGGCACTGGTCAACCTCTCCTTTTCACTCTTCTGAAAATCTTTAGAACTGGAGTTTTGACAGTGACTGTAAAAAAATAAAAAACCTTTAAAAATTAAATTGGCATCTACCTACTTCAGCTGATCTTTCAGGATATTCTCTTGTGCCAATCTCAAAAAATTATACAGAGCTGATGAGAAAGACAGCTGTCATACAGTGTTGCTGCCCTACAAACTAATAACATCTGAGGGAGAGCGTGATCAGTTGGGCAGTAAGACACTCTTCATATTTCTCCTTTTTCTTGTGATTCCAGTGGTTAAATCACAGCCTTCAGAAGGGACTTTCACAGAAATAGTCACTAAGAAAAACAGCTTTAGTGGGAGGATGACAATAAACTTTCTTATATTTTTTGCTGCCAGCTTCCAGGAGAATACAGGACTATTTAAGTAGATGCTCTGATTCCATGTAAGGAGTCATTGACCATGAGATATGAATACCAAAATGACAGTAATGATTTATTCCAGGTTGGGGACTAAACAGGAGAATAATATGCATTTGTCCTCTTTCGTGTTAGTCTTGCAAGTTAAGCTGACTAATGACAGATATAGATGAGGGTAAGGCAATGATTTTTTATCCACTATAACAAATCAATCTAAAAATAAACATGTGACAGAATAAGCACAATGAGTTGGGGAAACTGATTTTTTTTGAGAGATATGGATGTCTTAATTTATCCAAAATTGGAGGCAGTCATGCTAGTGAGTGGGAGATGACTGTGATAGATCAGAAACAGGGTTTACAATTAGTAATAATCTTTGTTTGCTCTGGTTTTTGCTTGCAAGTAGGAAGTTTTCTAAGGGAGGAACTCAGTGGTAAAATGTGAGTTGGTCCTGGTAAATGATGCTAAGGATGAAACTGGCAACAGAATGGGATGAGCCTCACATAATTTGGGGGTGGAAGGGGAGCTGTGAGTGAAATATAATTATGGCTTGCCTGGTTGGTAATGCTGCCTTGAAGTTGCTCTCCTCCCTATATTGTGAAGACATTTTCAGTGCAGCTGGAAATGTTGTTGCTAACCAACACAGAAATGTGAACACTATAAATATAAAACCATTGGCATTTTTAAAGAGAAAAGGCTCTTTATCTGGAGGATATTTATACTTGCTAATAGCTTCTAACAGGGATAAACTTGTGGGCAGCATCATTTCACAAATGAGAGGTTAAAATTCTGAAGGATTCCTACAAACATGGACTTGTTCATTTCATTGCAGATCTTCCTTTTCTGCTGGTTAGGAATGAGGAGCAGAAAAAAAAAAGTGGAAGTGGTTATATTCCAGAAAAATATATCTTTCTTATAAGTAGTGGAATTGCTGTACTAGCCATAATGATGCATCTAGTAAAAAATCTTTAATAAGCTCCTGATGTCCTGCTTCATTTGTGACAGACTGCAGTTCAAGACAGGCATTGGAAATTAAAGTTGCCCTTCAGAGCTGGATCTATAGTGGCTGTCATTTCACCTGCATTTCTGCCAGATGATTGTGATGTGCAGGCACCCACCTCTGCAGTGGGACTGTCTTCTTGCTACTCTGCTAGTCTTCAGTGTCACCTCTCTCCTCATGACTTATCAAAACTCATTCCATGTTACCGAAAGAGGATACTATTGTAGTATATGGATGTCTGAAGAGCAATTGGAGAGATGCATATTCCTTTTTTTTTAAGTGTTTTCCAGTCCACACTTTTTTAAGGTTCCCCCAAATCATCTTTGAAAGCATTCAAACATGCTTTTCTGAGAGGTGGACAATTAAGAAGGATTGAACTAGGTTTAGCTTGAAGTATTTTTTAGCTCTGTCTGAATAGCTTTTTTTTGCACATGTTCCCTTGTATCAAGAATACGTACACGTAAAAGCAAAAAAATGGCAGACAAATGTACTCAGATAAGATGATACAATCTGTTTCCTACCAGGCACGTTTCCAGTTAATCTCCAATTGTTAGAGTCTCATCCTTTGACACTTTAGCTTTGCTAGCAGCTTGTATTGGTCAGGTGTTGAGGCCAGTAGCTTGCACTGAACTCATGAACACTTGTGTTTCCTACTCCCTCTGCTCACCTCTGCTCCCTCTTCTCTTCCACTTGTGCAATTCAACACACTTTCCCCTCCTTCTGGCAGGACTGCAGCACTCACTAAATCCAGGTCTAAATGGCAATCTGGGATACCATGACGGTGCCTGTAGTGAGTTAAATCAAGTGGTCTTCCCCTAAACCTCTGTCACAGCAGCCTGCCTGCCTGTTTGCTGGGTGAGCTGCTTTGTGAATGGGGCAGCGCAGAGCAGGAAGCCTGGAGCGCTCCTTGGGCTGTGGTGGGGTGTGTGTGTGTGCACATGGGAACATCCATTAGATACCTGCAAGAGGGCTTGTGAGCCCTAATGTCTGCTCATCAGCACTTCTTAATTTTCTCTCTTGCTTCAACTAGGCTCTTGCATCATTCAGGGGTATTTTTGGTACCTGCTTAATGCCAAGCTGCCATCTGATTTTTTTTTTAATAATTTTTAATCTTTTCTGTTTGGGGTAAAAACAAGCTGTGTTCAAGCACTACTTCATGTCTCTAAAAATAAAAGTTGGCTTTCTAAGTGCACAGTATACTCCCTCTCTTTCTGCCTTTCCGTCTCCCCCTACTTCCCTCTCTCTGCTTTTTTCTGCCAGAGAGACTCGGAGGGGGTCATTCTTGGCAACTACTGAAGATGGATCTTAAGTGGTGCACAAGCGCACACATAGCAATTTGGCACACAGCAGGGGCTGGGGGCGGGAGGCATTTTGGATTTGTCAGCTCATCGGCACAGCTAGGTTCTTGTCAAACAGCAGAAGTTGCACAAGTCTCTTGTGGCTGACATGCAATTGATGAAGCTGTGTTGGTTTGGAAAAACAAAGATGTGAGGCCACAAGATCATTTCCCCCCGCCATGCTGCATCGCAGTTGACAAATCTGGTCACAATCCAGGGTAACCTCCTCAACACCCATTCTCTTCCCTGTCTTGTGCGCCCCAAATTTTATGTCAGTTTTGGTATTTATTCTATGCCTGCATGTCTTTATTTTCTTGTTTTTACATATCAGCAATTCTGTTAATTTGGATTCTGTGATATGAATGGCTAGGAAATTTTAGAGACCTTATTGTGGTCAGTGTAAGCTTATGCCTGGGGAAGTTTTTGTCAAGCACAGCGACTTCCAAAAGGTGATACATGTACCATGGGAGTTACATAGGCTGCTGCAAAGCAGTACCCAATACAGCGCTGAACCCAGAGCTGGCTTTGCCGGTATTGCTGCTGTCATTTTCATGTTATTGATGGCCTGTCAAGAAGTATGTAAAAATTAAAAGTGTATTACGTTCCTAGTCTAGGAGCTGAATATACTGCACATAGCATGACACAGACTTCCTTTGATGAGATGCCTTACAATTTTCTAAACTTCTTTTCTGAGTTAATTTTTTTTCCCCTGTATTTTTGCATGACTCAGAGATGCTCTACTTGTGCTTGCAAGAGAAAGCAATGGGACTTTTTACATCTGTGCTGTTTGGGAGATGGGCTTTCATCTGCAGGTAAAAATATACATTTCAGTTTTGGATATGCTTATCTTCCTTCCATGACTCTGTCAGTTGCTTCAATTCATGGTATTAGAATTTCTTAAAGATACCTCCATAACAGGCCCAAATAACTGTGTAATTAGGTTCCTGCCTTGACCTCTGCTGTTGTAATGTTGACTCCTAATGAAGAGAGTATGTGGATGCTGACAGATCCCTGGTTTTGTGTGTTCACAGTCCTTCCCTAGTGCAGCATTGCAGTCTGATATAGTGAGGGGCTGCTTCTCTGAGAGTAGGTGCAGTAAAGTACTGAGAAGTTATTTTAGAAACCATTAAGCCAATCTATCACATAAGACTTGGCCTGAAATTAATTTTGTGCTAACCTGATGATCAATCCACCCTTCCCCAGTGTGGTAGAGATGGCATAATTAGACTTCTGTAGGAGTGGAGCTAGGATGTTCTGGAAATCTATCTTCTGAAGCAGTTCAGAGGAGCTACTGCTCAGCCTTATCTCCCACAACACAGCCCTGAATGTCACACACACCATTTTGCACACCGGATGGAGCACTTTGTGTATTGCTATTTTTCAGATGAACTGATACACTTAAGAAACTGAAAGAGAACAAAAATTTAATGATTAGTATCCAAAGATGAGATTAGATCCATGTGCATCAAAACATTCAAATTTTTGTTTGGATAATTAAAGGGTGGCTGACAGAGTTCAAAACTAAGCCTCTAGTCTAGTGATTAAGGCATTCTGCCAAGCTAAAGTCCTGTTGTGGAAATATGTGAATATGCCCTTGTATATACAGACTGGCTGGAAACTTGCATATACCTTTTGTCTTGTAAGAATTTATTCTACCTATTCTATGAAAATAGCAACAGTATTAAATTGCAGACATCTCCCTCAGAGTGCTTTGTAGCTGTAGCTGGGTGGGTGGGGCCTTTTGTTGGGTTCAGTTCCCTTTAGACAGGGAAGGGAATGTATTTTTTTCATGTATCCTGTCACAGCTCTAACCACCAGGTGTTTTGGAAAAAAAAAAAAAAAGAAAAAAAAAGAAGAGGGACATAATCTGTTTCTTTGATTGACCTAATCTTCACTATAAACTACAGTCCCAGCTGTTTAGTTCTGCTGTGACAATGTACAGCCAAGTAAACTCAATACAGATATTTGGAACAGTTCTATCGAAAACTAGAGGCATCTCCACAACAAGGCGAAGCCATGTGTGTCTTTTGAGCATCCAGCTCTTGTGGATCCGATCATATCTATTTTTGTCCTCTCGTATCCTTGGGAGTATATTTCAAGGGGTTGGAGGGTCTGAACTAAAAAACTTTTTTCCTTTCATTATTGTAATATTGATTGTCATTTTCATTATTTTAATATTGATTCTTCTGATAGTAGTGCATAGCAAGCTAGGTCAACAACATCACAGGAGACCATACACTCGCTACAAGATCTATGATACCATAAAAAAAAAATCAACATATATGTGAGAAAATGCAGTAGTAGGGTAAAATCTCTTGTGGGAATTGCATGCAGGCACATCCAGGTCCAACACTAGCCTCTTGCCAGAGCCTGAACAGCTTGTTTCATGTTCTAAGGTCTTGCACAATATTGAGTGATGATACCAGCTGTGATCAGGTTCTTGAATTACAACTAGATGGTGGCCATCGGGGGACACACTGCGCCTGTAGGAATGGTTGGCTTGCTGCTAGACCAAAAAGCAGAGGGTTGGAAGCTGAGGCTGAGAAAGAAATAAGTAGTTTCCTGAAACTCTTGGTTTTTTTAACTGTCTTGGAGAATATGGCTTTGCATGCCAAATTTTTATTCTGATATGCTTACCCCCTAATGGTATATGCTGTATATTGTCCCATATATAATAGAAGCTTAAAGCAGACAGTTAAATCCCAGTTAAATACATTTGAAGGTGAGATAGTCTCTTACCAGCAGTCAAACTTTGCAGCTAGATTTGGATTTCATTTAGCTTGAATTATTTGTGATGAGAATTCTAGCTGAGGACAACACATTTCCTGAAATAGATATACAACACATGCCTCAGCCACAAAGATCACTCACTAAACTGATGTCTGGTGCTTTCCTTTTTTAAGGAAAGCTGTAATTTTCTTCCACAGTAAGCTTTATGCCTTTGACAGAAACAAAACAAAGCAAAAACCAATTTAAGTAATTTGTTTATGTAGGTGGCTGCACATGGTCACTTAATAGATTGTGTCACATGAAGACAAATCAAACTTCCCATGTTCCAGTTTGATATGTATTATAAGGACTGGAAGAAGTGGATCTGAATTCACATTCCTTAAGAGAAATGCTCCCTTCTGTAGTAGGCTGGATTACATAGCTCTCATCACCCGACACCTTTTCTATGAAAGGCTGTAAAATACAAGGAAAATTTTCCAAATCTACCAGTAATGCTATTTGAAAGATTTAAATGTTATTTTTATTTTATTTTTTTTTAAGATTTAGTTTAAAGATAGATGTTCTACTTACATGGAAATATTTTTATACTGAAAGACTGGAATGATTAGTCAGGGAATGAGTAGAGATTATTTGGTTATTGCCGTCCCATAAGCCCGTCTTGATTTGGTTGGCTAAACAAACAATACGTCTAGCAGGCAAGGAGAGAACCTGCCCAGATCTTGGCCTGATTTATATATTACTATCAAAAGAGAGACTTGGCTGTGGAAATTAATCAAGTTTCCTTTCCCCAAGGATCAAAGAGGTTACTCAGAGGATGCAAGGGGAATGTAGGGATTCAGCTGTGTCACATTTTCTCTCTAATTGAGCTGTCTAGGGAGCCTCCCACGTTTTGCAGAAATGGAAACATCCAGTTTCATTTTATCTTTCTCAGACTGCAGCAGCCAAGGTCATGTTACGTTTACTTTGGGTGTTTGTCCCTTTAATTCTCCTGCAGTTTCACAAATCCTTCTCGTGTATTTTTAAATTTTAGCATATAATCACATTTTTTTTAAAAGGCACCATCTGGTCCCTGACATGGTTTAAAATAACAATCCAGCCAGCACGCAACCAGCAGCAAGACTCTACACCTTTCACAACCAGTATGAGAGTTCCCCCACCTGTTTTTCTCCACAGACACTGTTACCATCAAATTCCTTCCTCCAGGTCTTGCAGAAATCAGGATCTTGCAGCTCTTGCTTTCCATACCTTTCATCTCAAACATAGTCATTTTATGGAAACAAAATAGATGCACCAAAGGAGCTTACAGCTAGGACTGTGTAAGATCTGCTATAAACAGCTCAGTCAGAGAATTTGGAGTTGGAGCTCACGTTTGGTGAGCTGCCCTTTGGTGCTTATCACTTCTGCAGTGCATGACTTCATTGTGTCCCCCGGTGCCTGGAGAGCCCTGCAATATCCGTGGAGCAGAGGGAAGCAAGCACTGCAAAAATTCCTTTAAAAAAAAAAATTCCCGCATTCTGTGGGTGTTTTATTTTAAGCAGGACATTAATATGCTGTGTTATCATTTCAGGTTATGCTGGGCAGGAAGGTTTTCTTGATTTTGACTTTTATGAGTCACTTATAGCACTAGTTTATTTTACCTTCTTGCTGCATGCAACAGCACTGTCTGTCATGGTGCTTTCCCAGTAGCCACAAATCAAAGCATGCCACTAAGCAGTGTCATTGTGTCACTGTCACCCTTAGCACGGCTGAGGCTTGACCTGGCGATTCTTTTCTGGCTGTTGGAGGACATGAGATTATTGATGCCAAGGTAGCAGAGACAGTAAATACAAATATATCCTTTCCTATTTTCAGCCAGCAATTTTGAACGGACCAGAACCATCACTGGAGACAAAAGCAGGCTAATGTGATGAATGGGAAAGGACTGCTGCGCAGGGCTCTGGGAGTTCTGTGTAGGTTATCCGTCTGGTGGGATATTCACTCTTTTTTTTTCCTGTTTTCCTATTAACTAAAGGCCAAGCTGAACAATTATTTCCCTACAAGCTGCTCTGCTCCTGGATCATGCTCCTGTCCCCACTGCTCTCCCTTGGTGCTGGCAGCATGGGTGGTTAATATTAGCTGCACAGCTGATTGTCCTGATTGGTGCCCTGCAACAGGTGCAGGACGGTCGCCGCACTGGAATCCCGCCCGGACCGATGCCGGCGCTGGCACCAGCCTACCCATTATATCAGGAAGGGCCACGTCCCGTCGCCACGATGCCCCGACACCCTGGGCTGGCCCCAGCTGTCTGCGGGACGTGGAGCAGGGTGATAAGGGCCCAGGGAGGCTGTTGTGGGGAGAAGTAAACCGTGACTCCTCTGGAGTGGGAAGACGGGAGGCTCCTGAATGGGACTACTGCTGTGTGGATGGGGTAAGAAGGAATTCTCGGCAGAGCCCCAGGATGGTGTGTTTTTTGTCATTGTTCTTAGAGGAGGGAAACACACGCAGACAAATACTGAAAATCAAGTATCAGGACTGTGTAATGAGCAGATACAAGTTGCATTTGCTCATCATGTTGGCTGTAGTTTATATAGAGCACAGTATTTGGGGGTTGCACTAATTTTAATAGGCATTCTAATTTTAGAATGCTCCTGTGAAAATTTACTTTCAGTTCCAATGGTGATGATGTGTTTTAATAATAAACATGTAAGTTATAGAAAAAGAAATCAAACATGCTGGCTGCATTTGTGGGGAGGGGAAGAAGTGCTATTGTTCTGCTCTAAAATTATCTAATCTGGCTGCTCTGGGGTGATATCTTAAGGTCTCCCATTTCCTTTTTTCTTTCTTTCTCCCCTTTTTTCTTTTATTTTCTTAAACCATAATAGTATCTGTCAATAAGAACAAAAAAGTGTCTAGGTGGGGTTTGCATAGCATAAATGTTGGAGAGAGGGAGTTGAAAGACCTGTAATATTTCACAGGATCACTTCTAATGTCCTGTTGCCTTTATGTGACCCCTCTCCACTGAGTGTGTGAAGAAAGGCTGGGCCATCAGGCAGATTAGAAGGAGATCTGTGTGCTGCAGTGTGAACTCTGCTGAACAATGTGTCTGTGTGCAGTGCCATGCCTGTGTGCATGCTCATGGATGGAGAGAGGCAGGTTTGCTTAGGGAGTCGAGCAGATTCTGTCTGCAATGTGGCAGTCTGCTGCGTGCTGGAAAACAGATCTTGCTGCTGCTTCTACATTAAGGAAAAAAGCAAAAATAAAAAAGAGGCTCATCTCTAAATTCAGCGATTTCTGCTCTGAATTGGTCCACAACCAAGGGCAGTAGGTCAGCCTCAAGTAGTGCTCCTGGTGAGTTAGATTGATGCAAGAGACTGAAATCAGTGCAATCTCTCTCCTGTTTGTGGTAGGCTTTGGATCAGCGCAATCCTTACTATTTCTATCTATATGTAGTTGTGCAACAGGTTTTTGGGGAGTTGTGGAATAAATAAGCTCTATCTGGGCCAAATAATTACAACAGGGAACTGATGAAAAAGATCCAACTGCATGACTGTCAGGTGTCTCTAAGCATAGTCTAGGTTTAAGTACCTTCCAGGAGACTTTTTTGATTGAGACCATTAAAATTTGGACATGGTCTCAACATGAAAGAGAGAAAATGCCTTTTCTCAGTGCTACTTGTGA
This sequence comes from Platyrinchus mystaceus, assembly GCA_035041135.1. NCBI lineage: Eukaryota > Metazoa > Chordata > Aves > Passeriformes > Tyrannidae > Platyrinchus > Platyrinchus mystaceus. The sequence goes on along the minus strand of JAWWLV010000088.1, from coordinate 48,560,930 downwards.
CTATTGCATGTGGGATTATGCCTCAAAGCATGGCTCTTTGCTGCAGGAACCATAATGTTTTGGGGGATTATCAGATCCTTCCTGGGCTAGTGCCTGAGGACATGGTGATACTGTAACACTATTACTGTCCTGCTGCTCCTGACCTCTCCACAGCCAGCACTGTGCTGGGGGCTTGACGTAGTTGTTTGGCAATGAGGACACTATGTAAACTATGATAATCCCATACATCTCACAGTGCCTTGACTCATGCTTCCAGCCAAACCTTTCTCCAGCTCCCTCTCTTGTTTTCCACCATCCACCCACACTGCCTTCTATTCTTCTTATTTTGGTACATGAAGCAGAATTTGCTGCACCTCAAACTAGTGCTTCAGCCATGCCTGAGCAGGAGCTCCTGCACAGGGGTGGGCCAGCGTTGAGGGCTGGTGTTTTGCTGAAGGGATATGTGCCAAGGCAGAGGGAAGATACATGGCTATCCCCCCTTGAAAGTCAGTCATTTGTGACTTTGAAAGTGTCTCTCTAAGGAGCTCACAGAGAAGCCATTTGTAAATCTGATGCCAGTTTTTAAATGCAAGATGAAAGTGGATTTCACTGCCACTAAAATTGGTAGCTCCGAGTCCCCCAGGAGAGGTGCAGCAGTCTGTGTCCCTGGAGAGTCAGATATGTTGCCTTGCAAAAGATCTTGTATCCAGGTAGGAAAGCATAAATTAACATGTGGATCTCCAGAAGTGCTGGGGGGAAGACAGCACATTACTGAAAATTTTATTTATTTTTTGACTGTTATGATAAAATGCTCAGAGCTACAAAAGTTTGAGAAGAACAAAATGTTTATTTCACTTTGTACACAAATTGGTGATCTTGGATAGAAGTTAGAGGGCATATCCAAATAAGTTTTAAAATTAACCTTTCATAACCAAGCAGGTCATGCAGTCATTGCTCTATCTACACACTTTTTGTATTTATTTTTTTAATTATAATTATGTATAATTTTCATAGGAAACTGACATTATGGGTTTATGAGCTCCTGTATTACATTATGTAGTGCACGATACTCCTAAGTTACCCTCCCATCATTCTAATAATTTTTTGGACATTTAGCTTCTAATTTCACTACAACATATAAAAAGAAAATCCAGTTGCATTTCTAAATATTATGGAACTTCTGTTACTGTAAACACATTACCTGGTCAGAATTATTTTCATTTGCTGTTAAGGAAATAGAAGAATATACTCTGATGATGTACACATCTAGATAGCAAGGAATACAATCCCTTTTACTTTTTAAACTATTACAAACATCTGCCTTTTCTTATGCCCTAGGAGTATATACACATGTATGCAATTAAGAATATTATTTCTATAACATACAAAAACGTTGGCTAACTACTCATAAAATTGATCCTTTTAGGATCCTTACAGCACTGCTGGTGAAGCTGATGATGGCCAAGCATGCAGTCAGGGTATCTCTTGATCATAAATTGATGATTTTGCACTTCTGTGAATTTGTAAAGGAACACTTCTTTCCTCTTCTGGCACAGAAAATGTGACAATGTCCTGTTCTCTCCTCACCAAGGTCTAGGGACAAAGAGCAAGGGAGAAAGGCTGTTTGGCAGAGAGACTGGGAAGAGAAGACCAGGACAGATTTTCTACCAGATGTTCTCAGGATCAAAGGCAATATCCAGACACGTTTATCTACAGCTATAGTTTCATATTATTTAGAAACTCTCACCTCCTAAAAATCAGAAGAGGGAATGGAAATTACTGGAAACATAGAAAAAAATGCATGAACAATCTTACTGGAGGCTGAAGAGGTACATCAGTGGAACTACGTGACCCATCCTTCATCCAGGTCTGAGAAGGACATACCCACATAGAGCTGAGTCTGTTGCTATTGAGGTGCCTCCTGTTCTTGCCTCATTTGTTATTGACAAACTTCACTGGCAAACCAGGGTAATGCTAACATATTCTCACTATACATGATTACATTTCGATGTCTTGAATCTAGATCTGTTTCAGATCTATTTAATAATAGTTTCCCCTTTTTATTTTTCTGTCAAGTTCAAACACCTCTCCTCTGCTATGATGGCAACTGCACCTTTGCTTGCACTCTTACCTCTTGCCTTCAGTAATTAAGAAAGGCTAGGTAAAAATCTGGGTATCCCAGTCTTCAGGCTAAAAACATTCATGTGTGTGTGTGTGTAGGACAGCCAGAGAGGCAGCACAATTATTCACAAGGAAGGAAACCTTCATCCATTTCTTCTTCAAGGAAGGACATGAGGTGTTCATAAAGCAGGTGGGTTGCATTCTCCTGTATTAAGACAATGTAGTAGGAAAGGCTCATAAAGACAGTGCCCCATTGGACTCTCAGCAATACATTGGCTGCTCCAAGCAGGTCAAGTGGTAATGGAAGAATGACGAAATGGAAAACAGCAGCAACCCAGACCCCTGGAACCCACAGTGGTGAATCCCTGTGCAGTGCAAAGGCCCAGAGCAGGAGCAGGGTAGGTGACTACCAGTGATGGATGATGTTGAGACTTCAGAGAGAAATGATATAATAAACGGTTGGTCTGACACAGTAGGAAATGTTTGCGTAGTGAAGTGACGGGTAATAAATAAGATTGTGTTGCTATAGATCCTCCAGGCAGTGCTGGAGCAAAAATACTTTCTGATTTTCTTTCTCTAAGGAAAAAAGGTAGAGAGTCAAGGACTCTTTTTTGTAATAGCCAGGCATGAAAACTATGTTTGCTGCATACAGTCAGTGTAATCTAAGGCTGATACAGATCCAAGTCAAGTACTGCTGCAGCTGTAGTTCTCAGTTATCATAGCTAAGGTTACAAAACAACTTCCCTTGCAGTTTGTCTAATGTCACTGTCTGGAGCAGAGGCCCCACTGCTAAATCCATTGATTAAAACATTGTCTTTTCTTGCACTTGTTATCAGGGCTGCCATGAAGATTGGAACAATCAGTTTGCCCCAGGATTGACTAATTATATGTGATACATGGTAATATATAGAGGGATACAGACTCAGCTTCTCCCCAGAAATTTCCAAGTGTTCCTGTTTATCATTTACTATAGGTATTTTTCGGGAGGGGAGGGTTGTTGGGGGTTTTTTTGGTGGTTTGTTTGTTTGGGTTTATGGTTTTTTGTTGTTTTGTATGGAGTTTTAAAATTTTTTTTTAGTTTGGGATTTTATTGTTGTTGTTGTTTGAGTTGAGGGTTTTTTAATTTGTTTGTTTGTTTTGTGTGAAGTTTCCTCTCTTACTTATTTTTGTTTTAACTGAATACCAGAAACAGATCCCTGTTGCTGCTGCTGCAGTCATCATCTAGGTAAGCTCAGTTTTTGATAGGTAGATAAATACTGCCAGTTTTCGATAGCTGGATAAATACTGCCAGGATATAGCATTACAAATTAATAACTGATTAAGAAACAGTTTAATTGCTTTAGCAGTCTGGAAGGGATTACTCAAGAAGCAGGTTAGCATCTCTTGTTAAAAAAAAAAAAAAGGGACTACACTGGCTATATTTTTAACATTTTAAGACAGTTTTGGAAGTCTTGCCCATAACCAGTCTTGTCCCTGAAACCAGTGAAACAAAGTCTCCTCCTTTTCATTTTTCTTATAAACACCTAAGGAATGCATAAGAAATTTCATACTGCATTTTTTTTCTGTATGTATCTGAGGGTTAGTGAGCAGCAAGGGAATGGGAGTACTGAAATTATCTCAGTTTAAGGTCTTGTACAATGCATTTCAGAATATTTTCTATGGGCAATTTTTGGTGGCTTTCTCCCCCTTGAGAATCCTTCTTCATGTAAATGACAGCTATCCTGCTGTCCATGTTTAAAAGGCAACTATCATGCAGGAAAAAATAACCCTCCTAAAATTTCCCTTTTACACAATTGAGCTCTAATTTCCAAAGATTAGCCTGATGAAACTGGGAGTTTTTGAGGGTCACTGGTCATTAGGATGGGTAGTGTCAGTGAATAAGGGAAGGCCAGAAGAGCATCCCCTTCCAGATGGGGTGCTAATGTCTACAGTGGGACTACTAGGACTGTTCAAGTGAGTGAGTGTTTATAAAATCAGCACATAAATAAATTACATACTATGTGTGTTTTTTCATACATTTGTAATTTTAGAAGCTTTGTCAATTCAGTGTCCTCTTGTGCACCTAATTGCATATCTCCCATTTTTCTCATCCGTGATAAGGGTTTCCAGGACTTATAACTTGGAAGGAGGAGAGGACTATTTTGGAATAGGCAAGTAGTGACTTATGATTTGACTTACAATATTAGGCAATGGTGCAACAGTTGCTATATAGACCTACTGAGTACCAGCATTTGGAAAATGAGATCTGCAAAACAAAAAAAGCATTTTTTACTGAACATACCCCTTAACTATGGTAACTCAATGTGACTGTTTCCTGTGCTTGGCAGTACACTTAGCCAAACTAACTGGATTTTAGGATTACTTGCTCTTCAGTACAGCATTGGCACCAAAGGATTATAACGCAGGACTTACCAGCCACTGGAGTGTAAAATATTAAATCCTGCAATATAGTTTCCATAGTATTGCATTGTATTCTCTCCTTATTAACCCAATGTTCCCTAAAGCTTGTATTTTCAATGAACAAATAATTGTTCTCCTACGGATAACTCTAATAGGGTTAAACCTATCTGGTAAGAAAGACTGCATAGTTTTACATGGGAGAAAAATAGAGGTGGAGAAAATATGCATGTGGGGAGTTGATAATTATATACAACACAGATTGGTTCCAACATCATATTTATCTTAATTATAAGAATAATTCAAGAGATAAAGTTTTCCTAGAAGATAGCTAACTAATAGCAGTGGTTTCAGCTGAAATGATTTTTTAGAGAAGGCTGTATCTAAATAAGCTTATACTAGAAGTTTTTCAGGAAAGCTTAGGAGTCCTCTGTGGAGGTTTGAGCTGTGTTTGGTTACAGGAGAGAGTAGGTCTTGGTTTGGACCCTTCTTCTCCTTTGCTAGCCTGGAAGATAAAGAAGGGCCCTGAGAAAGTACAATATTTCAACCATGTGCTGTTAGAGCCTCAGCTGAAATCACAGGATCATATAGCATATTTGGATTATCAATACTTCTATTACTATTTTTACTTTTGTAGCAGCATTTATATTGGGAGTCCATATGCCTGACAAACTGCAGAAGAGATTGGTATGCCTGTTTTACAGAATGGGGAAACAGCTTCCCAAGGCAGGCTGATCACCAAAGCAGTTTTGGTCTGACTCCTCCTCATAAAACCTTCTTCTGCATTGCAAGGAGGCTTCAGAGAATATCACAGCTGAGATGAGAATGGTTTTGGGTAGCAGATTATAGGACAAAATCTTCCAGCCAGAGCATTCATGAACAGCATGAGTCAGAGTAGACATCTTCATGTTTGGGCCTCGGAAGGGTGATAAATCAGTCTTAAATGAGCAGTTTTATTGACAAATACCTCAGTTTGTGATGTATGAAAGGATCTGGTGCTTTTCAATGAATGAAAACTAATCTGTGCCATAGTAGCTAGATGATTCACCACAGGAAATATCAGAAAACTGAAAATGCCTTGTGACAAATGGTCAAATGCAGCTCAGGGCTGATCCTATTGATGTCCTGAGTATTCATCTCCAGATTATTAGCTATGGTCAGAAGGGTCTCTGCACTGCTCAGACTCAGAGTCACCAGCTCCACAGCTCATCCCAACTTTTCTGTCTGTTATTCAGAGTGAGGAGGTGGGAGACTACCTATTCGTCTAGCTTGGGATCCTGCCGAACAGCAGGGACCAAATCATCCTCTCCCTTTTACAGCTCCTTGCCTTCAGGCACTGAGAAGTTTAGGAGGGACTTCCTGAACAGTGTGGCATACCAACCATCCTGTTTGTTAGACGTGTCCCGAATAAATTTGTCTAGTCCCCGTGTAGGCTTATTTTATACTTTATGGCCTCTGCGGCATCCTGTGGCAGTGAGTCACAACTTAATTACACCTTGTGTGAATAGGTTCAATGCCGCACTGGAACCAGCAATTAGTACTTGCGGTGGTGATGCAAAGAGACATTTTCTGTGTGAAATGTACTTTTCATCAGAGCTACCCCATGAGAGAAGCTGCCTGTTGAAGCTCCCAGGAAAGAACAGTTTCAGGGGGAGAAGGGGCCACTGCCAGCCGTCACGTTGACGATGAGCCAGAGGAGATCGTTAGGTACTGTCAGCGTGGTGTCGCACACCTCTTGCTACCAGCCAGTGGAACAATTAAAAAACCCACATTGCTCACTGAACCCCAACTGCTTATTTGGTTCACTGTGGCCATGGAAACACCTGACCTATTTACACCTTCAGCAGAGTGACTGGTGGTTGGTAGAAGTGATGTGGGAAAAGGGGAGTGCTTTGAATTTGGATGTTGGAGACTTTTAATTAAGATGGTGTGTGAATGACTGCCTGTGTGCTCTCAAGGGAGTGTCAGAGGAATATGGCTCAAGCAGGCCAGGGGTTCCTTCACCAGTGCATGTGCAGCATTGGGTGCTCCTTAAGCAAATATGATTTGCTCAGAGCCTCTGCTTTGCATACATAAAATAACACCTTACCCGCCATTTCCAAAGGTCTTGTGGGAATTCATTCTCCTGTCACTTTGACAGCAAACTACTTCACACTCTCTCTGCAGCATTCATCCCTGAAAAGTCCCCTGTAGTTGGGAATCAGCTTGTTCTACCCAGGAAGGAACAGAGAAGAGTCTCATTCTGCATAAGGCTTGCCTGTGCAGCTTACAACACTCATCTGCTCCTTGGCTATTTCTCAGTACAGCTGGGAAGGTGGGAAAGAGCAACATAAAGTCATTTGGCCGCATCAAATTGAGCAGGAGATTTCACTTAATTGCAGCTGGGGCATTTACTTAGGCTGCAGATTCCCATGACAGGGTAATGCCATGTAAGTTACCAAACCAGGGGCACAGAACATATCAGGCTGAGCTTCCAGATTGTGCTCTTCTAAGGGCACGTATTAATATAAATGGGCACATTAGGTTCTAGATAGCAGTTATCTGAAATGGACCCTAAAAGGAGATCTGCTGGAGAGGGGAAAATATTTAACTCTAGGTGTAGACTTCTGCAGATACAACATAATCACAGTGCGTATTCAGAAAGAAAGCAACTTCAAGACTTTAAAGATCTGTTGGGAAATCTTGAGGAAGAAAGGATGTTCGCATTTGATATTAGTGAGAGAGAGTCTTTAATATCCCCAAAGCATCTGATTAATAACCATGGCATCAGACCTCAGGAATGCAAATTTGGTAGCTCTTTAAGATGAAAGCTCCCCCTCCACCCCTCCACATGCCTTTTTTTTTTTTTTTTTTTCATTGCACATTTCAAAACCATTCATGTTCTGGCAGGTAACAGTTTTTTATCCTGAAAGTAAGGGTTGACCGAGGAACAAACTGTGCAAATTCTGTTCTCAAACACCAAAATTAGAGAGAAAATACCATCTGTCTCCTCTCCAGCCTACTCTCCCTGGTTCCAATAATACCTCCTAGTGGAGAAAAAGTCACGAAGCTACCAACCCAGTGTACAGCAATGCACCATAATGCAATGGTTCGTGTTTGCAGGGGGGAACGCTGCTTCTCCCCAGAAGAGACAGGAGAAAGCCTTGTTTTCAGCTGGATGGGGAGGATGTTCACATTGCCTTGTGCTGCTGGGCCTCTGCCTGGGCTTGGTGGGACTCCTCTTCCACTGCAAAGGCTTTCAGGTGGCATTCCTGAGAGTTTTCTCCTCGATCTGCTACAGCAATCAAATTGATGGAGCTTTGACAGCAGCTGTGACTCATTTCAGGAAGAAATCCACTTGAGTGCTCGTTAACACTTCAGCATCATTTACATTTTTCCCAGTCAGGGTGAGTATTTTGTCGTGACAGGGCACAGACTTTTTCCTTTGCCCTGGGAAGACCATACAAACAGATTTTCTACCTGGAAGCTAGTGCCAGAAGCTTTGCAGCAGGCTGTCTTTAGTTTCTGATTTCTTTTTTTTCCTCCCTCCTCCTTGTCCTTAATGGCTGTCTAGCTTTTGTAGACTAGTTACACAACACTGTTTTTTCCCTCTGCCAGCATCACTGAGCAAATTTCAAGGCCGTGGAGGAGGGAGAGGAGAGCCTGATGCACTGAGCCACCTTTGCCCATCCACTTGTGACTGGGGTATAATAGGTACAGTTTATTTGAGACTGCCATGAGTTTGCTGCAAAATTGAATTTTTCATCAACTGATTACTGCAAAATGCTCTCGGCAAAGGGAAGTTAACACCTTTGTAACAAGCTCAGCACAGCTCATAAGAGGGATACTGTAACAGTAATTGTCTTCTGGATCCTTGGTCAGGATTTTGGATTTTCCGAGAAACTTTCCATCCCCGTTCCCTCACTCATGAGTAAATCCACTTAAGGCTTTTTGCATAGCTGTTATTGGTGCAGACATAGGAGGACTTCTCTGCTGGTGTAAAGCAGCCAACCTCCATTGATTGCAGTTCTCTGAGTTACTTGAGCACTGAGGGGGTGATAGCATTATTCAGACATGGTTGATAAAGTTGATGGTAATCTACCCTTAATAACTTAATCTTAGCATTTCTCTCTAAATAGAGCTATGTAGCCAGGGAGAGGGGCTGGTTGAACCACTCAATTTATCTGACAACATCTACCTTGTGTTTTCTTCTTATAAAATATTCTTCCAGAAAGTTTTTGGTTCATAGGGTGTTTATTCTTTAGTTTGTGTCAGTGGGTTACAAAATAGGGAGCTAAATTTTGTTCCTCAAGTTGCAATGCTGTACTTGTTGCTTGATGACTGTCACCCTACAAACAGACGGTAGCCACTTCCAAGCAAGCAGGACAACCTCCCACCTGCAGGTGAGAGTATCTTTGCTTATTCAGAGACATGTGCTGAGTGGGCAGAGTTTCCCCGAATTTATTTAACTTCTATGAGTATTCAGGAAAAGAAAAACAGAAAACAGATTGTAGTTGAATCAAAACTGCTATTTGAAATTAGCCCAGATCACATTTAGAGCTCAAAAAATACACACCAAGAGCATTATTTTGTACAGACTGCATCCCTTTAGTTTAGCTATGGGAGGCTGTGCTCGCTCAGTCACTGTGGAGGACCTGACTCGCAGTGATGCCTTGATGGGAACTCCGGTCGGATAGTCCATTGGGTGGGCAGAGATCCCACAGTGTGAACATATCTGCTTGGCATACCTGCCAGAACAGATGCTGGGTGTAAGTGATGCTTTAAAATAATAATAAAAATCATAATTTCAAATCTCCACCCCTCAAATCACCTTTCTAGCGGGTACTCCTAGCTTAAAATAAATAATGTCTTAACAATAACAACAGGAAGAGAGCATGTTCTTTTTTATTATTCTCTTTGCTTTGCTTTTTCTTCATATTTAACGTGGCAGGACTTCACACATGCTACTGACATAGATGCAACAGAAAGCCCTTACTACTCCAAAGGGGAGATATTTATGAAAGTACCAAGGAGCAGACAACAAAGGCACATGGTGCTGCTGGATCCATCACCAGCAAGCACTTCTGTGGAATAATCTGTACAGTATACTGGACACACACAGACCATGTGGTTGCAATTTAGGTTGATGCCATCTGTTTAGGAAATCTGAATGGTTTTGATCTGTACCGAAACAAAGAAAAAGAAGTAGGAATAGCGGGGTTTTGATTCTCCTTGGTGGTGCAAAGAAGCAAGATGTTTCCAAGTGTTTGAGCAGATCCTCTTCTGCTTGCAAGAGGGATGGCTGTGCTGGTTCATGGAGCAGGCAGCAGAACGGAGGTCACATTTACAAGAATTACAAACTCTCAGATTACAAAAATGTAGAGTTAATTAAGTAATGTTGATATGTTGATATTTATAGCTCAATTTTTTTCCACTATAATTTTTTACTAATATTGCATCACTTGAATAATTTTGTGGACCCAAAATCTACAAAAGCTGGGGGGGGGGGGATGTTGGTGAGGAATGGGAAAACCTCTATGAGGCCAAGTCAGGGATCCTTGTTTTCATTTTACTCCAGGAAATATTTTTTTTCGCTCCCTACTAGCATCTATTTTGAAATGAAAAGTCATTTTCATTTGAAAAATGAAACTTTACAATTAGAAGTGAATTTCATTCAGGCATTTTAAATTGTGCTGGATGTTCACTGAAAAATACCTAAACCAATGCCAATACCTCTCAAAAAATGCTTCATCGAGTGCCTTGATCCAGTGTGTGCCAGCTCTTCTCAGCACACAGACATTATCTATAGCACTAGGAGTTCTGGTGTTAAAACAGAAAGGGCATATCACGAAAAACTGCCATTTCAGCCAGATAATTCGTAAATATTAAGGAAAATTGTTTGACATGATGAATGATATTGAAAATCACTAGGTGGTAGGAGAGAAAAAATGTCAGCTGTGAATGTGCTATAGTTAAGTGGCCAAAGACTTTGATGATAAAAAAATCATGTATTTCTTGTTTTAGTAAAAAAACTCACTATGTTTCATTCTGGTTTTAACATTTCAGACATTGAATATTGTGCCAGTAAGGAAGAGTTTAACAAAAAAGAAAGCCAAAATAATTTTTTTTCTGCTTTTTCTTTTTTAATCAGCTAAGAAGGTGAGGGAAAGACAAGCTACCATTGCAAAGTTCGTTTCATAAAGAAAAAAAAAATTTTTTTTCCTTTCTTCAAAAAATGTACTTCTAAAGAGCAGTATATGAAGCTGACCCACAATAACCAAGCCTTCTCTTGCTTCTTTGCAAAACCACTTGTATCTGCAAGATAGCTTTAGCGAGATGTGTCTGTCCCTCTGCTTCTGTTTCTTTAGGTGAGTGTTGAGCCAGAAAGATTATGGCACATTTTGTTTTTTGTCACACCTCTTTGCTGACCCTTGAGTGATTATATATATACTAATTGCATTTTGATTCAGCCTCCAGAAACAGGGTGGCTTTTAAGACACCAATGTCAAGATCTGCCCTGCCTGGTGCAGTTCTTGCACTGAAGGAGAAGATAATGTCAAATGCTAAGATGCTCTTTCTCTTCACCACAAACCTCCTTGCAGTGAGTGCATTGCCAGAGCAGAGGATACCTGGTTTGTGAGGGAGAGTGCAACTACAGTGATCTCTGTAATCTGTTATTCATCCTCACTGCTTTCTCTCAGCCTTATCCCTGTCCCTCCACTATCCTCAGCAGGAATGGGGACACAGTGCCTGTCTGGAGTCACCCAAGCACAGGTCAGGTAAATCAGGTACCATGACCTTTAGGGTTTTCCCACTCTGCTCCCACTAGGTCTAGAGGAGAAGACAGAGAGTGATTTGTTTCTTCAGGTTCATTCTAGTATTTTCACCTTTGTTAACACAGATACCAGATTTGGGGGAGGGGAGGTTTCACATTTATTTCAGAGAAAAAAAGCTGAAGTGTTGTTTTGTTCTGAACTGGAAGCTAAAACACTCTTGACTTTCTCAAGGCACAGAATTCTAAAAATTCGCTTAACGTTCTATTTTCTGGCTTTTCAGCTCTGAGTTTATTTTCTCTATTTTCCTCTGGTATGTCAATAGCACACAGTGCTCGTGTTCATCTTTCATTTGGTCTTTTTGCAATAGCTGAAATACTTATTTTAATTGATTCTTTTTTTAAACCTTAAGAGCAGCTGCTACTCGGTGTTGACTAACACATCTTAACATTGCTTGTAGATTTCTTTTTCAAATTCTAGCTGAAAGTGTTTTTCACTTAGTTCAATCTTTTTTATAGGTATCTATTTAGATACCATACATTTGAATGAATTTTACAAAAAATGAAGCAAACTATTTTAATTTGCATGGCATTGTTCTGTTAGACCATATAATCCAGCATCAAACATTTATTTAGACACATGCCTTGCCTAGTTTCATTCAACTTGGAGGCATCAGGCAGAACCCTTGGGCAATTTGTTTCCAGTCGAGAGATATTAATGTTTCTGTGTGATAAAGTGTTGTTGTTTTCTTCAGTTTCATCTTTCTGTGGCATTAAGACTGTAAAGGTAACAAGTGTTGATAAACAAGGCACTCAGAGAGCCAAAAAGCCAGTCCACACCAGTGAAAGCAGAGTGACACGAATTAGAGGCAAGAGTCATCTTTTGATCCATTAATATATACTTTGTGTGCACATATAGGTTGCTGTACAGTGCAGTCTCATTTACTTGCTGGCTATATGACAGATGCAGTGCCCTTGTCATCTCTGAACTGTGCCTATGGAAAGTGAGCTTTTAAAGCCATGATCTTGTATATATACTGCCTAGTTTGCTGCCAGAGAATGTTGCATATATGTATGGTATCATCATCTGGTAAACAAATTGTATTTTGCATCATTAGTTAATTAGACCTTGGCTGTTTAGGCACCTGGAACAAGCAGTGGGAATTTAAATTCCTCTGATAAAAGGATTTATTTATAATGAGTCTCACCCCATAATGAGTTCCAGCCGGGGGAGACTGACCATTAGCAGATGACTCACCACATTACCATAAAGATCAGAGTCACACATTCAATTTTATAAGGCTTACATACACTCCGCTAGCACAGATTCTAAAGAACAAATCTTTTGGCTCCAGTTTTTCAGCTGTGTTAAATTTGATACAGTCCTCCTATGCCTGAGAGTAAACAGGCAGGATACAGCAGACTATTTATTTTATTTCAGTTTTTTATTGCTCTTCCTCTCTACAGTTTCAAGAGGAAAAGAAGCTGAGTTTTTAATATTGTGAGAATGCTCAGCCCTTTTCAGCTGGGAGATGTCAGAGGCAGCTGCAGACCTAAATGAAAGGAGCTCATCTCTGAAAATTTGCTATGCTGTAATAAATGCAGGGTTCTGCTGGTGAGCTGCTGATGGCCCTTTAATGTCTTTAGCAGCACTCCAAGGCACTGCGGTTCCTCCCTCTCCCTTCCCCCCGCTCCCTGCCCACCCAAGCTCAGGTTTTAATCGTGTGAAGGCAAGAGTTCGCTACAACACTCAAGGGCTACGCTGAGCTTGAAGAAAAGGGTCGTGCCTGGTTTTATCATCCAGACAGCGGCATCCCTTCAGCCCAGATTGGTGTTCTTTAGAACATGTTAGATGTGGCATGTTAGATTTAAACATTTGGCTCCCCGAGTCATGTTCCTATAATGTGAGTTGTTGGTGTGCAGCATGGGGGTTGTTATCTGTTTATTTTATTTAAGTAGCATATGCTATGCAAGAAAAAATGTGTTTTCCCAGTATCCTTGTGACATATTTTCACAATTTGAGTTACAAAGCACTTTAGAATGAAACCCAACAACTACCTTCCAGTCACCAAGTCTCTGCTCTTCTTTCATTGATCTGTGATCATGAGCATCTGCCAGTCTGGAGACTGGCAAGGTGTTAAGAACATGGCAGATTCCCAAAAAACGCATTTACAGCTGGGGAGATGAGGCTAGCCTATGTGTAGGTTGGCGAAAGCATCTCAGAGTTTGAAGGAGGCTTTGGGAAACTATTTGGATGTAGTGTAACCTGCAATTTAGAAACTTTGTAAAGCTTGTTCTCCCTGAAGTTTGAAAAGTGTTAAGTCTGGTCCTGGTGAATGTGATCAAGGAGTACATGAGGCAAAGTACTTTGGGCTGGCAGGTGAGATCCCGAGGAAAGGGAGAAGTATGACTGATGGGCAAACCAAGGGCTACCTGGAGCAGCTCTTGGTAACATGGAAGAGCTTGTGCTACTAGACACTTGCAGTGGTCAAGAGAATCACTTTGATGCAAATGGGCATATGCAGGCAGATGATAAAACCACAAGATAGTTTGGATTATGTGGAGATTATCACAGCTGAAAGGCAAGAGTACTGTTCACTGCTGGGTAGCAATAGGACTAAACTCAGCATAAACCCCAAAATATCTCTGATAAAGAAAGAAAGAAACAGGTTGTTGGGATCCTTCTCAGCCTAACAGAATACAGGGAGGTTTCTAGGCATTGATAAAAATACAGTTGGAAGAAGAGCCATATGGGTTTTATGGGACTGTAACAAATGTGGTGCTTGGAGCAGGCACTGAAGATGGCAGGACTGTGGTCATGAGCTGTCACCATATTCACTAAAGCTCCGTGGTTAAAGGCAACTGTCCCCCGTGCAACAGGATACTGGTTGTTTGGAAAAGCCATGGTTTCAGGAACAGCAAATGATACGGTAGCAAAAGCCACTGAAGATTTATAACAGTGTCCATCATCTGACCTAAGAGGGCATGAGTGAGAACATGCATGGTGAGAGTCCCATGTGGGAAGAAATGCTGGCTACAGTAAAAAAGAAGCATCAGGTGACTCAGTGGTGATAAAACACATTTCCCTAAGGCAAGTAATGCTCTAGTAACTCCTAACCCTGCAAGTCAGTCCATGCTTGCATGTGAGACCAAGCAACAGCCACTGAAGTCAGAAGTGGTATCTGGAGGTAAGGACGTCAGTGGGGAGAAGACTGCCCACCTGCCCATGGTCAGCAGGCATAAAGCAATCACTACCTGATGGAAAAAGATATCCTGGTAAAAAGCTCATTTTGTTTTATAAGCTTAGAGTCCCAACCTGAGCTTAGCCAGCACTCAGCTGGCAGGTGTAGTCCTATAAAGAAAAGAATCAGCAATAATCATTATAATGAAACTTCAGTTTTTCCATATCTTGGAATATTGCAGTAAAGTACCACCAAAAAGCAAGTTGCTCTGACTGACGTGATAAGTATTAACATTGGGAAATCATTTTCTGTCTAAATTTTCCCTCACATTTTTTATTTCAGATGATGCTTTTACATCAGGGTTTTGGTTTGGTTTTTTTTTTTTTCAGACATAAATAGTTCCTTATATAAGACTTTAGCTGTCCCTATTCTTCTAAAGTTGCTCATTTGTTCTTCTTCTATTGTAGGAAACCTGTTTGTAGCTAGGGTATGCCAAGAAAATAAAATGGTCCTTTTGCTCCTTTTTCCCAGCATGCTACCCAGCTGTCCCAAAATCTCATTGCTCTTTAATACTGACGACTTCAAGTCAGAGGGAAATAAATAGAAAGAGACCAAAAGTTCCTTTTTATGGGGCAGTTTGCCATTTGGCACGAGCCTCAGTCTGAGTTGGTGTTTAATTGTATGTGCTGATCATAGTTCTGGACATGCTATTTTAAACTAGGTATTATCTATTTAAAAAAAAAAAAAAAAAAAAAAAAAAATAGGATTAAATATAGGACAATTCACACTGTAAGGTGCCTGAATGTTTTTCAAATTTTATTTTTCCTCTTAAAATAAACAGCCTGGGAACTTGACAACATCTTCATTAAGTTAAATGCAAGTAGAGACTTTATAGTGCCAGTTTACCAAATATATGCAAAATCCAGATGTAATTCATCCGTGATGTTGCAGGCAGGATGAATTTATTCCAAGATCTATACACAAACTCTTAATTCCCTGGTTTGACAAAGATCAGCGATCAGCCAGGTTATATTAGATGTGCCAAGAATTAAAGCTGTGGTTAGTTTTTACCTAAAGTGCCCTCAGAGACCTCACTGTTTTTAAGTACTTTCTCTGGTATCGCAAGCATGATCACCCAACATTCAGCCTAAAATACCATCGCCATTAGCTAAGGGTGAAAAGTTGGGGGGGTGGGAGGTTGTTTCTGTTTGTTTCCGGGTTTTTTGGTACTCCCTTTTCCTGTTATCCTGCAGTGTGAAATTCCGCTACTCACCATTTTGTGAGAATGGGGTATATGTCTCTTAAACTGAAAGGTGAGCTATTGAAAAAAAAAAATAATTTCTGCGGTGTCTTTCTCTATATAGTTTATTTAAGGAGTAATGCAGCATTACTCAACCTGGATGGAAAGCACCCTGCGAACCTCAGCGGAGTGCAGAAGAGGCAAGTGTGGAGGCTGATGCTCCGCGCTGCCTGGAGAGCAGGCACAACTCTCTCAAAAGTTTGGCAGGCGAAGTGCGGCTCCCAGCAGCCCGAAGTTTCTTACTGGAGTGGTTCATCCTGTCCGCCGTCGGGCGTCCCATGCAGGTGTATCACCCTTGATCAGGGGAAGAATCCAGCTTTCTGCGGCCAAACTGTTCCCAGGTGCAGGCAACAAAATTCAGGTTTGGCTCCTCATGCTCCACCTTCCCCAGAGCAGCCTGCAGAAGCTGCGGCAACACTGTCAAAAAATAATATCAGTTAAAACAAACAAACACACAAAAACAAAACCCCCCACCAGGCTGTCCCTTTTCATAGCTCATTTTCTTTTAGAATTAATGATTTTTGGAAAAAAATGTAGAAAATTCTCGCCCCCACCCCTAAACCAAGTCTGACTACCACTGGGAATTTGGCATGAAGTTTGGCATGGTTGTGGAGATGGAGCGGGGGCAGAACATCAAACTCCGTGTTGTGTGCCTGTGTTTACCAGGACAGCTTTCCCCTGTGAGAATGATTCCCGGGTTTGTTGTTTTATTTTCAAACTTAGACTCCAAAGGAAGTATGAGAAATATGACAGATCACATATAAAATACCGAGGCGGAGTGTCGCTGGTTTAGGTCTTTCATCCTTAAATTGTGAAGAACGTTGTGAGTTTCATAAAACCTGGAGGATACACCTGTGTCCCTCCGGCAGTGCAATAATAAAATCAGTGAAGGCTGATGCTCCTGCTCGGGTACATCGCTCACAATAAACATTTGAAAGGCAGTACGGCTCTACAGTGAATGAGGCTGTCAAAGAAGGCCACTTTCAACAGATCATACTAAATTATGGCATGTGAAAAGTACTGCAGATTAGCGGCTCTTAGTTCATTCAGTACTTAATGGCCGGTCT
The DNA here is from genome assembly GCA_035041135.1 of Platyrinchus mystaceus. Classification (NCBI taxonomy): domain Eukaryota; kingdom Metazoa; phylum Chordata; class Aves; order Passeriformes; family Tyrannidae; genus Platyrinchus; species Platyrinchus mystaceus. The sequence goes on along the minus strand of JAWWLV010000088.1, from coordinate 48,544,133 downwards.
TGAATGGCAGGCAAGAGGAGGAAAGCTGGTGGTATTCAGCGATGTATTAGCTATGTAAATACAGGCGCGATGTCTTGAACCCAATTCTGCTGCTGCCTGCTCCGAACCTTTCAAATGCAAGGGAGCTTCAGCGCGTCTCCAAGGAGGTTGGCAGCAAGTACTGGAGTAGACTCCGTGTGGCTGCCGGCACTTTGTGCTCCTCACTGCACTCCCTCTCTGTGGAGGCACGTTGAGCCATTTTCCTTTTCTCTGGTCTCGTTGGAACCATTCAGGCTGAAAATGTGTTTCGTTCTTTGTGTATCAGTGCTACAACCAGCATCAATATCTCTTCATGTTTGGTGACTACCAGTAATCCACCCTTGCCCGTCCTGCCTGCTTCTACCACCTCCCCACTCAGCCACCATCTCTCCTTGCAGCCTTGGTCAAATCAGCTCCCTCTCTCTCTTTGCAGCATGGCTGCTCTCAACGCTTGCTTCCATTTTTTATGTGGATCAGATAGACGAAAAGCTCAACAGAAAGGAATTACTAGTATTTGTAGAGTGAATTATTAGTATTTAAAGTGCCTCTGGCAAACTCTGCCTTTTTTAAGGAAGTGCCAATAATTAGTTATGGTGTTTTAATTAAAGAGAGCAATCTGTAATTAACAAAGGGATGCTGTATTTTATATGTGACTTTTATTATTTTTACTAATCAGTATTTCACAGATGTTATATCTTCAGTTGCTTGTAATGCTCTTTTGCATATTTTTTCCCACTTCAAGGTAGAAAAATTGAATGAAATATTTTTATCATGTTTTAGGACACAGCCTGACAGGGAGGCTCTGTTTATGTCATATTGGAACTTGTGTCAGTGTTGTACAAGTTACTTCAGATGCTCTTCAGAGAATGTAAATTTAAGTTTTTCTGCTTTGAGGTTCAATGTTTTACTTCCTCTTTGGTGTAAATCACCTGCTGAACTTAAAGCATATAAGTTATATAGAAACTTAGTTTACTATCCAATTTCTTCTTCTCACATTAGTGGTCATTTCTACTAACTGAGTGTTTAGGCATCACTGTGCTACATTTAGATAAAATAATTTGTGTAGTTGCCTGTAGAAGAACATATTTTTAGTTCTTTTTAATTCTAAAATTTAGTTTTGTGGTGAACTCAGATATTCAGCAGACTGTATACCCCAAGTGGCCAGTTTGAATATGAAATATATTTTGTTCTAGAAAATGGTTGTTCTTCATGTGGTTTTATTGTAGTCTGGATAGCTGAAATTGGTATTAAAACCTGGTAAAGACCCAGGGACGATATCTGAGCAACTTCAAAGAACTTGTATTTTCCTATATTTTGCTTTGGAGATGTATGCATTCAGCTGTAAGTGTCTAGGTCAGAACGACCATTTCCTGCAAGATGTGTACAACTTTTCAGCTGATTGTGCGTTCTTTAGAGACACCAAGAGGCACAGTTTCAAGGATCATATACTACTTACATAGGTTGCTTTGCCACACAAGCCCGCAGAAAAATTCCCGAACAGCTTCTCAGTATTGGCACTAACGGTTAACACCTTTCTTGCATATGACAGGCCATGTGAAAGAGGTGTACGGCCACCTAAGCTCACTGTGAAAAGCAGAGTAAAATGGTTCAGAGCTGTCAGTACTACAAGATTTATATTCTTTCCTTGCTATTATGTCCTGCATGCACCGTGCAACCTCTAAGCTGATAGCCCCCGGATTTTAATTTCCAGGCTAAGTCCCTCGACACTTTTGCAGTCCTCACAGCTTTGGTGCCAGAGCCGTTCCTGCCAAGTGTAGCCTGATTGAGAGGTTGTAACTGCAGATTTAGTCTAAATGTTAATGGATGTGGAATTGATGTGGAAGGGGAGGAGGAGGAAGATATTTTCTTTCCAAACAGAGATGCCTCTGGCCAGGTGAAATTGGTGTGATCCCACCAGGCTTCTGCTTAAAAGCTCCTGCTGGGGCTGGCAGAAACAGTGACGTGACCTCTGCCTTGGAGAAAGGGGTACACGTACATGCACTGTGTGCTTATCCTAGCTTTGCAGTGGGGGCAAAAAGCCTTTAGCTTTTATCCTCCTGTCTCTCCCTCCTCTTCTGCCTTTTCTCCCTCCCACAACTCTACATCTAGGTGTAATTGCTATTGTTTGTTTTGAAATTATTTGGGAAACTTAAAAAAAAAAAAGGTTAGCATATTGCTATTTTGCATAAGCCTTTATTTCCTTATTTATATTTAAAGATACCTTTTCAAAGAGGAGCCAGGATTTAGGATGTCCAAACAGACTATAAGCTGAACCGTCTTAGATATCCTAGACATCTTCCCTTCTACCTCCCCTCCTACCTAGTGATTCAAAATAAGAGAGACCTTCCTTGAGGAGAGTGCTTACCTGTGCTTAATTAGAGATTTAACTGTAGCCTTAAACACTTTCCCAAACAGGAGTCATCAAGTGAATCACAGCCTTGTGAAAATCCCTGGCAGGGAAACGTTAGTTCTGAGGCTTCCAGATGGTTAACCATGCCCTTGTTTTCAACTCTGCTGAATAGTGCACAAAAAGACTCACAGCTAGAAATACTAGGGCTTACATTTATTTATTTATTTTATTTTGGTTGTATTTCCATGCACACAGATTCATGATCCTCTTGAAAGGAAAGTTAGTGAATGTTGGCATTTACTAAAAAGGAAATGCTTTTTTCTGTCAATGTGTGCATGAGATAATGCAGTTTTTCTAGGATATTGGAGAGAACGACTTGAAGGTCCCTCTTACTTATTGTTCCTGAAAGAAAGAACTGAAAGGTAGAGGAAAGAGAGCAAAAGATAAAATTAAGAAGCTAATAATGGTGAAAGATCACTGCCCAGGATATGTCTCTTTCTGTGTTTGAATTCTGTGTTCTTTGTAGACAGCTTTGCATGGCACTATTTTTAGAATCTCTTTAATAATTGAGCTGTAGTGATTGTGCTCAGCAGTTAGAACAGGCAGGGAGAATAGCTTCTCAAAGAAAGCGTGCACCAGGGTAATAATTTAAATCAAACCACATTAGAGTGTGCTCCCCATTCCCCCCTCCCCCGGAGAGGTGAAATGCTGCAGAACACTGAGCACAGGGGGGAAGTGAAGATTGGTCAAGTTTACAGCATGTAATAAAATCCATCAAGAGAGTTTATGCTTTAGAGGTGGAGCACAGGAAGAGGTGATCTGGTCAGCTTTTAATGAATTGCTGTGACTAGGTGGTTTACGAGGGTAGCGCCTCAAGTTCCCACCATCAGCAGTGAATTAGCAGAGTGCATTGTGCCTCTAACTTGCAAGGAGAGAATTGTCACAGAGGAACGGCATTTGTCAAACTGCGCTGAAACAGGCACAAAGCAGCAGTCCAGTGAAATGCAGGAAGCTCCAGTGGCACTGTCACTGTTTAATATGTTTGGGTCTTTCCTGGCTGCACAACCAAGTCCGTGACAGTCACTGGCACAGAGCTGGGTGCCCACTCTGCTCCTATCAGCTGCCTTATACAGGCAGGTTTGCCCATTCCGACTGCAATGTATTGTCCCTAACATCTCTTCTTACAAGCAGCACACTTGGAACTCACAGGAAAATGACTGAGGTGTGGACAGTAAATCCAAGATTAATGAATCACTGTCTAACATCTCTTGAAAAAACAGAGACAACAGCTACTATGGCAATTTGTAGATTAATATCACAGTCTCTGATTTATTTTTTTTGTGTGAACTCTATCCATCCTAATACTGTTATTTAAAACACAAGTTTTTAATATTTTTGTTTTTCATTATAATGTTTTTATTAATGATACATTCAGGCCTGATGTTACAGTTATGTCCTCTTTAAGTATTTCAGGCATTAACCTTGCAGGTCCATGTTGGTTGCTTGTCTTAGATTAAAATGTTTCATTACTATACAGACAGAAAACATTTTAAAACAGAAAAAACTTTAAGACAAAAAAAAAGATTTTAAGTATTATGATTTGCACTAAGTAGTGACTGGTTTTAAAGATATAAAAATAGAAAAAATTCCGTTATCATCTCACAGTGTAATACTACAACACAGTAATAATTAGAATCCATTTCTGAATAAACCCATGGGAACTTGTAATGAATTCAGAATTTCAAAAAGGAAATTACAAGCTTCCAGCTTCTATTCTCTAGAATTTTCTTTCAGCACAAAAAATCTTTGTCTTAAGAAAACTGAAATTAAGATATTGAGAATTTCTTAACAACAGGAGAGTCTGAATGTTGACCTGGTCTGTTCAGGTGTCTGAAAACTGTGTTTAAGTTTGAAAATGCACAATGATCCACTGGTAGTGGGAGTAAGGCATTTACAGATGATAACTGTTAAGAAGCTGTATTTGTCTCTTAGGAAGTTTGATTGTCCTATCAGCATATGAAAGATTCCCCTCAGCATTTCTTTGTTCAAAGCTTTTACAAATACCAGAGTTTATTATTTAATATTTCTACACAGATTCTTCTCTCGTGTCACCATCTTCTTCCACTTCTGTAATAGTTTGTATAAAATAATAATATTGGCAGTGTGGTATGAGAGATATCCCCATGATAAGCTAGTGTGAAAGTTATTGGTTTTCCTTCAAGTTTTGACAACTTGTCTGTCAGGGTGAAAAGATGCTTTTCAAAAGCAATTATAATAGCCTAAGTTATAAAGATCCACGAAAAAATATTAGAAATATCAGATAAGGCATTAGCCTTCTCTCCTGCTCTGACCTAATTTGGAAAGGATTGCCTTTGAAAATCAAGAAGATTATTACAATTAATTTACTTCTATGTGACTTTGTTAGTTGGGCTTTTATTTCCTTTTTTGAAAAAATATTGTGCTTTTTTCACTTTGCTTGTAGTAAGACTGATTTTTAAAGATATTTACCAGCAACTAAATTTAAGCTCAAATTGGACTTGTTCGTGAATTGTATACCGACCTGGTTCCCAGAATACTTAATCAGGGAGCTGTCAGTCAAAACAAAAAGTAAGGAAGTTTATGTCTCAGGATAAGTTGCTCTTTGGTAAACCCATAGATGGCATCCAAATTGTTAGCACTGAAGTGTGTATTGCCTGTCTGCAGGCAAACTTTTTGTAAAATTAAAAAAAAAAGAATATCACATCATAAATAATATAGAAATCCTAGCAGGCTTGTGGAAGGGATTGTGTCAAAAAGCAGTAGTTTGAAGACCAGGCTGAGACTGTGATCACTGGATCCAACTAGTGCAGGCTTGCCTGGGCTATCATAGGGCAGGGGAAGGCACAGAAGTAAGGCCAATGAGTACTTGCAGACAGACTGTATATTTTCCAGATATCTATAACTGGTGGCTTCAAGACTATGATGTGACTGAGGCACTCTTTGTTAAGCCCATGACCCACACCTTTTCTCATCATCACAAGAACAATAGCCCGAGAAATCCTGAGTTCTGCACCCTGGTAGTTTCTGGAGACTGAGCAAGATGAGGTGTGGAAAATGCTTAGGACATGTCCGCTGCAGCCTAAACAATCCACGCAGAGAAAGCCCATGAGGGGTGTGGACTGCACGTGACAGATGTCCAAGGGGTCTAGTCCCAGGGCTGAGCCCCATGACTGTTGACTGCAGACATGGTGGGACAGTACAGAGGAAAGGCAGAAGTACATGGGGCCAATACTCTGATCTCCTTCCCGAGAAGAGATCGGGGTTAGACTATAGCACACCCCATCCTTGCAAAATATGGATTAATTTCTAATCTTTTAAAAAAATTATTTACAAGTATTCTGTGCTTTCTAACAGCACCTGTACTAACTAAAAAATAGAAAGATTGAGCCTGAAGTGTTCATTATTACAGCAAATTCCTTAGACCCTGAAGAGCAGAATGGCTTTGCTCTGAATTTTCTTTTATCCTCTGTTTGCTTGTCTCATCCCCAAAGTTCCCACTCTGTCCTCTCTGGTGCTCCCATCAGGGAAGAAAGAGACATGTTTGGGGCTAGCTGACAGTATTGCATGTATGGCTGCTTGACCACTGAACAACAGACAACTTTTACCTGTGTTTTCCTCAATAAGAGCAGTGGCTTGGGCTCTGCCTACCTGCCCTTACCTATGAAACCTGTAGGACCCTAAAAGCCTGAGAGCTCTGTCTCAGTAGCCAGGAGGAATTTATCAGTTCTGTGGAGATTTAAGAGAAGAATGTCATTAGGCAGCATGAAGGCAATGCAATCACATTATCTCACAAGCACACTGAAAGAGAAGTTTGGACTTCAGTTATAAAAGAAAATATTTTAAATTTGTTAATGTCATATATAACAGAGTATTTATAGCACTATCTAAGTGCTAAACAGAGGGACATATCATTGCTAGTCAGTGGGGTCTTATATGAATAGAAAAAGTTGAACTTTTATTTGGAGATGTCATCTGATAATAAAAAGTTACTGATGGAATAATGGAGTAATAGAGAAATAAGAATAGGCAATAAAAAATTATATTGTTTTCCTTTCAGCTTCATATTTGATTTTATGCTTACTGAATGTTGGTTTCTATTTATTGGGGAGCTTAAGTGTTGGAGTTATATCTAAATATAAAATATATATTAAAAAAACCAGAAGCATGAACTCCTTAGAACAAAAAATTCATTGTTTATGGTTTACAGGTTGTCTGATATGCAAAGAATATGTGTGAGTAACATCTCTCTGCAGAAAGGTATAAATATATATCATTATACTTGCAGGCGTTCAGCAGAATGGCAATTTTCAACTTCACAGACTTTCCTAAAGCTCAGCTGCATGAGCCAATCGGACCCATGAAATTGAAAATGAGCTCAGATTGGTTTGGAGGGATTAGAGCTATGAAGAGCATTCACAGAATGGTGAACTTGGCCTCTCTGAATTATCTGAATCCAACCTCAGAAACTCTAGCTGGAAACTCCATTTGATGGAATTTGCAGTGTGCTGGGGAGAGTCAAGTGGACCTGTGGTCCCAGAGATGGCTTTGTGGCTTAAATGTTTTGAGCTCTCAGCTCAAGCCTGACTTCTCTGAACCTATTTAGTATTTGAGGGTATTTATGTGGATTATATGTCATCTGGAAAGCCTATGAGTCCTAACTGCTCATGTAAGCTTGTAACTCTTCTGTTCCTCTTAACCTTCTTTTTTTTTTCCGAATTATGAGTGATGGGAATTAGTATTTAATTTAATAATTTTGCTTTCAGTGGAGTGAGAAAAGGAGGAATTTAAAATTTAATTTCTCCTAACTTTTGCAGAAAAGAAAGAAACAGAGCTAATAGTCAAATATCTGGGAAATCCTTCCTGTTTCACCTTGTTAGCATCTCCAGTGTTCTCTGTGTAAATTCAAAGGCATCTTCCACCATACATTACTAAAATAATAACAAGAGTTCCTGCTTTTGCTGCATCCCAGTGTCCCAGCACTGTGGAGATTAAAGTGAAGAAATATTTTGAGTAAGAACTATGGTGGCTGAAATACCTGTATTGGTGACAGAAATAAAAGCTACCTACTGTTGGGAAGGCACCTGTTTCCTTTTATTGCATGTGACTTTCTCATCTCTTCAGTGTTCAGCCATTAAGGTATAATGAACTTCTTAATGTGCATTTGTTTACAGAGACAACTGACACAGGGATCATTTAATTTGGTCTTCAGTGTATTTTTTCAAAAGTGAAAGCCTACCACTCTTCCTACTGAGATCTTTTCTTTGAGGAGGTAGCAAAGGCTGCTGTTCTACAGAGAAAAAGAACTTTTACAGATTTTTAGGATCACTTGATGCACTGGTAGGTTTTTTAATTGTGACTGTCAGCAATTGTATCAAAGCAGAACTCTAGTCACAGATTCATTGCACCATCTGTGCATTTGATAAAAGATTTGTTCATTTAAGTACATGCTAAAAGGGAGATAGATGAAAAAATAAAGACTCCTGTACTCATGGACACTAGACTGCAGTGCAGTGCAATGGTGTCTTTGTACATAGTTTTTTTCACTAAGTCTTGTCATCAGCAGCTTTATTTTTATAACAAATATTAAGAATTAACAATAAAATATATAAAGATCTTTGTCACATATAGCTAAATATCTTTCTTCAGAGGCTGATGTTTTGTTATTTGTTTGGGGATTTTACCCCTCTGGAAGCTTGAGAGAAGCTCCTGTTTTCATAATGACACATTTCTGCCATTGTTTTAAATCAGATTGTCCTTAGCTAACACACAATCATTATCCTTTATTAAGATACCCATCACAAAATGACAATTACTTTCTGTGTCAATCTAGAGAGACTGAAATTACTGTTAATCTGCTTTTTAGTAGTCTTGTAGTGAAAAATAAACCCCTAGAAATGGAGAATAATGGAAAGAAAATGACCATTTCATATTAGCCAGGTAGATAGCAAAAAGCATCTGAGTATTAATTGAATAGGAAATACGAAGTGTCTCCATTGCTTTGTTATCAAAATCCCTTGGGACAAGGCAACAGGTAATTGTGAGATGCTAAGTTTACTGAAGGATCCATTTCAAATTATATTTTCATTTAGAAACTAATTAACAAATTTACTTGTGAACACATGGAAATATCTATTACATTCTGAAACATTAAGAGGCTGGGCACTGTTCTTCCTATGTGCAAATGAAGTTAAATTTGTCTTGAAGAGAAAAAGTCAGTTCAAACTTACCAAGAGGACATACATATAAATACATATTTGCAGAGTATATATGGATATGCTGGTACTTTATATGTATTCATTCCTCTATTCTAAAATGTTTCCTTGAATTAAGAGTGTTTTATCAGACCACTAAGTAATTTAAGGCTTTGTATTACATTTGGGCAAGTATGTTTTTCTTACTAATTTATTTTCATCAGATACTCAGATATATAAATGCACTTACAGCAAACTTATATAGCTCTCAGGAAGCAAAAATTGCCTTATGTTGAAGAAATTTTATGGTAGCATTAAGGCTGACCCTAGATAACTGGTTAGGAAGGTATTATGCTATCACTGCAGCATTCAATGTAAAGTGCTAATCCAGCACTGTTACAGCTTCTGAAGTTAAATGGAGTTTCCTGATAGATCTTTGCAGTTATTTTACAGTTGTTATTTATTAATAAGTAATGGTCAGATCTTGTATGTTTTATTATTGTTACTTCAATCAGGAACAAAAATGATGTATTTAAGAGCACTTTAAATATCCAGTGCCGACATATTACAGTGCTAATATCCTGTGAGTCAAATTTTCAAAAACATTTGACATTCAGGCTGAATTCTCAAATGAACCTAGATCCCAGTTCTGCACTTCAGTCAGAGAACAAAGCTACAGGAGAAAATCATGCTCTGGTAACTATTTTGGGGTGAAAACCAGTTAATTTGACTGGACCCTGGCTCAGTGACCAGCAGCATCCCCTTCCAGCCTGGGAAGGAAGGAGGAGCGCACAGTCATGTGGCACAAAGGCTAATGATGTTTCCTCCTTCTGCTAAGATTAGAAGCACCTGCTTACAACCCTCAAGGCTGAAGAGCAAGGCTGGATTCTTAAGTATTAAATATCATATTAAGTATTAAGATGCAATTATTTTCTAATTCAGCAGTTTCAGGATGTTTGCAGAATGTGAGCCTTTAGACCTAACCAGCTTTTTGAAACAAATATCTTTAGACAGTGCTTGACATAGATTTGTATATAAACATACATACATGCAGATCATGAATAAGGCAGGATGGAAGCAAGGCTTGTAGAAAGATTTCTGCATTTCTGCATACCTGCACTAGGCTGTTGTCTGTACACAAATTCATGGAATATAAAGAGTGACCATGTTTATATTTGTATCATCTTCATTTGATGTCAAACAGAAAAAGGTAGCAGAAATCAAATTTCTAATATCTGCAACACCTTCTCTTGTACAACCCTCAGAGCATCAGCATAAAATGGTCACAGTATTTCTTCAGAAACTATATTTCTTGTACCATGTGGTAGACAACTCTGATAGCTGATGCACGGCCACTGTCATCTACTTAGATACTGCTGTAGGTGGAGCAGGTAGAACAGCCAGACACTACCCTTTCAAAGACAACACTATCTAAATAAGACCCTCTCTTATTTCAGTTATTTATAGATCTGCCTAATCCTCTGCCATTCTCTGGATAAAAACGTTCCAAAGTGTATGTTTTGGGCTAAATTTCATTGAAATTTCATTCAATCATTCCGCTATTTTTAAGAATAAATATAGGCTAAAGATATGTCTGTTTTTCCCTTACTAAAGCCAAGCAAGCAGAGGAACCATTCTGACAGACTTTCCTGAAAAGCCCATTTTCCCCAAAGACCTGAATCAGATCTTTGAAAATAGGTGTCATTTTGGAGATGTGCATTTTTGTTCCTCCCATAAGCACCCATTAAAATTACATGTTTTGTAACTACTGCTTAGATATGTGCAGTAGAGATTTCTTTTAAATCTAGTAGCTATTTTTCCTCATGTTTTCACAACATTTTGTAAACTAAAATCTCTAAATAATTTAGCTGTCCAAAGCTTTAGATGCACAGTGAGTTTAAGCAGCCAGTCTTGGCAGTGCTGTGGATCTGTTAAGGAAATATCAATGGACTATTGATTTTCTGACCCTTGCAGTCTTTTTTTGGGGGGGAGGTCATAATATGTTGCACAGAGGTTTTGGCTCTCAATGTTAATATCTGAAACTATCTGATATGCATAGATCATATGTGCTGTATTTCTCATGAGGGCCTTTTACAAGTCATGGCTTTCTCAAGAACATGATATGTGTGTTTTATCGGCTCTTTAGCACGTGGTGCTGCCTATAGCATATTTAATTATCTGCACAGATTTGCAGTTGGTCTTAATTTTGTTGAAATGCTTCATCAGTCAAGCCACTGATAAGCAAACAGCTGTGTTCACATCTGTTGGTACTTTGACCAATTTACTTTGATCCTTCTAACAAAGAAAAAGCCATCTTTATTCTGGTTTTTGCTCAGAAAAAAAATTTTTTGAGGTATACAGGCCTCTATCCTAACTAGAGCTCTGTCTTCCAGGCATATTTCGAATTACGAGAAAAGTGGGTCTTGGTCGCCATCTTACTAAAGAAGGTGTTAGGGGAGATGAGTGGGACTCTCTGGATCACTAGCAGTGACAGAATGGGAGCCAGTGGAGATACAGTCTGGATGATGAGAAATCAGTCTGCAGGCAAAGCTGAAAAGGAGGTTAGAATAAAAGGAAAAAGACCAGGAACAACTATAAAAATGGCATTGGTCTTTGTACCTTAAGGTGTGTCAGGATAAGCTCACTACACTTGAGATTTGATGAAGATTAGGATACTAAGGAAGAGCAGTGGGTATATGATAAGTCTTGGGTTTGGCAGTTGTGATTAGCTATGCAGAGAGAATGATGGGACAGGGAGTCCAACTGGATGAGAAGGAAGTCAAGGCCATAATCAGGAGCTTTCAACACAGCATGACCCTTGAATGCATGCAAATGTATTATTTCTAGAACATGAAGATGTTCTTCAAGGACCTTGGATGCAAGCTTTGCTTTTTGAAACTACTGTGAAGTTCCTCCCACCCTAGCAAAGTATATGTTTAATTCCCTTTTAGTGTTGTTGCAC
>JAWWLV010000088.1:48456389-48532473 GCA_035041135.1 Platyrinchus mystaceus | reverse complement strand
TTGCTTTTTGAAACTACTGTGAAGTTCCTCCCACCCTAGCAAAGTATATGTTTAATTCCCTTTTAGTGTTGTTGCACCTTAACAGTACTAACCTATTAGACCTCCACTAGGAAATGACAGAATTAGTTTTGCCTGTGTCACTTTAATTAGCTTCTCCCTGCTCTGCACATAAATAATTTACTCTTTGCAAAATAGACTTTAACTGCATGGTGAAGTTTTTCCCTCTGGACCCATGCTTCCTCCATTGCAAAGAACAGTTCTAATACAGCAACAAATGCAAACTGTGCAATTAAGGATGCTGCTTATCTACAGATCCCTTACTTCACCTGTTATGAAATTAAGGATTGTACAGAGGAACTGCAAATGGAGGAAGAAAATAATCATAGTGAAATGCTATCCTGAAGGTTTTTTTCCTTGCTCCTGCTGTGTTGTTCTGATACAATATTAAAACAAGAGAAAGGCAGAGAAGCTTTTACAAGTCCCATTTGAATAGTTCAACAAACTGTTGCTTTAAAGCAGAAAATGTCCCCTTAACAGAGAGACGGTCACTGACCATGTGAAAGTTACAGTGCTGTGCCAGTGGTTGCTTCTGTAATGGATCCAATGAGTCTTTTCTACATTGCACTGAATAAGAGCCACAATGCTCATGTGGTCACCTACTCCTTCCCAGCTGAAGGCATAATAACTTCCATGTAAACCATGGTAACTGGGAGGTGAGAGGCAGCAAGACTCAAATTCAACTGCAGCAATACCTCACTGAAACCAATCTTTCAACTGGGAATGAAAAATTTTAACAGAAATTTGAGGGGCTGATCTCTATGAGTATTTAAGGACTCAGCATCAAATGAAACCTGTGAGAGATGTGCTTTGGACATAAATGATGCTGTTGAATGCTAGGAACATTTAAACTCTCTAAGTAAGCAGAATGCCTCTTTAACCTATGGTTTTTTTTTTCAAATCTGAACCTCAATTCCTGTAATTTAAAATGGATTTAGTACTACTTTTTAATCCCACAGATCTTTGAAAGGAAAAAGTAGTATTTCCAAAACTGCACGAATGCTTTACTGGTATTTGCCAAAAAGCCTATAAGTAAATTTTTATGTTCAGAGCAAGGAGTAAAGTGTGAAGCTTAGTGATTACATTGATGGGAAATTAAATACTGAACAGCTACTCACAAAGCAAGTACCATCCATCCATGGTGTTGTATGGTTCAAGGAATCTGCAAAGCAGTAGTATGTGACCACGTGCTTAAAAGCTCTTTACTAATGTATTCTCATAGAGGGAATAAATTGAAGTTGCACAGGCCAAGAAAGCAGGAGGTTAGGAATAGCCTTGAGAGTGAGGTGATCAATAAAGCGGAGTTGAGCGCACGATATATAACACTATGAAGTTTATTACATGGCTATAATCATGCAGAATTATCTGTAATTGCAGAAAAGTTTTCCATAAGAACAAGATTCTTTTCCCGTGATTTGCCTTGTTTATTGTTTTTTCCTAATTGTGACTCTTCATGGAGAGTTTTTAATATGTGCTACTTCTCAGCATCGCTTGTTTTTTCTAAATGAAATTTACTGTTCTATCTTGAAAAGAAAAAGAAGTAGTACAAACTTACCCTTTCTTCTAAACACGAAGACTAGAACCTACTCCGTCTCTGCTGTAGGCTGCTTTGTAATAAACTGTTTTAATTACAAGTAGTCTTGCTGTCCGTGATAAAAGTGCATAATCATGCTGCACTGCAAGATGTGACTGATACGTCTGTCTCTTTCTTTCCTTGAGTTTTTCTTTCCCTGAACTGCACTTTTGGCAAAAACATCATATACATGCATTTAGTCACTTGGATGTGCTGAGCAGCTGGTACTAATGATTAGAAATAGTTAAATAGTTTATCCAGGGAGTGGGTTTGTTCATGTGATTTTGGAGTTCTGTATGTGGTGGGAAAGAAAAATTCATGATATTAAATAAAAGCATAAAATGGAGTAGATGTGCAAAGTGGAGGCTCTCTGTTACCTCAGAGTGTCAAGTCAAAGAGACAGTCTTGAGGGTCTGTTACTGGCTGGAGAGCAGCACAGAAGATTGATAAATTTATGAAGTGCTTGAGCTTGTGTGGTAGTTTTGGCTGGGGTAGAATTAATATTCTTCAAAGTGGCTAGCATGGGGGTATGCTTTGGGTTTGTGCTGAACACAGGGCTGATAATGCAGATATGTTTTTGTTATTACTGAGCAGAGCTTACATAGAGCCAAGGCCTTTTGTTCCTTATGTACTGCCACTCTGAAAAGGAAGCTGGGGGTTGCATGGTTAGGAGCAGACACGGCCAGGACAGATGACCCAAACTGACCAAAAGGATATTCCAGACCATATGACATCATGCTTGGTATATAAAAGGGGTGCAAGAAGGAGGAAGAGTGAGATGTTTGGAGTGATGGTGTTTGTTTTCCCAAGTGATGCTGTTTGTCTTCATGTGATGGGCACCTGCTGTCCTGGAGATGCCTGAACATCTGCCTGCCCATGGGAAGCAGTGAATTAATTTCTTGTTTTGCTCTGCTTGTGTGCATGGGTTTTGCTTTACCTATTAAATTTCCTTTACCTCAACCCATGAGTCTTTTGTCGTTTACCCTTCCAATTCTCTCCCTGATCCCAGTGGTGTGAGAGTGAGCAAGCGGCTGCATGAGGCTTGGCTGCTGGTTGAGGTTAAACCATAACATCTTGTCACCCAGTCTAAGCTCAAAATCTTGCTTGGCTCCTTTGAACTACAAAGGGCCTTCTACTTTTATTAAACAACAGATAGCCTATTGGTACTCAGAATGTTGTGTTCTTATAACCAGATGCGTCCAGATTACTCAATTTATTGAGTAACCTGAAGTTTTTGGTTTTTCAAGGAAACAGTAATCCAAACACAATATAAATCAGCAAACAAAGTTATTCTGCATTTTCATCTGGAGCTTCTAAATCCACTCTTCCTTTTTCACATCTCTAATTTCTTTTGTGGGAATGTGCTAGAACTTGATAAACAAGTCTAGGAGCATTATGATTTTGTTTGTGATCTAGGGAAGCAAGCAAAGCAGCAGTTGATATGTCAGGAGTGATAATATCTTGTCCCTTTTAGGGAAAGAACCTTGAGTAATATTGTCCTGCAAGTGAGATATAAGTTTGTTTTAATTCCCAGCCAGGATCATTTGAGTATCTTCTGCCACTGGGTCTAGTGATAAGCAGGAAACAAAACCAGGTCAACAAGAAACAGCAGGCAGGATATGGGTATCATTGGTAAGGCAAAGTTGCTTTTAGGTGGTTTGCCCCCTAGAATAACTGTCTTTTCTCATGATACAGAAAGCCATCTTTGGTCATATGAAGAATGTTTGAGAAGCCAAGTCAAAGAAAAGCAGAGCTAGGGTTTTACAATGCAATTTTTTGACAACTGAAAACACTTAAGAGAAAAAAAGAGTTTCATGCGGACTATATACAAAAAAGTACTTTTTAAAATTATTTTTTTTTATTTTCTGTTAGCACCTCTTCTGAGAAACTATTTCTTTGCATAAGGCCTGATAGTGCAGAAGGTTCATGTATCTGACATGCTCTCTGATGGTCTGATATTGCCCGTAGCACAAACATTCATTAATATGGTTGCATTTTAATTGTGTTTTTAAAGTTCATTTTAAACACAGGATTATAGAATATCTTGAGTTGGAAAGGACCCATAAGGAGCACAGAGTCCAACTCCCTTCTTCTCAAAGGACTACTTGAAACTAAACTATATGACTAGGAGCATCATCCAGATGCTCCTTGAACTTTGTAGTATACATTCACCTTGGGACTAAGGCAGGATGCATGCAAAAGGTTTAAAGTGACTAGTTTACAAGATACACTGAACCTTCTTGATTTCTTTCTAGGGAATTTTTATATTTTAATTATATTAAGATTAGAGAAATAAAAACAACCAAAAAATCCTCACAGTTAATTTTTTCATTCTAGTTAAATCTCTGAGCAATTTAGACAACACGTCCTAGTTTCAGTTAACCTGAATTGTTTAACATCATAACAGGATCCAGCATTTATCACTGGAGGGTTGCATACTTTCACAGCCAAGCCTAGTTTGAATATGGACTTTCAGCCGTATGAGAGACTACACATGTAATTGGAAGCAGTGTTTTTTAACAGTGGGAATAATGTAATGCAAAGGATGTAATAGTATTTGGATTTTCTGTTAAAGTTCTTAAAAAACTGGCCTTTAGCAATGAGTCCTTACCACAACCTCAGAATAGTCTAGGAGCTCTCATTTCTCTGACTTCACAGCTGTAGAGGTTGCTATCAACAGCAACACACAAAATTTGGCTCATTCCCACTCATTTTTAATTGACCAACTCTTCTCAGTCAGCCTCAGATTAGGTGTCTTGTTTGGCCCTACTTAGGGACTCTGCCAAAAAATATAGCCTATATGGTATACAGCTTTGGCGTCCCTAGTAGTGTGAGACAGAGTGAGCAACTGTGATCTGTCCCTGCGTTTCCGTAGGCCTTCCTTGGAACTTGCAGGTTGTATTTTGGCAGTCAATGGTTTTCTGCAATGAACGGGGCCAGTTCAGATCCACAATTTATGTGAAACCACCTTTTACCCTTTATTTGGTCACAGTTCAGATATATCGTAACTTTCTTGGACACCCTCTGACGCTTGGCAGTGAAATTTATCTGTAGCAAATGTTTTTTTCTCCCCTCTTCTTTTCTGCTGGAACAGAATTCAGGGAGGCTGTTCTGCTACAGAGCATCTTTAAGGCTTCCTGTCCACTGGTATCAATGCTCCTTTCCCTTGGGGCTTATTCTTGGCAAGACTGGTGAGCTACATCAAGTAACCTTTAGATCACCACTCAAAGCACACTGTTTGCTGTTTCTGTCTTTTTCATTGGGGTTTTGAAACCAGCATACATAATTCATGTAGCACTTTCTCGCTGTTGTGCTACAATATGGCGTGTAGTAGTAATCAGTAAATTAAAAAAAAACAATAACACTGGAAATTAAGAGGCCATGGCGGGAAGTAAAAATATGTGGATATTCTTAGTAGGTAAGTTAGAAATGAAATGATGCAGTTGTATGCTACTACTGTACTAGTACTGTAGTGTTCTCTCTGCTTTATTTTTCCTGTGTATGATGCTTTAAGGAACACTTAAATCAATTAGGATTAATTGGAACTGGAAGAATCATGTAATGGAGTTGCAACCTTAAGTTAGTCACAAATGTAAAGACACATTCTTAAAAATAAAAACAAGTAAGTAAAAAAAACGCATATCACAGCTTAAAATCCGTTTCACTTGCTTAGGGAGGCGAACCAGTTTTATGGTATTAATTAACATTTTAGGGCACACCATATCTAAATAGCAAGAGACTGTGTGTATGTGTGTGTGGGAGGTGTCATTTTACCACAGAAAGATAGAAATAAATAAAAAGTGGTCATTTTCTGAACAGATATACTTTACTCATGAGGTACAACAGAAAGGTGAAAAACGTGTTTTTTACTATCAAATGAATAATTTGGGTATTTTGGCAAATGGCATTAGAAAAGCCTGGCTCTAAAACAGTTGAGGGAAAATGTGAGGTGTGCATGCATCTTGGTCTCTCCTTCTGTTGTTAACTGCCTCTCTGTGTCTGGCAATCAAGCTGGCCCTCCTCCACTTCATATGCATGGAAGATGCCAAGAAAAGTTGCCTGGCCCTTTCCCCCTCACTCTGCAGATACAAACACAGTGGGTCTTCTATTTCAGCACAGGGAGCTTAGGATTCTCAGTGAAGCCTCCTCCCTCACACTGGTCTTTATAGCTTTGTTCATTGCTGGTGTCTTTCATGCCTTGCTCCATTGTGTCCCAACTGCATAGCCATGGCTGACAACCTCAGCCCCTCCGAGCTGTGATTCCTCTTTCCAGTGCCTCCCCCAGCATGTGGCACCTACATAATGACAGGGTTCATACAACTGCTCCACTCTTCCCGTTGTCTTGTTTCATAGGTCTCTTCTGGATGCAACATCTATTTTCTGAAAAGGTTGTGGATAGATGAAGAGGTATGGAAAAATACCACGGAATCTTTAAAATACTTGATTACCATTCAGTATACAGTTACCATCTTGCCATATCTTGAATGCATCCTTTTGTGTGTGTGTGTGCTTTTGAGTCCTAAACTTGCATTTCACTATGCCAGGATAGTAATTTTCAAAATAAACAAAATATTTTCTAGGTGTTCTTAATGCAGGGGGTTGATATTTTAGCATCTGGCCATTGTAATGACCCCATTAAGGCAAATAAAAGGAATTTGGCATAAACTTAAAAAAAAAGCTGTGATTACGAAAACATCAGTAACAGTGAGCAATTGAAAGCAGTGGATAGTAAAGACCAGGAAGGATATTTGCCTTGCTGGAAAAAGGAAAAAAATTATGCTAACTTTCCAAGGAGACTTAGATAAAAAATAAAACTAAGTGGTGGACTGAATAAGTACTATATAAAATGCCTGGAGAGAAATCCTGATACCAGCAAAAAAATTACACATTAATATGTTGTTTGTAAGATAATGGAGATGATTAGCACAGGTGCCTGATTTTATATTCTGTTTTAAATTAAGCCTTTATTTAATATAATTTTTAAACCAGGCAATAACAGAAATTGAAGGACACAACAGCAGTTTTTTGTGTAAGTCTCTTTGTGAACCTCTGTGACCAACTGTGTATTGATGTCTATAGTTTTGTTGTTAAGAAATCATCAATCAGTCATTATGATACAACAGTGGATGTACTTCAGCCTTACATACTGACTACTGCAGGCCAAAATATTGATAGATTTATTTTCTAAGGTCGTGTTATAGAAGTTAACTGACAGTTCAATAACTCAGCAGCCTCCTTGAATACAGCTTCTTTATATTGTCTCACTTTCATGAAGCAAAATGGAAAGGGGAAAAACCCAGCTGAGACGCACAGTTTCAGGGAGCTTTTCTGCATTTTTCAGGAAATATCCTAAAGAAGTGTGTTATGAAGTTAAACAATTGAATATTTCACCAGATTATCAGTTCTTGGGTCTGCCATTGTTTATGGCAAATTTGGGTACAAATAAATTTTCCAGCTTCTCACAATTCTGAAAAAGAAAATAGTTTGAATTTAACTGAAAATGTATGCATACAGCTGTCTATTATAGCTGCATTGGACAGCTGTGTACATCTCTGTATTTGACACATTATGAAAAAATCTAAGTTTCAAGTCAGACTGCATCTTTTTAGTTCAGAAATCTGAACACATTTTAATTCTGGAAATACAAGAAATGTATTTGACCAAAGATTGTTTGAAGCCAAAGCAGTTCATTTAAAAGATATGAAAAACTGTTATCAATAGCTTTAACATTTCTGGTCTTATGGAATTTTATAACTGATGAAAGCTAAAGCTCTTGTAAAGTTTCACAAATGGTGAATTTTTTTTTTAAAAGATAAATAATAAAAGAGGAGACTATCAAAAAGCAGACCCAGAAATACTTCCCATCAGCATGACTCATGCTCCTAAATCTCATTCTGTGTCTGATACATCAAGGTTTGCTACCCTACATAAGCCTGTAACTTACTTTCTATTGAAAGAGGAAATATGATTTTTAAAGCAGGAGATGGAAGACTAGACTTTTGTGACATGTATGACAAGACCTCCAGCTGATAGTGTTAGCAGAGATTTACTGAGAGTTTAGGAGGACTGCTGCCTGCCTGTTAGCACCACTAAGTACAGTGTGTTTCATGTCTCAGAGATGACATTGCACAGCCGTGTGTTGGAAGCACAGCCCTGAACAGTAATCCCAGTTTTGTGCTTACTGTGCTCAGAAATCCATAGAACCAGGGCTTCTTTTTGGATGGAAAAGATAATGTCTTTCCTGCATTAGGTACTGTGCTATCCTGTAGTGCCTGAAGTTTGGGTAATTATCAAATTATACGATTAGGCAATAAGAGGAGGGGGAACTTTTAACTCATGCTTGTGCCTGTGTTTGCAGGTACGTATCCACACGCGTATGTATATATATATATATAAGCCTTTCAATGTGCTCCTGTAAAAAAAGGTTGAAAATCAGAAAGTAAACCAAGATGAACTCCTTTACCTAAAACATATTGAGGTTGTTTGAAATACTCTCACTCTGGAGCTCTGAACATCCCTTTAGGAGGCTGCAACCTTCAGACATATCTATAAGCACTCCACTGAGTTGCTATTGTATTACTAACTGGCTTTGGTGAAGAATATGTTTCAGTAAACCATAAAATGGATAAAATAAATGAGTACAGATTCATGCCAAATTTCTTCCTAAACTGTTTCACATGTTTCTTCAACCTTAAATGAAGGTTACCTAATACATACACCATGATTATACACACAAGATTTTAAAATGTCAGTTAGCAATAATAAGTTTTCATTAAACAATTGAAAGCTAGCAGCATTTTCTCAATAACCATCTCTGGAGACAATCAACTGCTTCACTAGAGCCCAATCTTCGCTGTGAGTTCATTTTCCTTTTCATCTTTTGCTTTACAGAATGAAAGAAAAAATTGAAAAATATTGAAAACTATAAGGTGAAAAAGTTACAAAGTGAAGAACATTTAGCATACAACCAGATTAGAGGAGTGGGTGCTATCTTTATGTTACGGTTGTCACTGATTTCTAATTTTCCAAAATAAACTGTTTTAAGAAAAGGCTGTTTTGACTATTTCACTTACAATTATATTTTGTATGAAGGTTAAACTCAAATCTTAACTGTTTTGCCATATTTGATATTATTGTATATACATGGGTATATATACAAAGAAAACATTAGTTCCAAACTGAAATTGAAGTTAGGGTATATGCCCCATAATAAAATAGTAGGAGGTCTCTGAAAGGAGTTAAACAACTGTTCTTGAAAAAGGAAATTGCATCTTTATCATCTGTTAACCTTTATCACAGAAGAGAGAGGAAAAGGAAGCCAGAGGGCTTTCCTGGATTCATGCTATGATCCTCCACAGCTGAGCTACTGGTCACTGGGAGATTGTGAAGATCCCAGGGAGAGCATTTGAGCTTTTTTGGGTGGTTTGTGCACATTTTATCTCTTTTTTTTTTTTCCTTGAAATATTTGAGAGCCTTGTTTTGAAGCGGAATGTCGAAATCTTGGCATTTTTTCAAAAACTCTTTCTTGTTTACTAGTCAGCCCTTACAGGATTTTTGCATTAAGAGTAGTAAGATGGTAAAAAGGGACATAAACATGAAGGTTTATTATTCTTATTATGCAGGCAATGTACATTTGTGGCTAAAAAGATGTATTAGGAATGTGATGAATTAGGAGTCATTAGGAAGGTGCTTGTGAACAGTAAAGCTTGGATTGACAACAGTGACTTGTCATTCATCTAAAAGTCCTTTCTAATTTCATTACAGATTTTGTTTGCCTTTGATGAAATAATATTTTAAAACATACTTTCACTTGGACTTCTGTAATTTTTCCAGCTGCCATTTCTTATTTCACCATTTTGCTGACACTATTTTTTATTGGAAATTAATTCTCTCAACACCTATCACATAGATTGTCATTTATTTTGCTTTTTAACTAATTTACCTGAGTGAATAATCCTGGAAGAACACCTACCAAATAATAGTTTGGTAGTACTTAAAAAAAAACAAGTAAATGAATTTCTCTGTTTCCTACACTCCTATGTGTAGGACATCACTGGGAAAGCTGGAACTCAAAGCTTCTGATTCCATCAAAAATTGGGTCTTTTTGCAAAACAGATAGTTTCGCTATTGCAAAAATGATATCACCCTCTATTCTAGCTGTTGCATACTGATCTGAAAAAAAAATTAGTTATTGTGCCTCCAAACAAACATTTTTATCTCACAGTCCACCTCCACGGACATAGTGTTTTACTGCTGGAGTAGAGTAATTGTTTTGGCCTGTGATCCATTGCTTTCCTTTCCTTTATTTTCCCTTCCGGCTCTGGAAGAGGCCAGCAGTAACATCTGTTAGAGTTAAGATACACTGCAACGACTTTTCTGATATGAGAGCCCTGTAGCATATTGGCTATGCAGAAGCAAGGAGATGGGCTTTTCTGTCTACATGATCTATAACACTATGCTGCTAATTCAAGAAGAGTGAACTATTTTTGGTGGTTACCAAATGACTCAGAATAAAGAAGCAATTGTATAACAGATTCAAAACTGAACATTTGGATTATCTGTCCATTAAAAAACTGAAGGAAATCAACCTAATTTGAGTTCAGCTGGAGGGAGTAGGCTTCTTTAAAAGCACTCCATGTTAATTTAAAGCATGTTCTTGAGTATAGAACCTTTGCTATGATAAGCCACAGATGTTTAAAAAACCAAACAATCCTTTTCCAATCTTCTGATTATAAATATGAACTTTAGTGCAAGAGATTTAAGCCACTGTTTGATGTTGACTGCATTGCACCTAGAGTTTTAAATCCTGTTATAAAATGCTTATTTTATTAAATGCGTTTAATAGTATACTTGTATAGTTGACAGTCAAAACAAGATCAGCAGTGTTTTCACAGAGTAGGAAAAATGATAAAAATGATGATGACTGAGTATGTCCTAAGTGTCAGTTCTGTCAGGATCATGGGCTTAAGATATAAGTTTTAATATCATATTTCTCAAACCTTATTGATTGTCCCTTCTTAAAATTCACAGGTTCCCCTCATAATGCTTCAGGAACATAGCAAATGTCACTGCAAATTCAACACCTGGAAAATTTTGCATTTGATTAATAAAAAGAAAAAAAAATAAAAATACATTGCAGTATTTACTCTTAAAAACTGAGACAACCAAATAGCCTTAATATTGCGTCAGTTTTCTATGGCAGTTTATTAGGTGCACTCCATGAGGTTAAGATAGTGAAGAACAGGAAACAAGCAATTTCAAAACTTAGCTGTTGCTGTATAACACTCCTGTAAAGATGGGTGGTAAAAATTAGGCTCAGGTGAAATCAGTGGCATGAATTTGCACTGGTTGAGTAGACAGGTAGAAATTTTCCTGCTCTGTTGGATTTTTCAGCTTAATATGATAGAGCTCCTTACTGTTTCTGTTCTAGAATCTAGGTGTTAGAGAAAGCAAAGCTTGCAGAGCTGTGGGGAAGGGACAGAGCTGTGACAGTTATTAGAGCCGATCTCACTGTGTGCTTCTCATATTTGTGATACCTACATACGGAGAAAACTGCTCGCGAAGGGGAAACAAATTCAGTTCCACTGTGGTTCTTTTTTTCTACTTGGCTTTCCAACTCTAATGAATGAAAATTCATCTGGAGAAACACTAATTGGGTTTGACACCACAAACACGCAAGTAATGAGAGCAGGTTTCTCAGCTAGGCAATCTGATGATCTAACAAGCTGACTCAATGAGAATAGCTAGTTTAAGGTCTTGTGACATTATTCATTAGTTTTCTAACACTAATCTTTATAGTACATTTCACAATTTGATGTTATATCTCCTTCTCTAGCTGTAGGCTCTGTTCTTTTATACCCGAGATAATGCTTCTTGCTAATTCATTGGCAATGCTCAGCAAAAAAATATTGCTCCTCGGCACTTCACCCTTCTCACAGTATCTCTGAGGATGTTCATTTCACATGGATGTCATTGTACTGTCAATGGCAAGGTGACCAGATGAGTTGATCAAGAAGGTGTCAGTAAGTATTTATAAATGGATATCTGGGAAATTTGTCGATGCTGAAATTAGTTTTGTGCAAGAGAACTGGTCGAATATTATTGTATTTTCAGGAATGGTCAAACTACAGAAGTGTAACAGTTGATTACCCAGAGGAAGTATCAAAATCCTCTGATTATGGAGTTCTTTGTTCACACTAGTGCAGGAATTTGAAAAAGGCAAAAGGGTGAGAATGTTTGTAGTTCCATGCTATATACGTGACCATGGCAGGAAAAGAATAATAGAACAAATGTATGTGTCTGCAAATAATACTGGACATGTTTAAGCACCATTAGGATTGCAGTAAAGCATCCTCTGTATCTTGTCAGACTTTAAAATCATCTACAATTCTCCTTGGGATTATTCTTACTTCTTTTTGTGATAATTTTTATCAGTGTGAAAAATTCATCTTATTGAAATTAAGTATGCTGCTTTCATACCAATCTAAAGTAAAACTAATTTGTTATCATAGCATAACTGCATTTAACTGAAAGGGCAAATATTAGCTTCAGTTGCAGGGACACAGGAGATGCAGAGAGAAAATGTGCTGTGCCACCCCTCAGCTCATCACAAAACTGTAATTTGGAGGGAAAAGTATTTTCTATGCATAAATAAAAATCAACAAACTCAATACATCTAACTATTTGTCTTGGCAGTTTCACAGATTTTTTCTTTTATAATGAATCATTACATGAATGTAAATATAGATTGCCATCTCTCAAAAAGTAGAAAGTTTCAACCACTGTGTTTGGTCACTCACTGTGCAAATAAACACTTTGAGTATCATAGGGAAAGCTGTTCATAAATGGAGCGTTTCTCAGTTTAGAAATACTTTGTCCTATACTGTTTTATTTAGGCTATACCTATAAATAGAACTCAGCTACCAAGAAATGAGTTTACTGTGCTAAATCATAGTTTTATTTTGCTACACAGCTAATCCTGGCAAGGCTAAAAAATAGTTAACAGGCAGTCTGTAAGATGACATTTGGAAATCCTGCAGTCATATTAGTCATTAGCCATGGCAATATTCTGCCATAAGGCAATGAGTCAGACGATTGATTAGAGAATCTCATCATGATATGCCCTCCGGCATGAATATGGAGAGAGGGAAAGGAAAATGAGAAAGGAGAGTGCATGGGACGCAGGACAGGAACATGGAGGAATTGAAGGGCAAAGAAAGTCTGAAATAGTTCATTTTCTAGAGGTAAAAGGTAAAGGAGAAGAGACAAACAGCATAAATCATTAACCCTGAGGGCCCACAAGGTGTTCTACCTTCATGCTTTGTGAGTGAAACCCTATATCACTGGTAAATCTATATTTTCTTAAGCTCTTGGCATGGCATGGCATGGCATCTTGCTTTAGACATGAGGCCGCTGTTGTCTACCTTCCTTACAGGTCTTCGATAAAAGTCATGGAGGAGACTGGCATTGAAACACTGTCTGCTGTTAATTCTGATGATCTTCTTAAATGGTTGTGTAGATATTTATGGTTTTACCAGCTATCATCAAGTTTGCTGAGGAGCATCAGCAAAACAAACCATAGTGCACAGAAGCTGACAAAAGGCCTACAGGGGACACTGGACAAATGCTCACCCTTAAAAAAACTGCTGGGCACTGCAATTAAAAGGAAAGAGCTCTGCTATTTAGGGGTTTATGTTGCTTTTACTGGTGGCTGTGCTATGACTCCCCTGCTACTGTTTTGGAAATTAGCACAACACTTTTGGCTGTAATGCTCAGATATGCAAGGCTGGGTACCTGTCCCAACCTTGCAGTCAAGCTTAAAAGCTGCCAGCTTCTGGTAGGAGAAAGGCACTACACAAAAAATTCAGTTTGCTGTACAAAGTATTTTTACAAGCAGTAAAAACAATAGACACAGCTAAGTATAGCTAAGATTCTACTACAGCATCTTTTTTTTTTTCCTTCAAAATTCACATCCCTTATCTGTGCTATTCTCCATAGCAGGGTATGATGACTTTAAGTCCTTATTTGCAGTATCTTCAAATGTCTGTGTCTTGATTTGTCCAGAATCAAATTCATCTAGGTCCTCAAGTGCTGTGCAGTTTTATAGAAAATTGGTGAGCTTTGTAATTTTACTCCTGCTGATTTAGTACCATTTGTCCAATATACTTGTATGATAAATAGTTAGAGGCGCTTGTGCCTTTAATGCAGGGGAGTTGATAGTAACATGTTCTCCATGAAGGCACTGTTTTTTAGAGTGTTCACTGGCTTTCTTTGTTTGCAAGTCTCATCTCTTTTCTGAGGCATTTCAGGAAAGAGGTTCCCAGTTTTGTTTATGTTTATAGAAAAGGTATTACAGTTATAATACTGGGAAAAACTGATTTGTTGTTTTTTTGGCTTATTTTCTAAGTATTCTGATTTGTATGAAAATACTCTGCCTGTGATAAACACTTACTATAACTACTTTATAAATCAAAATGAATAATTTATTGTTTGTGCTTTTAAAAACTGTGTTAATCAATATGAAACATTTCAAAAGAATACATACAGATGATATTATTGGCAAACAAGATTGCTGCCAAGATCAATGTAAAATTCCCATCATCTTCAATGAGACTATTTTCAGACTGAGATGTAGGAGGTTATATTTTTGCAGACTGCCATGACAGAAGTTCATAATGATGGATAGTACTTTCCACAGAATTACAATAGCCAGAAGAAAGATCAGAAAAAGCTGGTGTGAAGAATAAGCAAAGGCACCGGGAGACAGGTTAAATTTCTCAAAATTATCAGTTCACTGAAAGGTAGAATCAGGATCAGAGCCCCGATATTTGAAGTCAATACCTGGCTTCTGCTTAATGATGTTGCTTCACATGCAGCTTTCTCGGGTGATGTGTGGCTCATCTTTCATGGGCTGTGGAGACCTCATATAGCGCATAATAACAAAATCAATTCTAAGAACAAGCTTCAGCATATTGCTGTCCATCACCACTAATTAATTTTCATAGTGGCACCTCGCCTTTCTCTCTGCCCTATCCCCAGGCTTCTGAAGCATTTCCCTTCTCCATCACTTACTTCTGCAAGTCATGAAGCTCTCTTGACTTAGGCACAAAAGACAGGATGGGAAGAAGGCTTCATGCCTCACATGCCCATATAAGCAGTGGATCACAGGGCCATGAAATAGAGTTACAGATTTGAAAGAAGACTTCTGTTTGCCATGCCTGTCTCACTTTCAAATTTTTTAATAAATCTTTTCTTCTTCATAAGAAAACTTGAGGGCCTATATCTAACTAATCTTTGGAGGAATATGGTGATATAAACACATTTAATTATCTTAGCTAGAATTTCATGATACAAATATTACAATAAAAATATTGTTGAAAGCTACATAGCATAGGGATAATGCCATATGTCATTAAAACATATTTATATTAATTGTCATATTAATTAGTTGATCCTGTGGGCTGTAAACTTATCGCTAGTTTTGTCTGCACTAAGAATGGACCATAAAATTATCACTGCAGATCCTCATGTCACTTAATAGGTACAATTAGGTGTCCTATTAGTCACAGTCCTGACATTATTATGAACATTATCCAGTTGTTTTATAATCTTTCTATAATGATTAGCTTAACTTTTTTATTATGTTTGTGTCTTACTCTGTGATGTCTCATTTCTTTTGTGCAAGCGCTATTACTAATAGTGCATGAAGAAGTCCAAGGACTACACTGTTTTCTTTAGAGTACAACTATTGCTGGATAACATCAGAAAACTATGAAGGAGTCAAACACAGAACATGGAAACAGTCATCTAGGTTAGCAGCTACCGTGGTTCATTATTCACTATATTTTAAGGAAGATTATCTGCAGTACAAACCATCAGCAAATAAAACAGGAGTTAGGTTCATGGTCCAATATTTCAAGAGCATATAGGACATCTCTAATGCCATTCAAAGGACTTTTTTAGTGCATTATGAAAATTCTTCTTGGCATGTAAAGGTTGACTGAGGACCATAATCTAGTCCCTTGTGAAAGCCTGACACTTTCTGCCCAAAATGTCAGGAGGCTTTGAATATAAAGTTACGTATCCTATAGATATCTTAGTCCAGTGCTTTTGACCTCAGAGTCAGCAACAGAAGATGAACTGCAACAGCCATGGAAAGCAGATGAATCTTGAGAAAAACAGATTTCAGGAGGACTTGATCTATTGACGCAGAGCAGCTGTACAATGTCTGAGGAGAAATAGTGAATCCCTGAATTACATGTTGATTAAAGCTGGAATAGCCCAGAAGTTGCCTTTTTTTTCCTGATTGCTAAGCAAAGGAATTTTATTAGAATCAGAAAAGTAATGTTATTCTGAGACCTACTCGCCTTCTGCATCTGTGTCTCTTTCTTCCACATCTGCTACTTGTTAAATTTCTACCAAGAGCTTGCCTGCCCTCTAAAATGTGGTGCCTAGCTATGGATTTAAAGAAATAATAGGAGTGTTTTATACTTTTTGCTTCATAATATACTCCTAATAACTTTTTGCAACATAACAGCATGCAAGACAACATTTAAGAGAATGGAAGGACTGATTTTCAATTAATCCAAGTTTGGTTTTCGTTTTTAAACTACAGAACATTCTCTGATGTTAGAGAGCTTCATAACTCAAATAAGTGAAATTGCTGATGAGCAGCCTTGGAATGAGATCCTAAATGAAGACAATAGGATGATTATATAGCTAACTCTGTGGACCTTGGATCAGGCCCTGAGTAAATTTCAAGTTATTTGCTATGTAGGACCATATAGACCAAAGTATAGTTACCATCCCTTAGAATTTTCACAAGGCTGAAGCTACACTGTATCATTGTATTGTACTGAACTTTTAGGGATTTATTTAATGTAATATGCCTCTGGAGTTTTCTGTGACACTGGGAACTGATTATAGACATTTAAAGCATACGGTATTAAAAAGAAAACAAACCAAATTTATTTTTTCTCTAAGCAAAGAAAATTTTCTTATCTGTTTCAGCAGAGATCAGCAGTAGGAGTTAATATAAAACCAGCACGGAGGTAAATGGCTCTGGCAAATGAGTCTTCATCTTTCTAGGTGTCCCATTCTTGGTTAAAAAGAATATGTCATTCATAGCTTGATATCCATCAATTCAGTCCTGACAGGATGAGATTTTGTCCCATTTGGGAGTATATTCCTTGCATGTATTTGCATTGATACTGACTCCTGCTCTACTAGCTGGGGAGAGGCATAAAAAAGGAACTTCCTTGGAATAGCAGGAGATAAATTTTTTATATGCACAGGTTCCCCATAATCTTAAGGTCAAGTTTACTAGCCAACAAATGGGCTGAGAGTAGCCACACTTTTTAATTAACCCATTCTTCCTCCCCGTGACTGTCAGTACATTTACCTTTGCCTGCAGGAATCCAATTTCTCTTGGCAGTATAGGCATTGAGACATGTACAGCTTGTGCAGGTTGCAGCCTGTATCAGTGCTTAGAGAGCTCTGAATTTCATTGATAGGCTGTTCAGTGCCCCACAATGTCTTTCAAAGTCTTCTAGGCTCTGGTTTATTGTATTACCTTTGTCAGTCTGAAGTGCAGTAATTTATATTTGTCACAATTGCCCTTCATCTTGTGTGGTGCTGGTGCAACCTTGGGCTTTTTTGTCTTGTCTTTTTTTATCAGTGAAGGAGTCCAGTATTTTGAATAATTAAAATCACATAAATAGTTGATCTTGGTGACACAGCATACCACACTAAATATCTTATGTAAAAAACATGTATTTTTACTTCTACCATCTCATTTGCTTGAACTAGATTAAAAAATTCTTGTAATGAAAAATTAAAGATGATAAGAATAGCCATTATTATCCTGTTTACTACATGCGGCTAATAAAGGGATATTTAGCTTTCTCCTGAGGAATGGTTTGATTTGTATTTTTTTCAATTAAATTTACATACACCACTTTAAAGAGAAAGATACGTTATTTATCTCTCTATTTGCTTTCACTGAGGAGGGAATAAAAGTTCCATACTTCTCCCCCTTTGCTGCATCACTGCAGGAGAGCCCTGTACTGTGCATCATAGAGTTTGGGAAGCTGGGTAATTAATCATGGGCTTTTATGTAATAGAAAGTTTAAAATTCATTAGCTTTATATCAGAGCAAGTGTTATGAGGGAGAACATGTTGTGAATGAGAGGGAGAGCCTTATAATTACGGAAGTGTGTAAATAATAATGAAAGTCATTAGTGCCATTCAGTTTCTAAGAATGTCATAATGTAATTGGAGCATTAAAGTGAAATTTGCGATGACAAACATTAGCGATACAAAAGAGAGAAAATGTGGTTATCTTTAGTTTGACAGATAATGTCAGCTTTCTTGCAAGGCCCAGATGGTGCACAGGAAAATGTTATGAACAGCTTTATTTTAATATTTTTATGATGTGATATTTGAGAATACATCACAAACACACAACGAGGTTTACATTTGTGAACCAATAGTACCTTTCAGAGCACAGAGTCCAGTGCTGAGTGACCGAAGCAACACATAGGGAAAGTCTTGTCATTGATGCAAGATGGTTGTTGCAGTAAATGTGAGTTGCAGTGTAGCACAGTATTATGTGGCAGTGAAGTTTTCTGTCTGTCTCTCTCTCTGGATATGCATTTTGAATCTTTCTTTCCTTTAAAAAAAAAAAAAAAAAAAAAAAGAAGAGAGAGGGGGAGGGAGAAAAGGAAGAAAATGATTTAACAATTATGCAGGAAATTATATGATGCTAAAATTGTACCATGTTCTGCTCTTTCAATGAAGGGACTTTCTACAGTTATTGCACATTGCAAAGGCTATAATTTTAGGGCGTGAAAAAATGTAGATTCCAAACAAAGGAAAATTTAAATATGTCTAGTGGATAAGGCAAAGCGAAACAAAAAGGAGGCAGATGGAGAAAATTTGAGGGAACAGTATTATTTTAAGGGCAGTGGCATAGAAATAACTATGCTTAAGACTCCAAGACCTGAGAGGTCCAAGACCTCAAAATGCTGGAAGCTTAAGTATCTGTCTTTGTGTTCTGTCCATGAACTACAGCATTGTGGGATTTCCTACTGCCCCCATCACTTTGCATTGAATGAACCTAATTTTTACATAAGCAGTCATTTGTTCTTTACTGTCTCTTCTCTGCATCCCAGTAGCCAACGTAAAAACTGACTCCAAAACGTTAAAGATGTAACACTGTAAAATGCTAATTAAACTCATATTTGGTTGAGAGTCTTAAGTAAAGTAACACTGGTCCCAAATGAGTGAAAGTGAAGAGGTTAAGGTGATAACCTCAGTAGGATTTAAACCCATAGCTCCTCGAAAAACCTCTAAGACTCCCAGTTGTATGACAAAGGCCACATTTTATCATCATTAAACAGAACTTGAGAGGGTTTTCAAATGACTTAGCAGGAATTATTCTCTGCTTACTGTAAGGCTTCTGCTACTGTTGGGATCTTTGAGTAGGATGGTTCAAAGTAGAGTCACACTGACTATGCTAAATGATATTGATCTGGTAGGATTTCTAAAAGGTAAGTGGGGATTCCTCTTGAGATTGCTTTTTTCTTCTTTCCTCCACTCTGTCATTTCCTCGATCCACTTGCTCCCCCATGAAGTTCCCTAGTCCCTTGTCTTGCCTTCTTCCAGGGCACCTTAAGGGCAAATGTAGGTCTAGTGATGTTTCAGCAGTGAGAGAGGCACTATGTACCTGTGTTGAAAGCCACATCTTTTTGTGGTAGCTGAAAATTGCCACCCAAGCTTGTCTTCTGGACAGGTGTGCTGGGAGGAAAGTTATGCTTTTATACTTTGCTTTAGACAAAGGGCTGCAATAAAGACTTTTCTTGATAAAATCTTGACAGGAAACTGTTTTGTGCTAGTGAACTTGTTTGTGATTCTTATGGCTCCTGTGCAAGGACTGTAAATACTCTCCTGCAGATGCTGTGTTTGTCATATGTCTCCTTAGAGCCACTCATACTTCTGAGACAAGCAGTTCCTGGGCTCTTAGGTGACCCTGAGCCATTTGATTATTAAAGCTCATAAATCCTATTGGAAGACTTTGGAATTTCCTCAGCCTGATTTCTCCCCTACAGCACTCTAATATGTGCAGGTAGTGCACATTACCCACAATGAATCACAAATCTCAAGATAACCAACTCACTGCATTCCCTACCTGGGACTCTCCCTCCTCCTCTTCTTCCCATCATTGTCTCTCTGGCCCATCCTAATACCACAGCTCACAACATTCTTGCTGACTCTCTCTTCTTACTGCTCTTTCTGTTACTCATCACTGCATGTTTTGTAGCTTTGTCCTATCGTGTACACCATACATACCTACTATAAAAAATACTGCTGTGCTAAGTTGCTGTATCAGAGATGTGTTTCTGTTCAGAGCAACAGAGAGCTGCCCACTGCCTGCATCTCTCAACCTGTCACAGCTCTTTCAATGTTGTCAGCAATACAACTGAGTCAGAAGGATACCAGGCTGAGTCCTTCGTTTGGCCTCTGGATTACTTTGGAATATCCCTTTTGGAGCTGCCAGCCACCCTGCAGCCCATGAAACAGTCCACTACCTCTCCAACACTGTGACCTGAAAGTCTCCCAGTCCTTCTCCTGCCCGTAAACATAAATTAAAGGCCACAATAGGGGAAACCATTTGTACTAATTCTAGCTGTTAAAGCCAGAATTCAAATTCCTACTCCTCTTCTTCTGAAAGTCACAGCTGACCAGGAGCTACAGTTTGTGTCTTAATGGGGATCAGCCATCTTTTTTCTTTTTTTTTTGTGGGGTGAGGAACTCCATACTGGAATATCCTTTTCAAGATACACAGATATGGCACATCAAACACTTTGGGATTTCTAAAAGAAACTAAGAGGGGATTTGAAATGTCAAACACAAAGAAATGATGCTTTGCTTTCAGTGGAAAAAAAGCTTCCTCAGCCCCTCTAGCAACAGATTATATTTTAAAGGGTTGTTCATTGATCTTCCTCCAAAGAGAGAGTCTGAGATTTAGGTACCTGATCTTAATCCTAATGAAATCCATTGCAAAATTATTACTGAATTCAGTGGGAAGAGCATAAAGCTTCATTTTTTTATCAAATCTAAGCTACCAGTACAGGCTTTATGCAAATTGCTAGGTTAATTTTCCTTTACTTGAAATGTTGTAGCTGGAAAAATATTTCAGCTCTTCCTGAGCTGAACTGGAGCAATTTGGCTATATTTACATATTGTAAAGTGCCACTTTAAATAGAAGCACAGTATTTTTAAGTCCATCTGCAAATTATGCATGATTAATTTGTTTGTAACATGTAGGACATAAAAAGGAAGAAAAAGTTTAAAAATAAATTAAAAAACCATAAAACTGATCTCTTCCACAGAAAATTATGATAAAAAACATCAACAGTTAGCTTATCATACTGTTGTGCCTCAAACTGAACCATTCCATAACTCCAAAACAAAATAGACTTTATAAGCTAGGGTTTTTTCACTGAAAAATGACTAGAAGCAGCAGAAATCTGCAACCAGTCATGCAAGCCTTTATTAATGTATTTAGTAACACTCCATGCCTTCTATCACAGGAATCTCCTGTGACTGCAGAACTGCAAGAAGCTCTGTATGTTTGTCTGATATCTCATACTTCCAATCAGATACCGTTTTTTACGAGCCCATTAAGATTTTCTTGATTTCTAAGTGAAATTGAGATATCATAGTTAAAAAGTGTGCTCACAGTGAACAAGTAATATAATCTGTTGTCATGCCTTGAAAGTACCTTGAGCTGAAGTGTTTGGTGTTGTCTGTAGGGATTTTGTGTACGTATAGCACACACATGCTTCACCACTACATGTGGTTCTATTGCGCAAGGGCACTTGGCAATGCCGGGGTCCTAGAAAGCATGTGCTGCTGGTTAATTAATTAAATGCTTTACTCAAGAAAGTATTTGTAGAAGTAGGTCCTATTTTTTTTTCTTGATTACCCTCAAAATTTGGCTACTTAAACAGAAAAAGAGGTCTGAAGATCAAATTCTGTCTCTGCTTAAACACACAGCTTCTGCTGACTTTCATGAGGCTTAAATGGACAGTTATCTCTGTGCATCTTTACAAATCAGGACAGGCAGCAGCAAATCATTGCTCTAGTTTGCTGCCTCTTCAAAACTGTGATTGTGCAATGATTGTGGTTTTTCTTCCTGCAAAGTCCTGAAGGAGGGCATGTAGGCTTCATATTCCATCAGGTTTGTATCTGAACAAGAAGGTCTGAGGTGACTTCTCAACAAAGGGAGGCAATTTCACTTATTTGCACATGCTATATTTGATGCTGCTCACCATTCTGAGTTGAAATACTACTTACATGATACTGGAGTGATACTGGCTTTTTTCCCCCAATTATTTCCTTTGGTGTTGCTCTAGCTGGCGTCTTTTGACATTTGGTAACCTGCCCCAAGCACATCCTGTCACATAGGAGAAGGTAGAGTGAACTGCCAGACTAAAGCTTGGATTAATTTTTATCTACTTACAGATCTGACACATAGGTTTGGCACTCCAGTATCTCAACGGTGGGAGACAAGCTGTGGATACGTGGCTGTTCTACATGTTCATTGTGTCTTAGTGACTGGAACAAGGTTCTGAAACATTCACTACCCTCACCCCCTCTCCTCCTGGAGGTGAGCTGCAAGTCACTTAGTGAGTGAAGGTACGAGCAAGTACTGCTTTTGTATCCTGTTGCAGTGTGCATTCTCTTGCTTATCTGGGTACTCTGCTCAGGAGGGAAGGAATGACGTGCAGCAGCCAGGTGAGATTCTGTACATTTCAGTGCATGTTCAGAACAGATTTGATAGCCATTTTGGAAAATTAACTTTGGCCCTCTGTGCAGATGGCTGAAACATCAAATGGCAAAAAGCAAAGAGCTGGTCCTTGCCCTGTCACCAGCTGTAGCAGACTAGTGCCACTTATAGCCTTTCTGCTGTTCTCTTTGCTTTCAGATGGAACTTGTAGCACAGTGTGGGAATATGTTAAAGAATGAATATAAAAGTAGATGGAGCCACACGCGACCATCCTGGGAGGAAACCACATCAGGAGGTGCATTAGCAGAATGGGTTTTGGTGTGCCTGGCTGAATGCCTCTGATCACTTGAGGCGTGCACCAAGAGCCAGCTAATGCACACCCTGTTGTGGTTCATCACTCCCGGTATTCTTCCAGTCTGATTCCATTCAGCGGTCCCTGGTAAAAGCAGGTGCTTGCTTCTGAGGGGAAGGAGGGATTCCAGGGGTGCCAGGATAATACCTACCAAAGCAAACATTTCCTTCCACCCTCCCCTAGACTTCTGTATATTTGTCCATATTTACTGGTATGCAAGTTCTACTATGTTCATTAATCGTAGCAAGCTGTCTTTCATAACTAGGACTTTCTGAAAGCACATAATGAAAGAAGTGCATTTTTAACTGTGTATTTTAAATAAGAATTGTCTGTCTGTGGGAGTTGGGTTATTTGTATCACCGTAGACAGAAATGATCGCAATATTTTATAGGACCTTGCTGTTTTGTACTTATTGACTGTTTATTTTTCATCCATAGGATTACTAATTGCAGCTAGTAACAGACACTTCTGTCTCCTTTCAGGTTATTGTAGTAGAGGGCATTGTACCAGATGCATGGTTATTCACAGACATGCATTTCCAGCAGCTGAATTGCTGGATCTGCTCTAAATGATCTATGGCAATTACATTTGGCATTGTACAGCTATAATTTTACTGCATATTAATAGCCACCTAGCAAAGAGGTAAATGCCCTTTTCTCGGCTGGGTGCAGAATGAATGCCTGGATGTATTCAATTGGGTAAAACGAGGCTTGGGTTTTAAATGGATAGCAGGGGTTTTATGTATTGGAAATGCGTGTGCTGGTGAATTGCTTGTTTTCCTCTGCCTTGATGGTGTGCAGCGAGGCTCCAGGAGAAATATCATCAAGCCAGATCCTAGATAGAGTCATGCTGGGCATGGGAGGGGGAAGGGGATCATGTGCCCCATTTTCAGTGGCTTATCTGCTACTACCCAAAATCTGCTGCAGTCTTTTTTTTTTTTTTTTTTTCCCCTCCCCTTTCAGCAGCTCGGCTGATCAACGCGGAGGTTGTCAGGTTTCACCAGCAAAAATAATAATTAAAACCACCCCCCCCAGACCTTCACTAAAGCTGTCCTCTGGAGTCAAGGGCCTATTTCCTTCCCTCTTTTTTTTTTTTCTTGGGAGGGTGAGGTGGAGTGTTTGAGCGTGTGTTGGGGGCGACGGGGAGTGGGTGGGAGCAAATAACAAGGAATCGGAGGGGATTAACGAGCTTCCTCCTTATTAGCCCCGCTCGGGTGCTTTGTCTCTGCTCCTGGCTGGGGATGGGCTGATGGGAAGGGTTTGGCTGGTGAGGGTGGGGGGGGAATCAGTGTGACTGGAGGGGCCGGCGTGCGGGAAGCCACACGCATACGGGCGGGCGGACACTCAGACTTACAGACAGAGCCACCCCACACACAGACAGACACGGAGCCCTGGCGGGCAGCTCCGGGCGCCGCGTGGGGCTCTGGGTGGGGTGAGGGCGGGGAGCGCCATGGCGGCGGGGCCGGCCGCTCCCGTGCGGCGGCCGAGGCAGTGCCAGCCGGGGCGGCGGCGGCGCTGAGCGCAGCGAGCGCGGAGCCGGCGCGGAGCGGAGCCGGAGCGCGGCGCTGCCTGCGGTCCGGGGCGCACCACGCTGCGTGGGCGGGGAGAGAGAGAAAGGGAGAGGGAGAGACTCGCAGACAGACAGTACAGCCGGCGAGCGCGGCAGATAAAGGACGGAGGACAGGCAGAGAGGAGCGAGCCAGGCGGGGATCCAGGCGGGCGCCGGGAGAGGACGGGCAGAGGCAGGCGGCGGCGGCGGACCGGGGCGAGGCAGGAGGCGGCCGGCGGGTCGGGCGGCGCCGCCGCGGCCACCGCGCCCGGGCAGCAGCGCGGCGCGGCGGCGGATCTCCTCCCGCGGCGGAGGCGGAGGAAGAGACCATGTCTTTCAGGAAGACACGCACTGTATTGTAACAGCAGCGTATCCGCAGCAAAAATAAACAAACCGGCCAACCAAAAATACCAAACAAACAAAAATAACCCGAGCCGCCAAGACGCTGGGGGCAGATCCCGTTTGCAGGCAAGGTAAAACAAACAAACAACAACAAAAAAAAAAGAAACAAAAAAGGAACGAAAAAAACCCGAAAACAAAACCCAAAGAAGCCAAAGCAGAATCTGTCGACATTTGTGTGGCGTGATGTTCTTTGTTGTTGCGATTTTTTTGTCTTTTATTTTTTTTTTTCCTTTCAGCATGTTTTCTGTCATTTCGTTGGAGTCATTCGCCCCATCCCCCCCACCTTTCCCCGTGATCTTTTAATTTTTGAGGACAGGGCGGCTGGAGAATGTGGAGCGGAGGGAGAGGGAAACAGGAGCTGTGTATGCAGCCGGGGCTTGCCTTAATTGCGTGCGATGTGCAATTATTAATAGCGGCTGTAGGATTCCGGCTCTAATATGCGGTATTTACCAGAGTGGGAGGGAAAAGAAAGGAAAAAAAGGGTGTCGCTCATAGTCCGGCGGGGCAGGATGCTATCGGTGCTGGAGCCGGAGCCTCGCACGGGACTGCGGAGCGGCAGCATAGCGGTGGTGACAGCCAGGTAGGGCGGGGAGGGCTCGCTGCGGGTCTCGGCGTGGTCGCGGGGCCGCCTGCCCTGCGGAAGGCGGCGGCTTCCCAAAGTTTCGGCCGCCGGCCGGTCATCGCCAGAGGCGCTGCTGGCCGGAGCTGAGGCGGGTCGGGGTCTGGCGCGGAGGTGAGGTGGCCGCTGTCCGGGAACCTAGCTGGGGAGACGAGCGCCAGGGAGGGCATCTGCGGGGGGAGGGAAGGGAAGAGCTCCGTCCTCTCTGCTGTCATTTTAGCTAAAACGGATCAAACTCAAAGAAAAAAATTCCAACTTTTACTCGCTGATTTGTGAACAGCACCGAGGGATCCGCTTTCAAAGCCGTGTTTGCTGGAGGGCAAGCCTGGGCTGCTTGGACTGGCATTGTTCTTAAGGGTGGCGATTTGAAGGCAACAGATTTACTTGGTGCTTCCTTAGCATCTCTTTTTGCATGCAGTGGAGGAGGGTCCCAGTTCGGGAGTTACAGGCGTATTATTAGGTGTCCTGTTTTCACAAAAAACAGTTCAGATTACTCCGCTTGGTGTATTCTGCGTACTTGTCTGTGCGTCTCAAACGATATCGCTTTTAACTCTAACCCAGACATGCTCATCCAGCGCAGCCATTGCGCAGCCTTGTTTAATTGCTGTTATTTATTTTGCCTTTATTTACCGTGTCAGCCTGCGGGGGGAACACGCTCGGATTTCGGGTGCATTTTTGCGTGCTAGGTGTGTCTCTGCGCTTCCAGGTGTGTGCGATTTCGCTTAAAACTCATCCCGCTGCCTTGTGACATCGCTGTAAATGTGCCGGGAGGGGAAACAAAGACATTAGAGAGCGACACAAGTGTCTGTGCATCACCTGTTTGACTTCTCTGCCGTTGCAATGCTGAGCCAGATGCATGCCCGATGCGCCTTCTTCTAAATAGCAAATGTATGTTTTAGGCAAGTACAAAGCAATTGAAGCTGGGGATGATGGGGAGGGGAAAAAAAAAAACAACAAAACAAAACAACACAACAACCCGTACTGTAAACTGACCTGCAACTTTTCAGTTGTATACTTTAACTGCACGCTGATTTTTGTTTTAGCAGTCTTCGTCACGGATCGAGGCAAGTTTGTGTGCACAATTGGGCTTGCAAATTGCTAATCTCGCACTGACTTTGCCTCTGAGCTCCCAGCTGGGCATGGTTACCTTGAAAGCTGTGGTATCAGCCCTGTCAGAGCATGCTCCGGTGGGGAGATCGGGTGTGTTCTATTTTTAATACTATTTAATGAAGATGCTTCTCACTCTGCAATATATGAAGCATAATGGAAGAGCAGAGCGATGATTGGTTATGGATACTGGAAAAGGAAAAATGCAAAGGTAAAAATGGAAATCCCTCAAATATTTCTATTACATTAAAGAAAGAAAATGCAGCTTTACAGAAAGGTTATCAATTAGCTGATTTTAAATTGAACAGTTTTGTGGTGTCTAGGAGGATTTTTTAAAAAGTGGTCTTTCAAAAAGTTGCATGAAGCAAACTGTAGTTAGATTATTTTGTGCTGTTGATAAATCTGATTCTGTATCGGTATGCTTAAGTTGAAGAAGAATATTCCATTTTAATTCTTTTTATTTTTAATATTGAAGTATCTTACAATGGAGGAGTGCTAAAGAACATCTTAGGTGTTTTTTTTTTTCCTTCTGATAACCAGTTTTAATGTTTAACTATTCTTATTGGTAGCCTCCTGAAGCAGAAGTTTTGAGTTTTTATTCCTTGCAGTTAAAAGTTAATTCAGTTGCTATTAAAAATCATTGTTGCATGCAATGCTTACAGAATGCAAGTGACTGTAAATCTCTTCCTATTTATGTGTAAAGGAAAATACCTATAGATAACTGCAGTGTATGCCACTTGGCAAGATGCATGGAGATACTTTTGAAAACTGCCCTATTTAGTTCAGTGTAGTCAGAAAAATGTTTATTAGCTATTTGCAGGAATCCATACACTTAGAATCATGTAGAGAAACTTGCCTTGATTAAAGGTGTCTTCTATAAAACAATTGTATTTTCTCTGTGTTGCTTGCAGTTTTACAGGATGGTGGTCTAAGAAACAACTGCAAAAATCCTTTTTCAAGCAATTACTTCTTACTTCTGTATTCTAGTCTTTTTGACTACCCCAGGGTTAGTGTGCAAGTGAGGATTGCTTAGACGAGTGTTGTACCACATCGTATCCATGAAGAAAAAATTACATAAGGGTGACAGAGGAAATGCAAAGAGGTTTTAAACACAGGTGTAATTATAGCTGTGAGGGAGAGAACAGCAGTGCAACAGTCACTTTGAAACTTCATCCTGTTAAAGTAAAAGTGTGGGCCAAATCATGTTTTCCTAATGGTGCTGCTTTTCATTTGGGCTTTATGGGGGTTATTTGCATGATTACAGTAAACTGGACTTGGCCTGATAAATCAGTGTTATTAAACAGAATTTCTGGGATAACATAAAAGAAACCTAAGAAGTTCTAAAATCCGCTGTGCTCTTGGCTTTCTCATAGGTTACGATTTTTAACAACTAACTTTAAACTTGGAATGATTAGGGGGGGAAAAGTGCACTAATTCTAGGATGGCTTACTTTAAGTCTGTTTTGCCTCCTGTAGGCATTGGTCTTGCTACAGTCAATGGGAGCTTTAAAATTTGTTGAGTGGTTTTATCAGTGCTAAAAACAGACACAGGGACAAATACTCAGCAGCTGTAAATTGATGTGGTTTTAAGAACAGTGTAGATTTACAGCAACTGATGATAACATCTCTCTGCTTATAGCAGAGATCTGTAACTTACATTAAGTGGTATTATCAGTTTTGATGGCATTATTTCACAGTAGGAAAATTATTTTGGCAGATTGGCAAATCTTTGTTTATAGGGACTACTCACAAATGAGCGGCTTGATCCAGTGAGTGCTCCCAGCCTAATTTCTTTGCTTAGTTTTAAAGACAGTTTCTAGGGTACATGATTATTTAAAGGAAGTGCTATTTGTTAAGTAATGTTGTTTCAAAAATATCATTAAAGATTGGCCAGGTGAGAAGTAGTGTAACTACCATGCAATAAACTTGCAAAATCCAATTGTCCCCTGCTCATTCATTAATTAGATTTGAAGTTCTGTGTTAGTGTTCTCAGCAGGTAGTAAGCAAATGGGTCCTTTTTTCTTCTAGAAGATTGAAACATTCATCAAACAAGTAATAAATGGCAAAGACTCTGTATGTTCCAATGGAGAGCACTTGATTCTGGAGACTTAAAGTACTGTGTATGAATACTTTTGTATCTGAATGGTAACTTGCATTTCTAGGACACACTCTATTTTGATGACAAACTGCAATCCAGGTAAGTTAGATTTTCCCCAATTAAGGCTGGGTAAATTGAATTGCAGATAAATTATGCAAACCATCTGAGGTCATACATCTAGTTTTTGACAGTCATCAAGTGGGACCTATTCCAGTCTCCAGCATTATAAGTGGGTCACCCCTGGATGATAAGTCTCCCTGATTAATTGCTCGTGTTTGCTTTGTTTTCTAATTTTTCTACTTCATACATGAAATGCTGACTTTCAGAAACATGTAATGCAAATAAATTTACATGTTTGTTTGTAACTATTAAAATATTATATTATTACATAGTAATTTAATGGTATGCCCTTCTAGCAAGGATGTAACTTCGGAAGAAGTGCAAAGAATGACTCACGTCTGGTTTGGTTTTGGGTTTTTTTTGTAAATAAATTAAACATGCCTATAAATTCACGTAGACGTACTGATTACTGTTCATGGGCAGAATATATTTTTCTTGGTTCTGTCTTAAGAAAGAGACTTAAACCCAAATCGGTGGAACAGCCACTGTGGTTTGCGTGAGTATACTAGTGTGCGCACATAGACAACGTATTAGAGAAATAAAAAATACACTACACTATAGAACTACAATACTTTTTATTTTAATCAAAACTGATTTTTTAATAAACAACATGTATCATGGGTTCTTGCCAAATAAGTAGTTGTTTGTCACTGAAGGTCCAAACTGCTTATAGGACTTTGCTGCTGCTTAGGTGTTTGAGGTAACTCCAGTTTTAGACTCCGCGTTCTCTCATACAGTGGTTTTACAGTAGGTAAATTAGATGATGTGTTGACAGTGACCCTGTGTAAGAGTGCTCCCTATATGCTTCTGTGTTCTTCCTTAGTTTGTCTTCATTTGTAAGAATACATAAATAATCTGTATTAATGCTTAATGTGTGGCATACACAATCCAAAGATAAGAATTGCATTAATTCCAGGGCAAGAGTACTGGAGCTCTGTGTCACTCTTAGGGAAAATGCCCCAAGCAAACACTTCCATAATGTTCTGCGACAGCTGCTCTCTTCCACCTGTTAATATGTTGCTGATATTTGCTACTACTCTCTTTTTCGCTATTGTTTCCAGGCTTTCTGGTAATCCACCTTAAGTAAACTTCTGAATGGTTCCTTGGAAAAAGATATTGCAGAAAAGATCTCCTTTCATTCAAACGTATAACTTTTTAGTCATATGGTAGGATCTTTAAACCATGCTATATCATTCTAGAGTCCTAAATAGGTAATTAGCTGTTACATGAAAATCTTACATTACTTTTTTTTCTTCCCCACTCCCCCCTCCTTACACTTACATTTCCTGTTGCCAAGATGAGAAAGTGAACTAAATACAGAAATACAGAAACAAAGAGTAAACAAAATTGCATTTTACAGGAGTGAGTTCATGATGACTGTTTAGATGAATTAATTGCTGCTGTGGTAAACATGGTCAAAAGGAATACTAAGCAGGTTGTTTGGTTAGTGCTGAGGAACATATGAAGTGTGAGAGAGTGATAATGTCATATATCATGACTAAGCTGAAATGCAGAAGGCATAGTTAGGCAGTGACAGCTGGGAATTTGAAATTTATGGTTTGGATATCCAATGACTTTCTGAAGCAGGGGGTTTAGAGTATTTTCTAGCTACTGGCAATGTATGGAGGCAGTAACCATGTAAGGCAGTTTTTAGGGCAGACATTCACATAGCATATGCTGAAGTATGTAAGGTGAGAAGTGCATTTTTATAAGTGAAAGAAAATGTTCAGAGGGAAATTGGGACACTTACATGCTTCTTTCTCCTAATCAGATGTCTGATCTTGATCTTTTAAGGCCAAGAGTCACAGTTAACAAAAAGTAGTAGCATGAGAAAGCAAAGTCCTATAAGAGTGTTTTTGTAATTTAGTGCTTTCTGCTATATTCATAATTTAGTCTTAGGCAATACTATAATTTATTTATGAGCTGTTTATACAGAGCCTGTGTTAAAATTCTAGGAGTTTAGTAAATCTTCCAACTGATAAAACTTTTTTTTTCCTAAATTGGATGCCTTCAATTCAAAAAAAAGCTTAAATGGTCAGCTGGATGGTGTTAAAAAAAAAAAAAAATCAGCATTAAAAAAACCCAAAAAACCAAAAAACAAACAATCCCCCCAAAA
Organism: Platyrinchus mystaceus; assembly: GCA_035041135.1. Classification (NCBI taxonomy): domain Eukaryota; kingdom Metazoa; phylum Chordata; class Aves; order Passeriformes; family Tyrannidae; genus Platyrinchus; species Platyrinchus mystaceus. The sequence goes on along the minus strand of JAWWLV010000088.1, from coordinate 48,501,691 downwards.
CAACAAATACCCCCACATCCCTTTCCACACAGTTAAATACTCTGCTTTTTATTTCTCAAAATTTTTGTCTTCTGTTTGCAATCTATGCTAAAACATAAAAATCAAATATATATGAATCGCTTACTTTCAAGCTTCTGTTTATCCCAATTTTTACAGCCACGCAGTAGTGATGTTTACTGGATTCATAAAATCATCAGCGCCAGTTTTATGTTTTAGTATTTGAATTCTGTCATCAAAAGCATGCCTGAACAGCTAATAATTTCACCAGTAATGAATTGTGTTGCAGTATTTGTATTTTTATTGCCTCATGAGTTGAAGTTTTCCTGTACCTTCAATACAGAAAGCATTTTGTAAATTTTCATTATGAAATATAAGATTCAGATTGTGCTAATTTTCTTTACAAGGAGTGGATGCATCTTGCTTTTGATGACCTGAAGAGCTTCTCACAATGTAATGCTTTTTTTCACTGTGAAGGAAGTTATCAGAATTTGTTCCTGAGTAAAGAGGGATGGAGAGGCTTCTCAGTAGAATGAAACTAATGAAGATAAACTGCAGTGATTAGAAGCATTTTATGAATACAATGAAGTTGTTATTAATTAGCGTGGAGTGTTTAATTATATATTGAATTAATTGGGAAGTTTTACTGGGGAACAAACTTTAGTGGTGTTGATGCTCTCGTGAAATAGGTGCAGCATTATGTGCTAGTGAAGAATGTGCCAACTTTGTTCTTTTTGGGTGTTCGTGCCACTGAAGTTTGTTTGAAATGGTTTGCCCTCTGTTGCACAAAAATAAATCATATATTGCGGTGGTTCGAACTATACCTTGAGGTTTTTCCATTTTCAAGTGACTATTCCATTTCTAAATACATTGCCATTGGCATACCATTTAGAACAGTTTAAATGAGGTTGCTTAATGTGTTATAAAGTATTTGTCACGGAGTCAGAAATGTTTATGGTGTCATAAAAGCTTTAAGAGAAACACATCAAATAAATTGGTCCACTCTAAAGGCTCACTACAGATTTTAATGTAAGCCCAGGAAATGTCTGATAGCTTTATAATTTGTGTACTTTATGAGCTGTGAAATCTGAAGTGAGAAGGTCTGACTTTCATGCTTTCAGTTTTTGTTCCTTTAGAAAAAAATCAGTGTTTCTCCTACCAAATAAAACAAACAAACAAACAAAAAACCAAAACAAAATACCAAAAAAAAGGAAAAGTCTGAATTTAGATATAAAAGGAAATCATAATGACTGACTTAGAGCATCTTAAGGTGCTGTATTTCATAACATGCTATTGTGAGCAAATGCTAACAAAACTGTTTTATTCAGGTGTAGTTTTTGGGGAAACTTTAACTCATGGACAATGAGCGTAAGTTGGAAAACAAAACAAATTTACCAGCTTTATGTGTCTCAATGTGCTTTTCCACTGTGGTGTAGCAGTCTGTTCTGCTTCGGAGCAGCAAAATGGAGTGAACTCTAATGACAAGAGCTAAGTTAAGCAGCATAAGAATCCTGTTAGATACGGAAGACAATGAATTATTACTGAGGCATAATGCAACTTCTCTTTAATCTATGTACTGGTGAAAATGACTGCAGTTGAAAGAAGTCCTTGAATGACCTGCTTCTTAAAGTAACCCTCTCAAAATCTGAGGCTGAGATAAGGTAGTGGTGGGGTAAGAGGCGTAGTGGAGGATTAGTTGCAGTAGTACTGCATGTGATGTGAAATCAGGTTATGGGGCAACAAAAGGGAACAACGAAGGGAAGTAGGACTTTCAGGAGATATTCCCTTGAAATTAAGTAATTGGCATTTTGGATAACCAAGCAAAAAGATATGTGTAGCCTCTTTTCAGTATCATTTGTTTTTTGATTAAAAAAAAATAAAATTCCTTATGCATGTGTTGTGATCCCTATCTTTGTATTGAGGATCAGGACAAAGTGACTACTCCTCTGCAATCACACTTAATCTCCCCAAATCTGAGGTTACAGGGGTTGTAAATGATCTGCGTCTTCTGATTTTGCTGTTGCAGAATTGCTCCTCTCTGCCACCTATCTGGCAGGAGAGAAAGGAAGATAACAAAATTGTTGCCAAAGTCTGAGGGCAGTTCCACAGTAGTATACGCTGAGACTTCTTAGCCTGGCTTAATGTCAGTGCAGGAAGCTGGTGGGTTAGTCTTGGGGAGGCATGCATGATCTGAACTCTCCAGTATGTAGCCAGTTCTTCTATGAGAATAAATCAGTTTGTATCCTTGATAGTTATTCTCATGACATGCCAGTACCTCGTAAATTAGTCAGGTATTTACTGAAATAGCAGCATGTGCCCTATGACTGCATAAATCCACACCTTTCCATAAAGGGCTTTCTATTAATGGGGAAGGATTGGTAGAAAAGAGCAGATTGAGACACAAATATTGATGCAGCATTTTAGCTGCCTGTGGTTATGCTACCGGTAACCATATAGCCATAGTTGTGGGGCTGTGGTTCTGCAGACACCCTGTCCACTCGTTCTTTCGTCGTGATGGTTTCCGCAATGCGGGAGGAAGGTGCGGCAAGCACCTACCTCTTTCAAAGCCACATATTTCTTTGATGTGTTTGTTATTCCTCAGGGTTTTATTTTTTCAGGAAGTAGAACAGAGAACATAATTTGTACCCACGAAGGCTAATTACAATTTTTCCTCTACAGATCATTTCTTAGAGATCTGTGTGTTCAAAGAATTGCTGCTAACTATTTTCTGCATTACAGTGACGTATAGTGTCCAGGCAATGCGTGTCAAAATGTAGATTCTTTTGGCATCTATTCCTATTTGTGTTTGTTTGATAACATACACTTGTGTCATGTCTTTATTAACGTTGTCAGGCACTTCAAAGCCAACTGTAATAAAACTGCATCAATATAAGAGCATGTCAGAAAACATGACAATAAAATATCAGCATTTCTTAACAAAACATTTATTGATTGAACAGCACAATTTCAATATGTGGAAAAATGAAATCGGTCCTAATTAGAGAGCAACTCCAGTAACTGCCAAGTCTTTGACTTGCCTATAAAATGACAGCAGACTGAGCAATTCCATTGTGTATTATGAGTGAATTCTATGGCATGGTAATGTGTTTGCTAAGTGTGCATTGACTGCGATCATAACAAAAGAGGAGTGTAAGTGACCCACATACTTCTGGTGCATAGATAAATGACACATTCCAGGAGAATATTTATTACCTATGCTTGGTAGTTGGAATGAGGCTGACAGATGATGGTGTAGCATACCAGTGCTCCTCAGAGCATCAGCTGTGTGTACAAGCAATTTCAATGTCTGTTCACTGCCAGATAAATTATTTTAATAAAAGGAATTTTCAGGTTCTGTTCTTGACCTCAGATGGTTTACTTTGGGGCCAGTAACTTTTGAGGTGCTATTGTTATTAAGCATCATAAAATTGGAAAATGGAGATAACTTCAGGTAGCTTTGCAACCTCTGCAGAGAAAATAAAAAATGTGGAGGGGAGAAATTATTAAATTCTTTTGGCAATAGAAGAATGTGTGAAGTAAAGCACACTGAAGTTACGAGATTTACTGCATCCTTAGGTGTAATATAAACAAGGGATCTTCCTAAAAACTGGTCTGTAGCCTCCTGACTTAAAGTTTACTGAAAGTGCAGGAAGATAAATGTTGGAGGAATTCACTGCAGTCCCAGTATAAACTCTTTTCTTGTTTTGTTTACTGATACATGTATTTCATGCAGTCCCTAACATGGATGTCTGCCTCTTTTCTGTCTGTTTCCGCATTTGCATCGGTTGTCTCTATTCTGCTCCTTACATCCTCTGACCATTCTTCGTACTGGGTCTTTGCTTTTTAAGTTGTACCCCTTATGCAAGTTTTACTTTGTTAAACTGACCCTTCTGACTTTTCTTGGTTTTTCATAATTTGCTCACATTCTCCAGCTTTTTTTTCTTGCCTTTGTCTACATCAGTTACTTGCCTCCATTTGAAAAGAAAAAACCTTCAATTTATTAACCATATAATACTGCAGTTTTAAAAATGATCAGATTCTGTAGATTTTTGGATGGTTTATAATAAACATGTTATTTAAGCATACTAGCATTATACAAAATAGGCCAGTTCCCAGATTTCTTGGACTTTGTTTTGTTATCTTTTAAGGAGGGAGTACCAAAACTGCTCTGATTGCATCTGTGAAACAAAGAGGTTTTTGCTGAAATCTAGAAGACCTTGTGCTTTTGAACTTCTTCATGTATGCAGCTCATATCAGTGGATCCGGGTTCCTCTGGGGCCTCCATCCAAACTCAGTAGCTCCATAGAATTGTGTGTATGTTTGATGCTACTGGAAAATGTTGTGTCCTGTACTCTCCATCTGTTTATGTAGATTTTTCTTTTTTTTCTGGGATTAGTAATATTTTCAATAAATTTAGTATTTGTCAGTTGCTTAGAAAATAAAGTGTTATGAAAATGACACAAACTAAATGCCTTTGACAGTGTGTTTGTTGTCAGAGACTTTTTCTCTGTTGGCTCTCTGACTGCTGTCTGTGGCGTGAGCAGCACAGCACCTAATGCATTACGTTGGTTGCAGTTTACTGTGTTACTGGACTGTACAATGAAAAGAGAGAAAAATGACTGGAGTTCTTGTAGGAGAATTATTTTGTATTTCATGTCGGTACACTTGTTGAGTAAGCTTGAGAGCTGCACCAAAAGCTGAAGGTTACATATTCTTCTTGTAACATTGATTATAATGGTTGTGTGGCCACAGAGCCTGGTCAAAAGCAGAGGAGACTGATTGATTGTAAAGGTAGTTACTAACTAAGACATCTAGCTGTCCACATTTCAGGACCTATCCTAAATACATCCATAATAACACTAAATAATCCATTTTTGTGAAATGCATATACAGAGACTCCTTCTAAAGACAGAAGTAAAGGAACTGTTGGCTGAAATTTGTCACTGATGTGTTTGAAGGAGCATGGTTTGCTACCACCATCTGAAAACTGAAATTTATTTTTTCCTGGAAATCTAGTGGTGGTGGTTGTTTTGCTTTGTTTGTTGTTTTTTTTTCCTCCTTATTGCTGAGATATGACAGAAGTGCCTGTATTCAGCTGCCAATTATGGATTTAATTCATTTATTTGTTTTTCAGTAATCTGATTCCCATTCGTGCCTAGTGCACTGATTGCTCACTGTACTCTGTCAGTTTATTATGAAAGTAACATTCTAAATATTCTGAAACCTAATAAAGAAATGGTGGCAGTAGTCTGAACAGATGACGTATAGTAGTTATGAACTGATTTTTTGTCTCTTTTAATGGGTTAATTTCCAGACTGGTGGACAGTCAGCTCAGTTATCTCTCAAGCAGCATGGATTGAAGAAATCTCTTAACATTTAAAGACAAAATTCTGTGTTGTGGGCAGTCATTCCATGTTTGAGAAGGATGTCATATTAACAAGCTGCTTATTCCACAAATAATGGTGCCAATGCTTTTCTCTATGTCCTTGGTGATAATTGAATTCTTGTGTTCAGTTGTTTGCAAAGGAGATGATTTGTGATTTTTAAAAGCATGGGTACAAATGTCTGTAGTACCACAGACTTGGAATGCAGTCAGAAGGACTAGTTTTTTCACATAGCTTAGGTTTAAGTGGACTGAAGGAAAGCTCTTGCTTTTATTGACTTAATTCTCTAATCTTAATCCTTGCAAATAAAGGCATGAAAATTTTAGTCCCTATAACCCTATTGCTGCAAATCAGAGAAATATGCAGCAGGATTCTGTTTCTGTAGCAGGAAAATGGTGTGGCTAAGAAGATCCTTCCAAAATGTGCATCCACATATTTTGTGGTCTCTTAAGTTCAAGATCCAACATTTGTTTTTTGGAATTTTTCCGGAATGACTGTATTATTGGTCTGCTGCTTAACTGCCTTTCCGATGCAGCTGATGGAACAATTGGATTGCATTTGGAAGACAGAGAGGCATAACACTTGTTTTCATCTTTCTTCTGCACTTCAGACATTGAAACAGGTGAACTCCTGTTATGTGGTAGGGGAAGCTGCTATAAAAGTAATATTGTTTGTGTTAAAAAGTTTTGTTCTTCAGCCCAGTAGAAGGACTGTACATGCAATATGCAGTCTTAACCATCCCATGTCTTGTGCTACCTAGTCAGCTAAATGAAATGGAGCTTTATTGTTGAAAATTTATTTTTTTTTCTGGTATTCTGGTAAAAACAAGATGTGGGAAAAACCAGTGAGTAAACTCCCAAGCTGAAAATGAGGAGGATGACACTGGGCTGCTACTGATGCTTGGCTGTGAAGTGTGTGCATGCGGAAACAGTCTGCCAGTGGTCATGGGCCATTGGAGACCTGTTCCTCTCAGCTCTGCACAGGCTATAGGTGATAGGTGTGATAGTCATAAAATGCCTGTTTACTTCAAGAAACAAAAGGAGACCCTTTTATAAATTGGCTGACTAGTCTGTCAAGAAAGGATGCATTTACTAAGTTACTAGTGGAAAAACAGGGCTGCTGCCTTTTAAAGTATTTTGTGGTACAGTCAGTGAAAAACTATGACATGTTTGGTTTGGGGTTTTTATTTTTTCAGGAAGGGGCAGATTTTCAGTACTTCTGGTTGCCTGTCTGAGGTTATTTGGATAATTTGAGGTTATTCTTTTTCAGTGGTGGCTTTTAAAAATATTAATGTCTTTAAAACGGACCTGTCTGACAGTGGGAATAGCTACAAATTCAAGTGCTACAGATAGTATAAATTGGCAAGTTGTATGCCATACTAATAACCTCACAAAAAACCACCAGCTTTCCCAAAAAATACATTTTCCAATAGGAAAGGCAGATAAGTGGGTGTGTTTTGAGTGAGAAGGATGAAGCTTTTTCAAGAGGAGAATGGTCTACCATGAGACAGTAACTTGGAGATAGATGTGAGAGCAATAAAAATTCCCATTTTTCGAGTTAGTTTGTTTGGGTTTTTTGGGGGTGGTTGTTTGCTTGTTTTGGTAGGTTTGTTTGTTTCTGTTTGGGTTTTGTTTTGGGGGTTTTGTTTGTTTTGTTTTGTTTTTTTCCCCTGAACATTATCCAGCACTAAATTTCCCTTCCCCACATTCAGTTTTAAGAAGTATGAATGTCCCTCTGGAAGGAGAATAGGCAGCCAGCCATGTCTCATCACTGTGCAACTTTTTAACAAAGATTAATTTGGGGAAGAAATAGAAGAAAACAATACAAAAGGAATTGTTTCTAAACAAAAGATGCACTTCTGTCATCATTTGCGCTACTCAATGAAAAGTAAGCTGTCCAATGTTTAACTGTGGTGACCCAAAGTACGTCCCTACTGTTGGCAGCTGTAATATGTGGGAGGCAGTGAGGATAAAACCCATGGTATAAGTGAACATTCCCAGCAAGGCTTTGTAAAGCACTGGAAGTGAATTTTAAGTCGGGTAATGAAAGCTGGCTTGAAGTGAAATTGAGCTGATTGCCCTCACTGATTGCCTTGTTCAGCTTGCGTTGATACTCCACAGTGTGCTGTAATGGGTGTGCAGCCGATGTAGTCAAGCCTGAAGACATGCCAGAGAAATACTCCTCCTTGTAAGTGAAATATGAAGAGGTTCTTTGAGAAGTGTAGTCAGTGCTAATCATGCCAGTAGAAGAAATGTGAAGAATAGCAGTCCACTTTAAATAATGCATTTGTTGTGGATAACTAAAATGCCATCACTTTACTATTTAGATGCTGATGTTATTGCCTGTTTCCCCCCCATCCTTATTGTCAGTTTTATGATGCAGGCTTTCATGCTGCTTCTTTCTTAGTTCATTTCTCTTAGGAGGTAATGAATCTGAGCTATTATTATAAATGACTTGTAAGTGATATTTCAGTCTAATAAGATTTATAACAAAATGGATCCTGTAGACAGAGTTTTGCATAAATAAAAGCATTTATTTTGCTCTTTCACTTTCCTACCTACAATCTTGTAGTAGTAGTTTCTAAAACAATTTTATTTAGAGGCTACAGTTAATTGTAATGTGCTTCAAGAAGTTGGTCATACAAAAGAAGCAAAGAAGGTTTTTCCTGATTGCTATTATTATTGTTAAAATGCTGAGGTTCTAGGTTTCTTGCTATGTGCCCTGCATCTCCATGTATAGACAAAATAATGTTTTTAAATATCCCTCATTTTCATTAGTGGCTCATTTTCATATTCACACATTCCCTACCTGCAACAAAAGTGTCTGTTATAAAGGGGGCACTGGAGAATGGAAGATGCTGGAGAATGATGGACATGTACCTGGGAAAGGGGATTAGTAGGGGATGTTGGTTACCCATCTAGCTCTTGTTTTGACCAACTTCACTGCTCAATTAACCTCTGTATTTCTCAGTGTCCTCATCTAAAAGGAAATACTTTTTATACTTGCATTCCCCTGAATGTGTTTGGTTGTTTTTTTTTTTTCCTTCTTAGTTAGAGATGATGGCATTTTAAAGTCTGGCACAATAGGAGTATACACTTTGCCTCTGTAGGGCTTATATTGGCAGATACAATCCAGTTATGATAACTTCATAAGTTAGCTCAGTTACAATTATTATTTGGGTGCAGACTGCAGCAAATATGAAGACAGTTTCCTATTGCTGCAGTTACTCTCTGCTGTCAGCATTGGGCATTACTGCCTTTATTTACTAATTCTTTTCCAGACAAATCATGTGATAACATCTTTCAGTTTGAGCAGGTGATAATGCTGAAGCATTTGAACAAGTACAAGATAAATAGAATTTGAAAAATAAAGTCACAATCATGTTAAAATTTAAGAGTTTTAGTACCTGACGCAAAGCTTGAAAGAATTGATAGGTTTCTTTCAGCTGGTTCATTTTATATTCTAAGTCTAGAATCATGTGCTTATGTATAGCACATATTCAGGGTTAGCCCTTGCCACAGTAGATTTAAAAAATACCCAAAACAAACAAAAAACTCACCATTGTTTGAACATGATGATATGTGCAAATAATAAGAACACATACAAAATTGCCAGGTTTTAGTGTTGCACACAGCTTTCACTTACATAGTCAGCTTTTTATTTTGCAGGTCAAAGTTTAATAGACAAAACATTTTGAGAGAGGAGCTTTTGAAAAAGTTACGAAGTAGACATGACCTGTTTTGTCACAGATATGTGAATTTCCCTCTTGTGCCTTTATTTTCACTTTGTATAGAATATTTATAAAAGGTCATCCCCTTTTAATAAGCAACAATAATTTATAATCACCTATGTTAAGTTCTGTTCAATCTTTAAAACTCACTAGTTTTACTGTCACAGCTGTTAATCTAAAATAATCACTACTGAAAATTATCTGGTTTATTGTTGGAATGAAAATATTTTTCTCAATAGCTTTTTCAGTGTATCAAGAAAATGTGTGATATTATAATGATTCTGTAGGTATATAAGACTTTATTTGGCTTTTTCATCTGTGTTTGGTGTTTAACTTTTATCTTGAGACTATTACTTTGCATTAGAAACTTTGATTTTTCACTTAACAGGATTTTTCAGGAGGCTGGCATACAGAACTGACTTAAAACCAGGTGGTGTCTGGTTTGCCGGGTTCTGTATGTGTGAGTGGTCCTGGCTTTTACCTTTAAAGCTTCCACTGACTTTCACTGTGGCATCACAGTTTCCCTCTTGGATGTGTCCTGGACATCACTGAAGTTTGTTGCTGAGGCAACCAGTTTTTCACGTCACTGAATTGTACATGTAGCCGTTGCTTAAATCAGTGGCTTTTAGGTAGAAATTTAATTTTGCTTTCTTCTTATTAAAGCACTTTTCCTATAACTGCTTCCTCCCATACATTTCAGGCTTTTTAACAATCTTTCTCATTTTGAGGAGTAGCTGTGCAGTGGTACCCCCTGTGTGCCAGAGTTTGCATCCTCCTATCCAAGGACGTACAAGCCTTTGACGAGTGGCTGGGACAAATGAATTAATTCTTTTTCCAGTTTTGTTCTCAACACAAAAGAAGGGTTTAATTTAAAACAGCAGTTGTCCTTTTCCAGCTGCCCTGGAGCGTTGGGCTTCTCTAATCTCCAAGTTTTCTCATACTATTGGAAAGTTTACAGTTTTCTTCTTGCTGCAGCTAGCTCCAGCCAGTATTTCTTTCTTTGTTTTCAATAATGCCTTGATTTTCTGCCCTTGAGTCCCTTTGAATTTTATGATATTTCTGATCATGAGATTGCCCATTTCCCATGCCTCTGTGAACCAGGTAACATCCTTATGCCTATTTGGTCTTCCCTGTCTGTGCAAGAGAAGCTTTCTTTTTATACAGAGTTCTTTGTTCACTTCTTTTAATAGTTTCTTATGTTGACAATGTGTAATATGTTTTAAATTTTGAAAAAAACAGATGGCTAGTTAGATTTGGTAATAAGCCTGTGGTGCCAGTAAAACATCAGTGTATTTAGCATTAATTTGCTCTCTGAAAGGGAAGAATGCCTGATAAAACCTTTTATATCAATCAGTAGAGCCAAAAGACAATATCTTCCTAATGTGGTGAAGTATAGACTGAGCTACAGAATGTTGTGTTGGTTTTTTGATTAGCTGATGAGAACATATATCCATTGTCTAAGGAACTGAAAGTACACTTGTATTCAGTAAATTTATACTTGGAGTATGTCAGAAGCATAAATAGTCTTCCATATGTATCGCTATTTAGTCAGCATTAGTATTTCTTTAGGACTTCATGTTGCAAAAAAAAAATTAGGTCTGATCTGTTAAAACAGTTGTGAGTTTTAGTGTTAAATTACGTGTGTTTTTCAGTTTCTTAAAAATTACAAGTACACACCAGTTGCACACGTGTAATATTGGTATTTACAGAAAACCCCTCCCAATACCCCAAACCCTACAAGATCAGTATTGGAATACTACTTTTCATTTAAAAAAGACAGGTCCAGTCAGGCTCTTTTCGTTTCTTTATTTTCTAAAGATATTCAAAAGCTCAGAATTATCACATAAACGTTCAGTGATTTAATGAAACTGGCACAGTAAGAAAGGTCAACAAACATTTTGGGAGTGAAAAAGATCTGTAAGTTTTATGGTACGTCCTTGAGATCAGGCTTGTTCAAGATACATTCTGTAGATGAAAAACAAATTGACTCCCTTCAGTTCCTAGAGAATCTCCTAAAGGACCAAGAAAACAAAAATGTGGTGGTTGTAAGGATTTTTACCATCCTCAATTCACATCTGGAACCAATGATCTATAATATAGGGGCAGACCCAGAAACAATGAAAGAAAGCTCCAACCTGAGATACTCTCCTGGGAGGTAATTTTGAGTTTGGAACATACTCAGAGAAGTGCTTGGCAGAAGATTAAAGACCATTGAAAGAAGTTTTATGTTGTGTCTCTTGAAACAGAAATAAATTTAATGTACTTAAATTATCCCTTTAGACCTCAGGGTCTATATTACTATGTGATTCTTTTTTTTTTTATTCGCTGTTGTGAATTGTCAGTCATTTCAACTAGGTATATGAAATTCGTTCTTGTACAGTACTGGTTCACATACTTGGACTGATACAAATATTTAGCATAATAAGCGAACAAGGATTTTTCATAAAGGATTATAAAACTGAAGAAGCAGTTGTAAAGGAAAATTATGGAAACATTTTTACTTTGAGGGAATTTGAAAAAGTTGTTAGAATGCTTTGTCATATTTTGGTTAGTTTTGTCAGGTCGCTCGTGCAAACTCTTCAATGTTTCTACTTAAATGAGAAGAGCTTTCATTTCAGTGGAAGTATTTTCAGAATAGAAGAAGTTAAGTGGATCTCGAGGCCCTTAATACGATGTGTATAATACATGGATGGAATTACAGCCAGCAGCCACACAGGATGATGGAGTGGGAGGGTTGGAACAGTTAGCTTTGCCAATCACAACTTCAGCTGGAATACTGTTAATTCTGCTGTGGCAAGGAGTCAGTGCAGTCTGATATTTGAATCAATTTTTACAAGATATTAAATGTTCACATACTGAGAAAATTACTTCCACTGAAATTGAAACAGGTTTCTCCTATTGCATTTGAACTCTTGGAAACCCCAAAAAAAGTGTCTATCCAGAAGTTAAACAGTTGAGGTATCTTTCTTACAGTACAGAGGACAGCAGAAAAGCATCTGATAATGAAGGGAAGGGAAAGAATATCCTCTAGAGGAGGTCTTCTAGCAGTGTGTGTACTACCAGTGGTATGCAAGACATTTTACAGTGCTCTATGAATGACGCTTGGACAGCCAAGTGTATTGTCATTCTCCAGGGATTGGTCTATGGTATGATGCTAGTGGTGGTACCCACCAAAAATGTTGGATCTGCCTCTCTTAATATCTCTGCTCTTAGACTTCATGCTTCTGAAGATTTTATATTGAAAAGCCTTTTGAAGAGTAAAAAATTGTTACAAATTGTTTTAAAAGACTGATTCTAGTCTCCCTTGTGAAATATTGATAAGAGTTATATTTTGCAGTTGTGATTAGAGTCTGGACCAATATCAAACTCTTCCCTTTTTAGTCTCACACACTGAAAAAAGGGTCCTTTATATTGAACAGGCATAGGAGGGAGGCAGTTGGAGAAATAGAGGCAGAGATTCACATTGATGCAGCTGAGCATGGGAGACATGCATTTGTATCATCAGTGGGTTTTTTCAAGAAGATAACTCAGATTCTTCCTAACAGTCAGTGAGAAGGCATTTTCCAGTGAAAGTATGTCTTCAGATTGATACCTTTATTATGATATTGATGAACTTAAATGTAGTTAATTGATCTGTGGAAAGTTACAGCAGTAAGAATACCTTTGAAATGCTTGTTTTACTTTGTGTTTTCTTTCTTGGTTTGGTTTTTAAATACTGCCCAGTGTTCTTGCCAATACTCTTAGTTCTGTATATCATAAGAGGACAAGAATGTTTTTAGGCAGCCATGTACATAGCAAATTAATGTGTCTCATTTATGAATGTGCAATGTACTGAAATGTCAAGATTCTTCATTTCTTAGGCTGTCCTAAGTATAAATATGTCTATATACCAGAGATTTCAGAAGAGTAATAGTCTTGTCATGCTCTGAATGTAGCCAGAATGTGAGAGATGAAAGATTTTTGGGTAGATGACAAGATAGCCAAGAGTTGGGCCATTCCTGATAAATACGAACATTTCTCATTGTGGCATTTTCTCACCAATTTCAAGCAGTGGATCACAATTGCACACACTAGACAGAATATTTACAAGTGTTAGGCTTCTTCACTGTTGGTTTTAAAGCCATCATTGAAAAGATCCATCATTGCCTTTTTCCTGCTATGGCTATTCTTTCTTTGATTTTGTAAAATTTGTGACAAGCCACTTGCAGTGAATGAAGCTTGATTCTGTAAGTGGTTTCGGGTAGATAGGTAAATATTTTGGGACATGTTTGTTTTCTAGAAGTTTTTTTAAAGTTTGACAGAGGTGACGTTTTTGGTAGATTAGTATGACTAGAACAAGTTTCACTCAGTTGACACTCCAACAGGTCCTGCCTCATTGTTCCATTCTGAGTTGTCAAGCCACCAGTATGGATGCTGGAGGCTGCTTAGTCTGTCTCAGTATTTTTCTCCTCTGTCAGTGCCTTGGTATTTTGATTTTTGTAAGGTCTAAATATTTCCCAGAAGGAAGGTTTCCAAGAAACAAGAAAGACCCTTTGTTGAACCTAGCAGTTGAAATTTAGGCAGTTCTATCTGATAGTATCTTTAGGAGACTATTAATCTTGCAAATTCTAACCTTTGGTTGTATGACAAAAAAATGTAACATTAGGCATAAAGTAACATGTGAGCAATTACACTTGGCAGCCTTAGCACCTGCTCTTGGCCACAGTCACATACAAATGTAAAGAGCCTCAGATTTTTTATTGTTAGGTATCCTGTTAGACTAGAGACAGGCTAAAGCTTGTCTGGCTTTAAGATGGTAATGGTTGAGATAAAGATTGGAAAAAGCCAGATGAAGGAAAAAAATGAAAGAGCAGTAAACTCCCTCTCTATTTCTTGTTCTTCAAATAAACTTAGAAAAGAAAATCAGGGTTTTCTTAGCCTTTTGTGGCTTTGAAATTTTAAATTCCAGAAGCAATAGTGTGTCTGGATACTTTTATAGGAGAAAACAAACAAAGGAACACTTGTCCAGTGACTAGAATTTTTTGCTCTTTAATAATTGCTCTGAGTCCAAATGGGTGGGAAACTCAGGGTTGGGGGATGAACTGCAAAACTTACATATATAAATGCAAAGCTCTTCAAGCAAGAATGAGTTAGGTGGGATTGGGGCTGTTTACTTGATTTTTTTGATTTTTGGTGTGGAGGTTTTTTCTGTTTTGTTTGTTTGGTTTTTTGTTGTTTTTTTTTTTTTTTTTTGAGAATGATCTCAAACTAGAAGTCATAATGATTAGTATTCAGAGTTGTTGTAGTAGTACTTAAAAGGTTAGTCGAGTCCTGCTGATTTAGGAGTTGTGCAGTTTCACAGGCTTTGTCTGTATCGAGAAGATGAAATGGGTATGGGAAAATAATAAACATGCAAACTGAATAAACAACATACAGCAGCAAATGTCATAAGAGTTACAAGATAATGTCTTCTTGTATGTCTTATGAAGATAGGGTAGGCCACAGACCTCTTATCTCTCTCCTGGGGATAAGGAAAGAGGGAACATTACTTCCCTTTGTACTGAATTTGCCTGTCTTCAGAATCTATTGTCACTTAATATTGTTTTTGGTATCATATTATTGTAGACTGAAGAATTTACTTTTGACTAGAGAAGGTCTTGCTATGGCCTGTTAATGGAAAATGTAAGATGTTTAACTTGTCCAAGAGACACGGGTCTTTTCTTGGGTGGCTGCATTCAGAACTGGGGACACGATGAAGGGGATCTTACGGTCTTGGTGTTAGTGCCCATTGCACTTTCCGTAGCAGATTAATAAATACCAGGAATAGCAGATTAATCTGCATGGACTTTTAGAAGCATATTAGTGTAAGTATTGCTTTTCCTAATACTTGGTGCTCTCAGCTCTTTTTAAATACCAAAATCACCATGGACTTAAATAATTACAACACATAGAAATGATAATATTCCTCCTCCTTTTTCTTGCCCTATTTCCTCGTATCTTTTCCTTTCTTTTCCTCCCTCATTTTTGAAACAAACAAGGAAATTAAGTACCAAAACTCCATTAGTGCAACATTGCAGTTGAGAATGAAACTGTCAGGGTGGCTGCTTATGGTTCCCACAATGATCATAACTGGGCTAAATTGCTTAAAACATAGAATATAACAATAAGGAATATTCTTTATAACACATTATGCATGCTGTGGGAGCCATCACTTTGAAAATCTTGACTTCTGTGTTTTTAAAATCTCTTTTGAAATGTAACATTAATGTATTTTTTTTCCTTTTGCATGCAAATTTTTTTCTCTGCCCACTGGTGATAAAAATCAGGTCATGAATGCCATCCTGGTATCCCTGTGAACACTGCATAGCAACCTTCTCCTTCATTTAATGAAAACTGATACAAGAAGAAATAAATAACAGTATGTACCAAAATGAAAAAGCTAAAACAGTGAGCTCCATTACAGCCACGTTGCATCTCAGTACATTCCAAATGATCTCTGATAAATGTTTTTAGATAAACAGATTGAAATATTACTTTCTTGGCTCACAGACACACGTAAAAGGATACTTAAATTACATTTCTATTTGGCTGATGTGTAGCATCATGCCATTTTACAATCTAGCAAGCCTTTGGTTCTTGTACTGCCATACAATTAACAGTTTTTGTGCCAAGACTACACCATGTAGATACCAGGAACGTTATTAAAACCCTGAACTGTGCAGAAGTAAACTTTCAATGATTGCTGAAGCTGACCTCACCAAGCTGCTATGGCAGCATAACAAGTCTTGCTCTCTTCACTAGTCTAGTGGTAGGACTCCTGAGCAGTAAGTCATCTCCTTTTAGCCTGCTTTCAATTTCATCCTTCTTTTATCCTGTTTGATTTGATTGTAATGTTTGAATGTTTTAGCTGTCAGACAAATGAAGACTTTCACATGTAATGTACAAAACCAGGAAGATTGATTGGAGACTGGTGACGCAAGGGTCTGATTATTTCTGCTCAGTTGAAGAAGATAGTTTCATTTTCAGTGTCAGCATTACTGTAATTCTTCAGGTTTTCTACCATCCTCCTCCTCTTACGACACCCATTTAAATGAAGAGGAGTTTTTACAGAGCAGCAGGATAATTTGTAATCAACAGCCCGGTATTGCATTTACAATGATTTTGGTTAATTTGCTATAATTTGAATTCAAGTGCAAAAATTTTGTTTAGTTGTATCTTAGGATAAGAAACGGTAATTTTTTTAAGGGTCTGTGATATTTTGGTGTCCAGGTGTCCTTGGAGGTTAATGAATGTTCAAGAGTCTTTATTCTATATTTATTATTAATATTCTTTACTCTTTAGTCTGTATTCTGATTAATAGAATGATAATAGGAGTTTTACAGTTTTAGTAGATATTTGGTTTTGCCCCTAAACATACTTACTGCATACTTATATCATTTTGGTTGGTGGACTTGTTTCCTCTATTATGGTAGCTCCAAGCAGCTCCTGTCAAAATGTAGGGGATACTGGATAAACACAGATTTAAAAGTATTTCCCTCATCAAACAGGACACAATCTATTTTATTTGGTAATTCTAGTTAAAATGCCAAATTAGACTTTAAAAGCAACTATAGCTTTGCATGGCTTCACAGGTGTTAATCTTGAATGCTGATAATCTTGAATTGGTGCTGGAAGGTGTACTGTGAGACAGTAGATCTGACAGGCACAGCTTCAGGACTCCTTGTTTATAGGTCAAGATGAGGTTTACTGTTAATAAACCCAACTATTTTTATGGTCATATACAATAGCGAGGTCCTAAACTGTGTATTTGTTTTCCATGAACTGTCTGTTTATCTCAACAGCTCTTTTAGGAGAAAAAGATTCAGAAGAGGGGTAGAAAGAAGAGAGAACTATTACTGTTCTTTGGGGGTTTGTCCATTTAATTCTCTGGTGGAAGAAGTATCCCTTAGATGTAACAATCATAGGCTTGAGGTGGGTTCAGATATCCATGCATGCAGGATTTTCTGAAGGATCAGGGCTTTTCTGACACAATTCTCAACTCGAATCAAACCTAGCTTTACTGGTAGTGTTGAACCTTTAACGTATTGGACTGAAGGGTGTAGTTACAGGAGTTGCTGGTGGACCTGTGCTTGGTCCTTCCTAAATGATGGAAATTTTCTAAAGATAAGTTACTATGCTATTTAAAGGACAACCTGTACAGTGCCCTTAAGTTCTCTGACTCGTGACTAGCTATGGATCTAATTCCAGCACTGAACTTACTGCTAGATACTTTCTTTTTTTGAGGTATGCAATAATTTTACTAACTTTCTTTTCTGTTGGGCTTCTAGAAAATGAAACTTGTGAGATTATTATTGCCATAACTTTTATACTCTCAGGTGATTACTCATTTAGTCACAAAGATGTTTCTTATGGCAACAAAAGTTTTGGTATTTTTGGCTGGGATTTTTTCTTTTCTGTAACAGAGTGAAAATATTCGCTCAATCATAAGGATTTGTTTGAAAGTCTTGCATAATTGAAAGTTAAGTGATTCTCTAGCAGAGTTGCTAGTATGTGGTTATTTACATGTGCTTCTGCTGGTATCTGCTAAAACTTGGAATATCTGTAAGCACTTATAATACTTTTTGTGGAATAGTTACTTTGCTTTATTCTTCCGTGTGAAACTGCAGTTCTCTTTCCCTCTTCTCAGTGTTTCTTATTGTGCAGCAGATACAGGATTTTAATCTGTATTTGATCCAAAAGATTTGTTTTGCTGTAGAGTGTCATAAATTAAGCAAAGCATACAGTAGGCTACTACTTCTATTGTCATTTGTGGAAAATTCTCAGGCATTTAATTTTTAATATCAGAAGAAAAAGGCATAAATTCTTGCCATTGCACTTTGACATGTTACAATGAAATATGCAAAGGATAAGGTCTTTTTTTGTTAGGAAGGGTCATTTGCCAGAAGAATCACAGTTCCTCAGAACTGGACTTACAATGACAGAAGTGGTTATTCGAGTTGCCCTTTCTCATAGTTGTTTCATGTTCCATCAGCCTTTGAAAATCTTGAAGGCATCAAGATAAATCCTGAGGCTCAAATAGCATAGTGTTGCATATGAAGGAGTAATTAACCAGACTTTGTGTTTTACACAACGTAATGGTTTCAGTTCTTGGAAGGGAAGGTCAGCCTAGACTTAAAATATAGTTAAATAGGTGAAAAATACTTAATTCCCAGATGGACTTTTAAAAATATTTAGATGGAGAAAAAAAAGAGTCACTGGACCTCTATGATATACATAAGCAGCCAATATGAAATTTTAGTTAAAGAATTTAAGGCAACTGAATTTCCAAAGTCCTCATTAAGTTCTGAAATCTTATAGACATCTTGAATTTTTATGAAAGCCTTTTATTTTTCCAAAAACTTTTAAATGAAGGTCCTGTTTCACAGTCTCATTTAAGGGCCAGACTGGGACACAAGTCTGGAAATACACCTTTACTTTAAAGAATCTGTATCATAAAGCTATCTCCAATATATATCAATTTGTCATAGTCAGTAAGTCCTACCACCCCCATTTTTCTTCTTCAGAATTCATACAATATATTCTCCTCTGCCATTTTGATGTTGTGCTTGATAATTATATTTTTGTTTACTCTCTGATACTGAGCTTAGCATACAAAAAATGTGATGATGTGGCCATTCTGCAGTGGAAATGAAATGTATTGCAGGCTGAAGAGCTTTGGTCCCACACCTCTCTCCTATATTTTAAGTCTCAGTATTTTTAGATCATTGATGTAGTTAGTGGTTTTTAGTGCCAAGTAAGACAGATTGTTCCACAGCAGGTAAACACAATTTTTGATATTATAGAAGTTTTCTTAAAATCATATTTGAACTTGTGGAGACTTCAATCTGTATAACAAGATTTAAAGTACTCAAAACCTTACTGTTTTTTTATTGTTGTTTTTTTTTTTTTAATGTCCTTTTGGATTAAATATATATATATGTTTCTAGCTAAAATTTAATAGCACATTTCCTTGGAGATATTGGCTTGAATATTTGATTTCTTCCATGTATTCAGTGCTCTTTTATTAGCTCGTGTATCATGAAGCTTTCAGGCTGGGTGTATGTGGAGTGGCCAATTACATTTTTAACAAAAGTGCTTAGCTCTTTCTCATAAGTATGTCATAATTTCTTCCCTGAAAAACACAATCAGACATTGAAACACTTTTCTTGCCTTTTCTTTTGTTCAGAGTATCACAGGGAGCCTGGAATTGCCCACTGGGAAAGGAAAACATTATGTAGAAACCACAGGGCTTCTGGCAAGATCTTTTCAAGCCAAAGCCTCAAATCTGTAAACTGGCATTGCCTGTTCTGTAAACCTGAGCTTCTGCCTCAGAAGCTGTCAAGTCTCTCTTGACTATTTTAACTGTATCTGAAGAGGACTTTTTCCTCTCTCTGGCCATTAGTGTGATGGTATAAATACCTGATTGGTATTTTATAGTTGAATGTTTTTGTTTGTTTCTTCAGGAATTGATTGCAATGTGTGGCATATTGTAATGATGCTGCTAAGAAGGAAATGTGGTGTATATCAGTACACATCTTAGGACGGGTTTTAACATAGAGGGAGAATCTCTATTTTTGCAGATGGCAAGGGAATTGACAAAAGCTCAACCTTGATTTGTTTGTTATTTCTACAAGTGAGCAAAAGTTGAGGATATTTGGCACTTCAGTGCTTGGAGCATTGTGCAGAAATATTTAATGATTTCATTAGCTTTTATAACATGCACTTAATCATTATGCATTTTGACTTCTAACTTATAATTGACATTTTTCTTAATTTTCTTTTGAAACCATGACAATATAGAGTATTGAATAAAATCCTTAGCATGCTTAAGGCTTCTGTTTCTAATGTGTGGTATTTATTGCTTAACTGCATTGCCTGAGACCAGACAAAATTGCAGCCAAAAAAATGGGATTAATGTATTTTCATAAAGTACAAATATGCGTATGTTCAATTGTAAAGAGATATAGATGAAATAAATAAAATATAAATTTTATATAGATCTTTATATCTGTTGTATGTGTTTATATTTTCTCTGTAGTATTAGGACAGAAAGATAACGTCTCTGCCTTAATTTTCTTTTTCTTTGGAAGGTCTTCAAACAGTGAGATAAAGGGGATGTGAATCTGATGTGAAAATATAGTCCTTCTTAGGAGAGACAAAGTTAAAAATGGGGGACCTCCAGACTTGATTGAAAACTATGAAAATCTTGTCCATAAGATTTTAGACAGAAAAGCGGTGTTTAGCAAAATAAATGTACTTGGTAAGACTTTGACTGTGTAAGCTGTTCTCACTGGATGTTGCTCTCCTAATTCTACTAATACATGAAAGAAGTCATCAACAAATAATTTATATTCCAATATATTTTCTGATAAATACAGTCAAAGAAATTTTAGGAATGTTCCATTGTTGATAAAGATAAATTAATAAAATGATATATTAAAAAGCATAAAATCATTTTGGGCTGGAAACTCTCAAAGCATGTATTTATTGGCCTTTATTGGCCTTTATTGGCTTTGATAGAGGACACTTGGTTGGAATATGAGCTTAGAAAACTTACTCTGCATTAAAACAAGCTTGATACAAATTGTCTTTGAATATGGAGAGTATAATTGCATTTTTTTCTAAGCAGCAAAGTGCGTGGGGGGAATGTCGCATACTGTATGATTTTTTTGTTTGTTTGTTTTTTAACCTTAAGAGCTTGTGGATTTTATCTGGAATGAAGAATTTTACTTTTGCTGGAGGCTGGTTTTGTTTCAGAAAATGGTATCAGGACAAACAGGAATAGCTACTATGTTTAATTCCAGTAATCAAAAGAGATTTTTGGAGGGAAATAATGTGCAGGTTTTTTCTCTCAGTTCTTATTTGAAAGCTCTTTGCTGTTTTGCAGTCAGTGTTTGTCTGCTAAGGCAATTCTAGTTGCTAAGCTCAGGTCTGTTTCATCAGCGTAATGCTGCTTTGCTCTTAGCAATTACTTTCTTTCAGGATTTGCCAATTAAGCTAGTGCTAGTGAAAATGCACCTAATTTGTCAAGAAGTGGCAGGATGAAATATAGGGGATATTATAAAAATTGGGAAAGAAAAAAAATCAGGATAAGCATATGTGAGACTGTGATACTTGGACGGTTCCTGATGCTTTTTCGTTCTGCTTATGCCTTCTGGTGATGTTAGGAGAAGTGTAAAGTAATTGGTCATAAGTTATGGTCCATCTAATTTCTGATTGTTATGTATTTTTAAATACTGTGCTACTAGTGTACTAATTTGTTTTCTTTCTTTTGTTTAGGGAAGTTGTGGGGTTTTTTTCTTCCTTGGACTCAGCTGGTTTGTGTTTGGTTATTAGTGAATGAGGAAAGATGGCTTAGCTGTCTGCTTGTTTGTTACCTGCAGTCTGGTTACACTGAATTATTCAAAGGCATATATGCTCAAAATGTACATGTGTGGTGCTTGGGTTTTCTACTCAAGTCCTTAAGCTTTAGGAGGAACTGAGTAAAGAAATAAGTTTATCTTGTCGTTCCTGTGTGTAAAGCAAAACGGACTTAATCTATAGTTACCTGAGAGAATAGAAATGGCAAAGACCAGGCATCAGAGGAAGAAAGAGTAAGGATAACTTGAATTAGAGAAACTAAAAATGTTTCAAGGACTTCTGCATTAAACTCAATTATATGTTTATATTCTATTCAAATTAAAATTAATGTAAACTATATATTCTCCCAGATTTCATTATGCATAGCAGTTCATCATGAAATAACACAAACTGCTTTAATTATCTCAGCCTATGCTGGGTATCTGTAGCTCCATCAGTTCAGTATGTGATGGCTCCCAGACCCTGCAGTAGCTCTGATTGCCCTCACTGCTGCTGAGAACCCTCTGTGGGGAAGCCAGACTTATTTGTGCTGTGCTGTTGATCAGTGTTTCATATTAAAACAATAGTATTGCTTCTGGGATGTCCTTGTGTTATTCATTGTTTTTAAATTGGCTTTAGTGTTTGTGTAAATGGAGCTCCTTTAGTGCATTCACCACTGCATGTTGATGGGTGGAAGAACATCTGTGCACCAGAGTGCATTTCTGGTGAAATGGGAGGAAACATTGAAGCAGACTGTCAGTGAATAAAAAAATTGACTAGATGTAGATAGTAATGGTAGTAGTGTAGACCTGTTTAACTGGCAATTAAAAGGAATGGGCTTCTTTAAACCTAACAACAAATAACGAGGTGAGATACTGTTATTATTTCCCACAGAAAGACAAACTATTGAGAAATCAAGAAACCTAATTAATCCTAAGAACAACTATTGGCACAATAAGAAAAATGTACAAATTAGTTCATCTGTACAATGGGGTAATGGAGAATATGTCCCAGCAAGGCAGTGAGATTATTGAGCATCCTTACAGTGAGATTACTAAAGCGTTCTCTCTAGACCCCCTCTAATCGTAAAATAAAGCTATCAGTCTCTTAAGAGGATTTTGTGATATAATTATCTTTGATAGCTGAGAAATAGATCTGATTATCTGGGAAGATGAGTTTCAGTCTCTCTTTCCATTTGAATTGTGTTATTTTCTGATGTTGGCTATTGTTTTCATTACAGGATTTAAGGAAAATTACTTTTGTGTATTTCAAGGAGACTTGAGTGCATTGAAAGGATGGCTAGGAACCTCTCTGTCCCTGTATTTGGAGTCACAAGTGCTGTGCTATTTTCCACCACCTAACAGTGAGAGCAGTTAATTTAATGACTTTGATTTTAGGGAAATTTGTCAGGTTTTGTCAGGGAATGAGATGCAATTTGGCGTATGTGTTTGAAATGCATGAGGCAGTGTTGAAGGCTGGGCTAAAGCAAACAACTCATTCCAGTGGTGCTGATTTGTACAGCTGATTAGCTTGTTAAAAGTTTGGGTGTTATTCAGTTCCTACTAAACTTGGGTGATTGACATTTATTAGCAAGATCATTCAAAGCCTCATATCTTTTCATGCTAATCCTGGAAGACTTCAAATGATCATTGTGACAGATAAAAGAGCATTTTTTTCCAAGCCTTTTCTAAAGTGTTAAAACAAAGTAGGCTCTCCCTAAAGGCCGTCTATATTTATTTTCCTGGGTAAAGCTTCTAGTTTTGCAGAAATACAACAAGCTGGAGGGAACATCATTATTACTTGGCAGAAGATGATGGCATTGACATGAGGTCATCTGATAGAGGATTAAAGTGGAAAAATATTGGTGGCAATCTGTTAGGAACAAGGGGATCCATTTGAAAAAAGGAGTTGGGTATAAACCACAAAAAGTTGATTTGCTTCTGGGTTTTTTCTTTGGTTGTTAAACTCTTCTCATTCTTGCTGTAATTTTTAAATACTGGGTTTCACGTGTAGACTGGGAGGAGAGCCAGTTCTATTCCAAAATAGATGCTTCAGCTGGGATGCTGCTCCATATCATCTAGTTGCCTTTTAAAAGACAACTGGTTGTTGCATAAGGTCTCAAATCTAGTCCAATATATTTCAGTCTGCCCTGTTTTCTTCAAATTTGACCACCACTGCCACTGATGAGTGAGTGCTGGTCTGCTTAAGGTTGGTCAGTGGCCACTGTGCTGTTGCTTGTACGTAGATGCTCGTGTTTCTGTAACTGTGGGAAAAAAAGTAGTGTCTGCTGACAGTCTCTGCTAAAGTGCCATTATTGGATGAGTCTAAATGACCTTTTACTTGCAAATGTCTGTGGCATGTAGGAGCAGAAAATATCAGCAATCGCTCTATCTGGTTTTTTAGTGATGATGAAGAGGGGACAATGTGAAGACATGATTCTCTTAGATTTGCTTGATGGTAGAAACTAGAATATTTAAGTAAATGTCAAATAACAGGAAGTTTATGCTTTAGGCCTTGAGAGTTTGTCAACATTGAAGGTCGTGTCTCCTGATAATCTCACGATAATACCATAGTCTGTTTCTAGTGGTTTCCAGGAGTCTGATGAGTGAGTTAGCAATAATGAGTCAAACCTATCTTGTATGAATGAGGTATATATTGCATAGTGGAAATCATGACTGACAGGTCTGCTTCCAGCTCATGGGGTCTTACCTGCAAACCATTCATGAAAGTGGAGAATTACTATGGGATGAGAAGGATCATGGTGTGTAAACAGCCAGCATCAGCCACTTTTCACTAACAGTATCCATTCAGGTTGAAATGGCTTTTACCTCTATGCTTAGCAGACTTGTTTGAAGAAAAACTCTTGGATTTCATTCTGCCAGGGCTCAGTCCTGCCTGCTGCTGCCTGTTCTCAGTTAAGATTATGTTCTTTGGCCTTAAAGCTTGCTCATCTCCTCCCTGAGAAAGGACATGTTGAGACCGGGAGCATAATCTTGAAATGCCTTCTTCAGCATGGATACCTATGAAACCATCAAAACATTTAATATATAATACAGAAAGGGCTTGGTCACCTGTAGTGGGCTCTAAGGGTTTTGTCAGATGTCTCACACCTTAATTTCAGTTGATGGTCAGCTCTCAGATGCTCATTGCATAGGGCTTTCTAATGTCTTTGCTTGTTTTTCTGTTCTTTGCTTCTTTGACAGCTCTTCTTCTGAGTATAGTCCTTAAACTCTTACATTAAATTAAATGTATTCCTTCCCACAGACTTTTCTTGGAATCTGCGTGGTACGTGTTGAATGAATGTATGTGACCATACACGCCTTCTTCCATCCCTTTCTCTTTGAGCTCTGACTGTATTTGCTCAAGCTCAGTAGTACTTTCAGCTTCAAAAATGAAAATCCTGTTAAAAAGAAATCAATTTAAGAAAAAAAATCAGCGTTTCCATCCCACAGTGTATGCTGAGCAGCTGGTGCTTATATTCCCATTAAAGCGGACCTACAGGTGACTAGGTGGGCCCATGTATTTTCTGTTGCATTGCCATGGGCAATACTCAAGTTGCTTTAAGGAATTAGGGGCTGAAATTCTGCTGCAAGCTCTGTAAACCTCTTCTGAGGTCCCACCAACCCTATGAAATTTTGCTCACTTGCAAATCAAGAAGGTGGTTTTTGCCTAGCAACAAGCTTTGCGGTTTCTACCTGAGGATCAAAAACAGAAGTGCATTTGTTCAGCCTTTTGCGTCACTTCGGTACTGAAGGTTTTGTCAGTCAAATCATCACTGACATTTCTGTTGATGCGCAAGGAAAAGAATAATCCAGTATGTTTTTCCATAGCAGTGCTGTCACTGCAGCACTGACAATAGTAAAAAGTGCATTCATATAATAACCAGATTTTCTGGAAACATAAAAGAAACAGAGACATATTTTCAGTAAAAATGTCTCATTTTTAATGGCTATTTTCTGACTGATTCCTTTTTGCTATTTATACTCTCCCAGAAATATTTTATAGAAACCTGAGTCCCTTTGAAAACCCACCCAAACAACTAGAAGTGTATTTTACGTATTGTAGTATGTAAATGATTAGTCATCACTTGTAAATTGCCTAATGTAGGAGGAGGAAATCTATATTGAGGGAAGGTGGAGAGCTCAATTTGACTGCTATATGTCTCACTTCTTCCCTTCTTTTTATTTCCCAGAAGATAATAATGAGGGATTTCTTTAAAAAAGTCATCCCAAGAGACATTGTCATTGCAGGTTTGAGGGTGGTAGCTGCACATTGTAAGATTACTTTCCATTTGCCTATGCATTCTTGGGAAAGTTTATGGATAACTTTTGTTGTTTTAATTTAAGATTCCATGGTCTTCTTGTACACTGCCGATGAAAAATGATGTTGGCTTCAGGGATCTTAAGTGTAACAATACGGGGAACTCATTTTATGAAGAAATAGCATGATAAGATGATGTTGAGCATCTGTGGCACAAAACCAAGTCTTGGCAGATCACTTGCTGTATATGATACTGTTGGTTGGGTTGGTCTGTTGTTTGTTTTTGCTCTGTTTGTCTTATAAATAGTTAATTCACAAAACATGGTCACACTGAAGAATCCTGAGTTTTGGTGTTTTGTGGTTGGGTTTTTTTTGGTTGTGGGGTTTTTTTTTTGTGTGTGTGTGTGTCCTGATTTTGGTACAGATATCTGTCTCTCTGTTCATTTTGGAGGGTTTTGATTGCAGTGGTCTATTCTCTGGCTGGCTGTTTTCCAGGTGAAACTTTAACGCACTGTACTTCCTTAGGACTTTTGGTTTGTGATTGGCTTTGATTGATTTTTCTTTTTTCACCCCTTTCTATTTTGGAAGTGTGATGGAAGATGATTATGAGGAAAGGATTTTCAGTCAGTGGTTTATTCACTCTTTACTCTCTGAGCATTGTCTCCATGAAATATTTTTGCATGTGCTTGAGTGCTTGGGCATAGTTTTCCATGTTGTTCTTCCATTCCCATTGTGATCCTATGTTTGTACTAAGCTAAAATTTCCAAAAAAGTCCTGCAAGAAATACCAAAAAGCTAGCGGGAAGACTTATTTCTTGTGACTCTCTACAAATTATTAAGTGATTTGAGGAAAAAAAATATTGTTATGTATATAAATTTGCAGGATGGCAGTGGTAGTTTACAGAACTGTCTGCTGGTCTCCTCTGTGCATCAGAGCTCCCAGAGAGAGCAGGACTTGATATTTTTTTGAAGGGCTAAATTCCATTTCTGGCACATAAAATCCAGCTCTTTTCACATGGTGAGTTCCAGTGCACATGCTGTACAGCAATTGCAATCATGCACAGTGTAAAACACCACAGAAACAAGGAGTCTAACAACGTGAGATGATTTTCAGGTTTTTTGATTTTATTGTTGTCTATTTTTCTCCCCATCTCCCCTCCCCCCGAATAGAATGATTCGTGCTTCCTATTTGCTGTTTTTGTGTGCCTGCACTGATTGCTTCAACTGTGACTCACATGCAAGCCTTGAGAAGAGGTGCCTGTTGTATCAAGACAGTTCAGCACATGGCCATGGCTGGTAAATCAGTCCGAGTCACCCTGAAATGCTCGTTTTCTGTTAAATCAGCTATTCAGCTGGCAAACACAATCCTGATGAGCAGCATAAATTGCATTGCTGAGGCAGCTCTCTTTAGGTTTATTTTCCAAGCCATAACCTGGAGGTCTGCTTTTCCTTTCTTACACAGTGCCTCAAATGAAAGTTTTTCTGGTGGCTGTTGTTCAAAGAATAGGATTTTTTCCTTCTCCTCCTCCTCCCATTCTGGATCATTTCAGCTTTTATTCAGCTTATTAAATGAACATCTCCATTCACTATCCTGGTAAAGCAGGTCACTCTCTAAAAGCACCCACCTAGCATCTTTGTCAATAGTGTTTGACTATTGAAATTTTAATTGGAGCAGAAGCCATAGTTAAAGAGTAGGAAAATCCTTTTTCCTCATACCCTTATTGATTTCTGTTGAAGCAAACAGATGAGCTTATATATAAATATGTATATATGCCTTTTTTTTAATGAAAAGTGCTGGAATTCACTAAAAAAGGTTAAAATTGAAATGAGTAATCTTCAGTGCATAATGCAATTGTTAATTTTAGCTCCTTGCGTAGGAGCTGTTATGACTTGAACAGCCGGCTCTAGCCTTCATTAGAGAAGAAGCAGGCAGTTTTGAGACAGGTGGAGCTGGATCAAGCTGTGAAAGTGATTTGCTTGAAGCTGGTCATTAGTGTTAGAAATCTGGTCCTATCTATTGCATCCTTACCTTGTGCCATGATCATTACCGATGTTGTTATTTACTTTTCATCTTTTCCAGGTTGACTATGGTGTGTCAAGCTCTCTGAAGCACCAGAATGGAGATTGGCCCTCTGACCTGTTAATGGGGACATGGGACTCACGTTGTCGTTGATCATTTGTGTGGACTTAACCAGCAAAGAGCAACAGAAGACACTAGAAAGACAGTGGGAATTATAGCAGTTTTTCAGGTAAATGGCTTCTCTGGTGCAGCTGATATGACTGTAATTGTTTTTCTGAACATTGTGTAAGCATGTAAATGAGCTGCAAGTTCATGAAGAGTGTTTGCATTTCTTGATGAAAATCGCAACAAATTAAGGATTATTTAACAAACCAGTTAAAGGTCTTGCCACTCATCGCTTTCTGAATTTTCATTAAATGGTTGAAGTTTCAATTGTAACTGTAGAATAGCCAGTATCATCAGCCCTCTTAGGGAGAGCAGTGGAAGGAAGGTGAATAACTTGAAGCTTGACTTGCCTTACTGTGAGCTAATTTGTGAGTTTCAGATTCCAGTCAGTTTGTTTGTGAACCATGTAGCTTCATTTATTGTGAAATCCACAGTCCTTCTTAAACAGGAAGATTATATAGGAAATTTTATTTGCTTGTGTGAAAACAAAAGCAAAAACTGGAAAAAGTAAGTTTTTATAACTCAGTATGTCTTAGGTTTTTTTCATTTAAAACATAGCTTAAAAAAAAATAAAGGTAAGTGATACCAGATCTGTTGAATGCTTAATTTCAAACTGTAAAAAAACCCACAGCAAAATGTGAGTTTGCTTAATAGCCGCTGTTTCATTGTTGAGAAATGGCAAGGTGTTGCAAAAGACCCTTTCTGAAATAACTCCGTTTTTCAACCACAGTTGTTTTTCCTGAAGATACTTCTTAAGCCAAATGGATGGAGAAAGAAAAGTTAAATTATTCATGAGTCTGATTTGACAATTGATCAGTAGGAGAGGCTTCAAGGGGGAGGTGGGGAGAGAGAGAAAGAGAGAGAAATAATAATAGGCTTTAACTTTGAAAAGCCTTTAAAGCTTCTGTACAACAACCCATTGAGCTGAGAGTAAATGCGATTCAGTTAAGATATCTTTGTTAGAAGTACCTGCCAAGAGCTTCCTGTAGGATTTTCATAGTATTGGAGAGTGATATGGGGTTTG
This sequence comes from Platyrinchus mystaceus, assembly GCA_035041135.1. Lineage (NCBI taxonomy): Eukaryota > Metazoa > Chordata > Aves > Passeriformes > Tyrannidae > Platyrinchus > Platyrinchus mystaceus. Next base: position 48,472,755 of record JAWWLV010000088.1, on the reverse strand, counting down.
GGAAGATGATTAGGGTTTTAATAATGGAGCTGTTGGTTTGATCCCTAAACTTTATAGCCAAATTTAGATTTAATATTTATCTTGAATTAATAGCTTTTAAAAAAGTCATATATATATATATATATGTATGTATATATATACTTAAAGTGGTAGTGAGCACCATGGCTTCTGCTATGCATAAAACTCATGTTTGAGTGCTAAAAACAGTGTTGTTGCTCACGCTTGGTTTTTATTTGTATTTGTTTGGCTATTATCTTTTATTAAAGAAAAAAAATGGAAAAAAGATTAGGGGAGGGGAGCACTGAGATGCCATACACCTAGAAGTCTGAATGGGTCCTTCCTGGGTCCTTCCTTCCTATACCACTGAGCTCTGTAGCAGAGAGTGCCTCACTGCCCCTGCCTGCACCTTGGCAGTCCTGGGGCTGGGCTAGGTGGTCACAGCACCTTACCTTTTATCTGCTCTCCACAAGGACTGCTTAATTGGAGATCTGCTTGCTTAACCTGGCACAATTCTGCTGTTACCCAATATTGTTAATTCAGTACGTCTCTTCAGCTTGGACGTACGTAGTTTTCCACTCCTGAGCTGCATATTTTCTTTATAAAGGAAATGAAATTGGAAAAAAAAACCCAAACAAACCAATTCACCCCTTGTGGTTTTTTTTTTTTTGTGTGCGTGTGTGTTTGTGTCGTGATAACTTGACCTTTCAGGTCACCAAATCTTGTTATTTTAATTTCTGTCTGGAAGAATGTCTGAGCAAGGTAAATTGAACCAGGAGACAGCAGAGGAAGCTGCAAAAGAGCAGGAAACTGCCATCTCTGAAGCCAATCCAGACAACTGTACTCTTAATAAATCTGAAAGCTCAGAAGTAGAGGAGGAGAAGCTCAGCGATTCCAAGACAGAGCTGCAGGTAAGACAAGAATAGTGAATGGGCATGTTAAAATATCAATGTGATACCATTGCTTTTCCATTTTCGTGATTTCTTTCATTGCCTACACTTCCCCTATTTTTTCTCTTATGATTTTGAGACCATTTCTATTTTTTTCCTTTTAAAATTATTTATTTGCTTGTGTTTATTTTGGGTTCTTTTTTTTTTTGCTATAAAATAAATCCTTTTATTTGTTACACCTTTCAAGCTCTTTAGGCTGCTGTCCCTGTTATTACTTTTTCTGAGAACTTAATTTCTAGACATCTGTATTAAAACTTGGTGAAATATTTGACTATTTTACCTCACTGGGATTTAGAAAACTACCTTGATCTCATGAATTTACAGGTAATACTAATGAATAACTACTTAATATGTGGTTTGATTTGTAGGTGTTACTGCCAACAAAAAGTTGTTATGCAAAGCCTAAGAAGGTAATTTGATAAGACTTTATCGGATGAGGGGGTTTTAATCCTTTCTGCTCAATCAAATATAAAAATAAAGGGGGACTCTACAATTTAAGAGGAATTTGGAGAGGGGGAGCATTTACTTAAGTATACCTTTTCTTACCTTTTTGTTATATCCAGAATTACAGAACACTTTGCAGTGTGTTTTTTCTTGTTTATATGTGTTCATAAAATGAATAAAAATGAGCAGAGGTGATTCTTGATTTTCCCTGCTTTCCAAACAGGGTTTGGGAAACTTGCTTTCGGAGTCAGAAACTGATTTAAATTGTCATTCAGAAGTGATTGAGTCTATATGTTGACAATGCTCTTGTCATGCCCATTTTCCACTGAAGTGATAACTGCTTCTCTTTTTTTTTTGCTATACCCAGAAGCGAGGTGCAAATCAACAGAAAAAGAGATCCAAGGTAAGGGTCCATCTCTGTTTGGAATTTCATACCACAACAGGATGAAGAATTTCAATTAAATATCTGTCTGCAATTGAAACGGTAGCCTTTCAACACTTTTGTGGTGATTGGTTTTTTGTTTATGTTGTGGGGTTTTTTCTGCCCCTTACCCCATATTCTTGTTGCACAAAGGCAGACAACTGCCTCTAAACATAATGTGTCAGACTTCCCTTTATCCATCGTACTTTTATGCTGCTGGGCTTGCTATGTGCCTGTGTTAGACAGCATGTGTGCTTCTATGCGCCACTGGAGAAGGAAAAAGGTACATTCCTTTTGCTTTGGTAATTAATGTTCCTCTTAGAATTTTATTTTAATGGACTAATCTTAACACAAAGAAGCAGAGATTGTTGAATTCCCTAAGTGGGGGAGAGTGTGGGGGCAGGGGTGGGAAGGAGCTTCTAGGAACAAATGAAACCCTAAAAACTTCTTTTAATTTTTCAAGTGCAGATCCATAACACCTGCACATTTTATTGTCCATGTTCCTTGGATATAGTACTACTAGAAGAAAGGGAGGTATCCTCAAAAAAAAAAACCAGCAACAAACCAAAACTAAACAACAAACCAAAAGGAACCTCTGAGTTTATGTTAAATTACCTTCAGTATTGGATTATCTGTTCTTTGCTGTTACAATTCTTGGTAGAAGTGAGTGAACTGTAGCAGAAATGATTAAAAGGAAAAAAGAAACCTTCCACCTTCCCTATGGTAAATGGCTTGCTGCTTAGAATCCTTCTCTATCCACATTGAAGGCAGATACATTTTTGCTGAGGGGTGGTTAATTGTTACTTGGGATATTTAGGAGCATCTGATGTGGGCAGATTATGTGACTTGGGGTCAGTAGTAGTGTTTTCTGTTTTGTTTTCTCTCCTTCTCTTATTCAGTCAGGAGCTAAAGGAAAACTTGTCCGGAGTCTTGCTGTGTGTGAAGAGTCATCCCCTCGTCCGGGAGCAGAAAATCTTCATGATAATCAGGTACATTTGCAATCATTGCTGTTAGCTGCATGGTTGACCTCCATCTTCAGTTGCATGATTGTGTTACTTAATGGGCATTAAACAATGTCTTTCTTGGGGGAAAAATTACATCCAACAATGAACATGTTTTTATGGAGTTATCTAGTTTAGCGTGAACTTTATTTTGAAATATTAGTTTTATACTATATCACAGGGTGTTGTTTGCTTTTTTTTCCAGACCCCCTGAAAATTTCAGCAAATGGAAAAGAATTCAAAAGTGTTCAGATTTTAAAATTTAAAAAATAGTAACAATCAAAAAGAATATTAATGTTCTTTTCTCTAAGGCTATCTCTTTCAAGGCTGCACCAAATACAGTTATGAATATGCTCTGGTTTCTGGTTCCTCTAAGACTCCAGTTCATATCAGTGTGCCCCCTCACGTAAAATTCAAATGTCCTTCCCTCTCTAAAATACCTTGATAGAGCCAAGGATGCTTCCTACTGAGTGGCATTCGTTTTCTAAACTCTTGGTGTAAATTATCCTCTATCAAAAAATGTGTGTTTGAGTTTATCTGTACTGGTAGTGTTGTATTCCCAGCAGCTGGTAGAGTTCTGTCCTCTGCACCCCTCACCTCGGACAATAACACTGGTGGCAGTCTTTGTAGACTAACTTCAAAAAGTACTGCAAAAAGCAAAAGCTAAGCCTCAGTTACTCCTCTTTGCTTGCCTAGTGAGAGCAAGGCTTTAAAAACCCCAACTAACCTAAACCCAAAATATCATGCCTATAATTTATATGCCTATAATTTATATGCCTATAATTTATGAGATGTTTATGTACAGTTCAGACAAGCTATCAAGAAAGCTTGAGCAAGTGGCTTCTTGTGAGCTTAGCACAAAATTGAAAAATGACATTTAAGTGTACTTTCTCACTGTTTCCTCTATTGACTTGAAATGAAACAAATCTTTCTCTCCTGTTAGCTCATAAATAAGGAGAGGTTTTTCTATTTTTTTAAAATTTCTTGAAAGACCAAAAACCAAGTTGTTTAGCAGCAGGATGTCTACATGTTCTACTGCTCTACAATGATGCTTATGCAGTAGATGAGCAGGTTATTTTATCAGTTGTTCTGTTGTAGGTAGGATGCTTTCTGCTTGACTTGCGTTACTCAAAATGCGTGGCTTTTGTTCTGATTTTGTTTGTATTTTCTATTGTTTAATGGAGAATGAAAAGGAGAACAATATAAAGAGATTGTATTAAGCATTGCTGGTAGTTTATAATGTACTGCACAGGACCTGTATTATACGTTAGAGAGACTGGCAGGTGTTAAGGCAAAATCCCTATCCTTACACCAGGCTGAGGAGGAGTTCCTGTGACACACAGCCTCTGATCCTACCTGACTGACCAGCTGTGGCAAAGATTTCTTTGACTGTCTTAAAATATTTGTGGGAGATGAAATGTCTCCCCAGCATCTGTTTCCTAAAGACACAATTGGCTTGGTGTAATTAATTTGATAGGAATTGCCTTTATGCTCTCACTGACCTTTTACTAATGAATGTGGCTCAGCTTTGCCATGGAAAGCTGGACTGCAGGCTCCTCCTTGGGCTGGCTGAAGGATACAGGAAGTTTTGTGCCAACCAAATTGCTTTGCTTTCACTTTAGAGGAGAAATAGCTTGTTTTTTTTTGGTTTGGATTTTTTTTTAATGTTTAAATTATTATTTTGTCTTAATGGTTTACAAATCACAGGGAATTAATTACCAGAGAATGTATGGTACATTGCCAGAACTACTGAGTATGGATTGTACTGCAGACTTGATGTTTGTATTTATATTTGAATACTTGCCTTCATTTTCCTGTATAAGGAAAAAAATTGTTTACCTGTATTACTTGATCTTGAATGCTTACCTGATGGTTCGCTATGTCCTTACTTAAAAGAAATGTTGCCTTTAATGTTATACTAATGACCAAGAAGTGTATTATTGCAATTTGAATATTTATTTTGTTGTTCTCTATACTTGTATCAATGTATTTATTAACATTGTATTTTATTATTGAGAAAAATCAATAAAAAAATCTACGAAAATATACAGTAGCTTGCTTTCACGACTCTACAGCCCTTTTGTGTGTTTCTTCTAGTGCAGATAAATCAGTATTACGTTACATGTAAACCAGTATCTACTGTATGTTCGTATGTGTGCTGTGTTCATATGACTGTAAAGTCCATCATTTTCATATGTGCATTTTTAAGAACCACTGTGAAGCTTAGGATTAATATCCTGGGAACAGCATGGCCAGTTACATTTTTCTCCTGTTGAAAAGCTAGCAGCACAGTCGCTCTGCTTCGAGCAGTGCAGGGAATCAAGAGTTATCCTTTGGGGTCATTTGGCAGTGGTTAATCCTAAGTTTGTTGTTTGAAGAGAAATTCTACTGCCATTTGAAGTGAAAGAAACCAGGCATAGTGATAGTCTTCTGAGCACAACTGAGCACGTTAGGAAACATTTTTCTATGAAGCCTTACCTCAAATGACCAGGAATCCCACTCTTTCCCTCTGTAGGCTCAATTTCTGACTAATACTGTCGGCCAAAACTAACAGAAGTAGGAATTAAGGATGGTAGGTCAGGTTAAGTTTTGGGTGCAGGGTTTTGTTTCTCTTTTACAATGCTTTTCATCTCAAGTCTTTTGTGCAACATTCAAACTTCACAAAAAGTCAATAATGATTCAGCTGAGAAGTTACCAATTCCTGTCTTACTGTGGCATGTTTATGCTGATATCCCGTTCTGTTAGGAACTTGTCTTACATGTGGTGTGATGGCTGATTTGTAGTTCTTTAAAGAATTCAGAAACCTAAAATTTGTAATAATTACTGGAAGCATTTTTTGAATTCATAATGGTCTGGTTGTTTAAAAACCTACCCCTTACTATAATGTTTTCTATTAATCTTTTGGTATGCTAGTATACTTTGAAAAATTGTGAAGGAAGGGAATTTACTAACATTCAAGAAACTCCAATTTTCTCCAGTATTGATGAATTAGGTTTTTATCAACATACTGCCAAAAAATTGTCAGGCATGCAGGACTCTCTTCTATTAAAGAAAACTGCTTTACCAGGGAGTTTTGTGACAGCTTACTTCAAACGTGCCTTTTTACACTACTTAAGCATATAGTATTATTTTGAGCACTTTTGTTTTTCTTTAAAAGAATAAAACACAGACATATGCTTCCTTCAATTTTGTCCAACCAGATTAAGATTTCTTGAAATATGTAGATTGTGCTGTGGTAACTTCAAAAGAAAACAATTTGGGTTTTGTTAAAACAAAGCCAGTATAAAGTAATATTGTAAGCAGGGAAAAACAAGTTCTTTAAGAGAAATCAGAAAATGCAAACCAGCTTGAATTCTCAGTTTTAATTAACTTTTAAAAGTTAAAGCATGCTTTCAAAGGGACTCATAGTTTCTGAAATACTGACTTTTTGAGGATAAAACTTGTGATGCCTTAGAGAAGTTCACTTACTACAGTGTGCTTGAAAAATCACAGTGCACATTTCACCCCTTTTGCTAAAGACACATCTCCATATGTCTTTAAATGTAAACTACCCGATAAGTTAGTAAATCCTCTTGTATATAACTGAGTATATAATTTGCTGGCACTCTTCAACCAGCAGACCCATGTGCAAATCAGTTCATATGAACCTGCAGGTTTTCTAGAGAGGGAAAGAAGTGATATTTTTCAGGTATCTATCCATTGATCATCACTTAACACATGTAATATTAAATTATAGAATTAATTAAGAAAGCCCATATAGAATGTATTCCATTGTTCTAGTAACTCTTACGTGAGAATTACTGAAGTGGAGAATAATATAGTGCTCTTAATATAGGTAGACTAACATTTTATAGTATTCAAATATTAGAGAAAAAATAGCCACTTACAGGTAGAATTTGGCCTCTAAGATGTCGTTACTCTCCTTGCTAAAAAAAACCCATTTTTCAAATAGGAAAGAAATGTATCTGGCTTCAATTTTTCTAGCTACACATAGTTTAATGCCAATATCTGCAGGTTGGAAGCCATTGGAAGCTCACTGAATCTGGCCCATAATTTATCTATCTTTTTTTCCCAACAGGATTCAATCCAACTGCAGCTTTCCAGTTTTCCTAGCTTGCAAGAAGAAGATAAATATAATAAAGATGACTCCGAGAAAGAAAAGGAGAAGGATAAAAGTAAAGATAAAAACAGTGAAAAAAGCAAGATCAGAATGTTATCAAAAGGTGAACATAAAAATATTTAAATACTTATGATTACTGTTGTAGAAAGGATCGTATATTTTTACAAGCATGTATTCCTTTATTTGTGTATAAATACATAGCAAGAGTGTTTTCATACTGAAAATATTCAGAACCTGAAATGTATGTGCATGAGAGTGTTTTTCATACAAACATCAGGCTTTGAGAGTAAATATATAAATATATATATATGATTATATAATAAGTGTAAGACACTAATATGCTTTTTTTCCAGATGAATGATAATATATTGGCATGTAACTTGTGCAGTGTAGACAGTAGAGAGTAATCCTCTTTACTATTGCTCATCTCTCATGGAGTATTTATCTTAAATGCTGTAAGGAAATCCGTCCTTGACATTGAACCTGAATTTCAATCTACTATTATCACCTACTAAGACTTATTCAGGAAAGATCTTGTATCTAAATTTGGTATTGTTTTTAAAATCTTTTTATTAACCCATGGTATACAGTTGCAGTGTAATCTCTCAAAATAATCATTGCCTACCTGGGTGTGGATCTGCAGCTGGTGTGAATAGTCATTTGGCTCCAGTGGAGCTCTCACAGTTCACGCCAGCCTGACGATCTGTGTGCACTTTTGAGTCAGGTGATAATGCTGAAAAATAAATTCTGACTACTGTCACGCATCCCTATTACCTGCCCACTCCCAGACGTCACTGGATATCAGTCTGTTAATGCAAATAGAGTTCCCACTGGCATGATTCCATTTTATGTGTACAACATTTATTAAGTGATACAAAGAGACATTGATGAATAAAACTTTTTTTTCCTCATTTAAAAAAATTTTTTAAGTTGTTTAAAGAAAGAACTTGGCAGAGTCTTGAGTAGGGTTGAAGGTTTGCCGTGTTTTTCAAATAACCTGCAGTTTCTTTCAATGTTTAGTTTTGGTGCTGTATTCGCAGTGGAGTGGTACAGAGGAACCATGAATGTTCACCTGATGCTTCAGAACATAGATCCTTCTAGACTGAACTCCAAATGAACACTTTTAGAGCATATGCTTTCAGATTATTGCTGGAAAATGGATTTTGATTTATAGCATAGCTTAATTGTAACTTGAAATGAAATAAATGAGTGGAGGGGTGTTTGTTTTTATTTTTCAGATTGCAGTCAAGAGTATACAGACTCAACAGGCATAGATTTGCATGAGTTTCTCATTAACACGTTAAAGAATAACCCCAGGTAGGTATTTCCTGGGTTAGAGCCAGCATTCCTGAAATTATAGCTGGCAGTCTTCAACTTCCCATAACTGTACACTGTGTTTTATTTGTTCTGAAGATTGTTAAGAGGGAAAATGAAAAGGAGGCAGGCTGTTAACTGAGAAAAATGCTATAAAAAGTGATCAACTTCTACTCCTCCATCCAGTCGCCCATTGCTTAATTTCACTTTCAGTAACATCTGGTCTTTGTCCTTACCTTCTTGTTTACAGCTCTATGTGGTGATTGCAATAATACATTATAACTATTGTGGTTGGAGGTTTCTATATGAATATAAAATAGCTTTCCTTTAATTGTGCTGCACACAATTAAAATCCTGTGCACAGTGCCAAATTCTGCTCTCAATATTCCCATAGTTTTCATTTGGATCTACAAGCCCATCTCATCATTAAATTTGCCTCTAAACGTCTAAGGAAGGATCTGTAACATTTTTATACATTGTGATTTTTATCCTTCATTTCAATTGGATCTGTTAAATAGGTACCATGCAATTCTGCAATTATAGGAGAACTGAGAATGATTGGGTACCCAGCAGCTGCATAACCTCTTGTATAGATGATGGAAGGTCCTTCAATTGCTTTATCTGTGCAAAATGAGAAAGTTCAAAAGAACTAAGGAGTGATGGGACTCTGTCAAGCTTAGAAATGTGTGGAAATATGCTGGGGAAATTTTTGAATGATTTTGGCAGGAGAGAATGGGAAAAAGGAATATCTAGGAACTTCCAGTTGAAAACAGAGCATTTTGATTGAGAAATACTGTGGCATTGCCTCCTGGGAGCCATAGTTCAAAGGTGTTGTTCTCCATTGTACGCTTTAACTAGATTAACTATGTTCAATCTTCTTGCAGCAAATCAATGTCCTGTGGAAGATATGTCTCAGGCAAAAAGTTGAAAATTTCTGTGGGTAGCAGCTCTTCTTGTGAAAGAGCTAGGTTAGCTGGAAATCTCATTTTCCTTCAAAAAAGGGGTGGAAAAGGACCAAAGGTGTCCATAGCAGTCAGATCTTTCTATGCAACATATTGGTTGCAGCCTGTTGTGGCTGGAAGCACTTTGAGACCATAGCTGAGCTCAGAGAAGAGCAGAATCTGTCGTGTGTGTCAGCAAAGCTGCAGCAAAGCAGGCTGCAGTCTTTTCTAGATGAGCCAGGGTAAAGCACATTTCATTTTTAATCAAGATGACTGACAACACTTGCAAAATAGCCTTTCAAATGCTGATATATTAATATTTCCTCTAAAATTTCTATTGATAGTTGATGGTACAAATCCTTGTGTTTCTTTTTGACAGGGACAGAATGATACTTTTGAAAATGGAACAGGAAATTATTGATTTTATTAGTGACAACAAGTAAGTCGAGTTCCACACTTGGTTATTAAGTAGTGTGCTTGTGTTGCAATGTGAGTTGTGCGAGGGATTCGCTCATACAGACCACGGTGCTCCTGAGGTCTGTTACTGGCACGCTGCAAGAGCAGGCTTTTACTTCCTGACACGTGGTGGTACTGCTTAAAATACAGGAGATGTAAATGAAAACCTTTTGCTTTTCATTGTGTTATAATTGCACTGGCTCCACTCATTTAGATCCGAAAATATAATTAAAGCTCTTACTGTAGAGAATAATCAAGGGTGTTATCTCTTGGCTCTTCCTTTGTGCTATATTATTCTAATGCGTTGGAAAATAAAACTGAACTTGGGTGGAGGGATTCTTGCTATCATTAGCTCTTTATAATAAAATGTTTCTGCATCTTTAAAAATAGAGAGTCAGAATAGCTGCAGAGGAAGAAATTATGCTGACGGGAAATAAGCATTTTGTTAGTAATAGAGAAAAAAGGAGTATTTGCCAAACAAGATCTTTCCAGAATCATCCTGCAACTGACCTTTGGGAGAAAGGCAGAAATCTGTTGCCAGTGTTTCAAAAAATCTGTAGGATTGGTTGAGCAGGGAGCATGAGTGTGTGTGTATGGGGTGGTCAGCAGATGAGTTCCTCCCAACACAGAGAATACTCACTAGGTACCATGAAGCATGACCTTTGTTTGTCTCAGTGTAGCATATGGAAATGTGCTTATAGAAATTTTAAAAATAATTCCTTTTTTTTTTTTCCTCCAGCCTTCCTGTACAGACATTTATATGTAAATGGCAACGGGGAAATTTTCAGTTAAATTTCTGTCCACTGAATTATCAAATGTATTGCTGTTTTCATTTACTTATTGCTCAGAGGAAAATGTAATTATCAATGCTGTTTGTTTTCTTTCTTTCTAGTAATCACTATAAAAAGTTCCCTCAGATGTCATCGTATCAGAGGATGCTGGTGCACAGAGTAGCAGCTTACTTTGGAATGGATCACAATGTGGATCAGACTGGAAAATCTGTAATTATCAATAAGACCAGCAATACAAGAATGTAAGTATTGCCACTGTTGTGTAACATTGATGTGTTTTTCCTTGTTCCTTTCACAGTACAAGAGCTGGTTTGTACCATGACTGCGTGGTGTAATTTTTTATATATATATTTTTAAATTTATTTTTTTAGCAAGACTGAGTGCTGTTTATTGTTTTCTAGGGTGGAAGGGGAGGACAGGGCTCTCATTGTGAGGTTATATAAGGATAGAAGGATATATATATAAGGAGAAATCAACCTAATTGGTGTATTGCAAGAAACTTATCACAGTGTCTTGGAATGTCACTTTTTCTGATTCCTTAGTGCTGCCACTTTGCTATGGAAATAATCTCCTTGCTTTATATGTGACCTGATACCATAGGGCTATATTCCTAAATAACCCAAATGTATTTGGAAGACTGCCTCTTCCCTTGTTCTGGCTCTCCCTGCTTCAAGAGTCGTTTTCTGCCCAGCCCAGTTACTTTGGATATGGTTCTCCTCCACCAGCTGCCACCATTCATTCCCTTTTCTTCTTACCCTCTCCTGGTTCCACTATATTTTCTCTTCTAATCTCACTGTTTGACCACAGTGTTTCGGTGAAATTTAAATTCCTTCTGATCGTTCAAATGTATTGGAAAATTCCTGGCAGGTTAACCTTGTGCTGGCATGCATTATGTGCTCCTCCATGAACCTGTATAAAGCCAGCAAAAACTTTATATGAAGGTCCCTGGCTAATTCAGCAAAGGTGCAATAATATGTCCTTGCCCAATCAGCATCACTTTTTCTACCAAGTGCCATATGTGTATTAAATGTAGCCTTCCTCTCACTCTCTACCTATAAACTACATAATGAAGAGGAAGTAATTACAACTGAGTAATGAAGTTCTGGTATCTGGTATTGGAACAGGAAAGCCCAGTTTGAAAATTGTGTACTTCCTGTATTCAATTAATAGGAGAAATGAAAACATTTATTTCATTTATGTATCCAATAGTTAGGAGATTTATTTATATCATGTTGCAGAGAGTATTTTTTTAATGTTATTAGCTTTTCCTGTAGAAGGGTAGAGGGACTACCTAATTTTCAAAATCAAAACATGAGCCAAACACATTAGTATTTGCTATTTCACTGAGCCCTAAAAATCCTGCATACGTATGAAGTAAATTAAGATCATGGACAATTTATTTTAGATCCTTTTCATGGGCTATGCCTGAGATACTTGGGCATCTATAAAACAGCACTTGGGTATTAATGTTTTTAAAGGTTTGATTTTCAGAAGTCAAGAGAATTACAGTAGTTCAATAAAACACTCAGGCTCAGAAGGCTTAGTCTCAGGGTCTGGTAATACCTGCTCCTGCACAAGGGCTATATTTGAATAAGAAAAAGCTGAGTGTGCAGCCAGATGGTGTTCAGTTTTGGGTGTAAATAAGGAAAAAATTAGTCTCCTGTTAAACAAAACAGAGTCAATCATATTTGAATGCTTTTTAGGCATTCCTATCTCTTTACAGTTCTCCCTTTTCGCTTCACATCTGTGTCACTGCTGTAGCGCACCAGCTGCTACAGATCTTTCCTCTCAGCACTGCCTTCTCCTGGTTGACTTGACAATAGAACACTATCACATTAATATCTGTAAATGCCTTGCTCTTTTGTGTGGCCGTCATCTCAGAGATAGGCAGCACTGGAAAGTGCTGTTGGAAGTGCTTGCACAGCGCCTCTGGAGAGGACACTGAAGCCTTCTTCAACAGTCAAAGCTTTATCCGAGTGCTCTGGTGAAACTGTGGCTTCATACATGGTGGAAGTGAGCAAGCAAGCCTATTTGCCTGGCATGAACTGGCATCTTTGTGGGTAAGCTCACCAGGCTGGACGTTGCAGGGGTATAATGGATCGAATGGTCCTTTCAGCTGTGGTCTTCCAAATTGGAGGTGAGGCCAGACAAATTGGTTCTGATTCCTGTCTAGATCTTCCAGAAATAAACACAGGGCTTTGGCCCTCTGTTGACTGTGAGTACAGCTGTTTTGTAAGCATCACAGAAGCTGCAGTTTTTTTCCCTCTTCAGTGATTTGGTGGTAGGTAACTGGATTATGTGAAGCTCATAATGCCTTGTGGTGCTTCCAGTGTGTTATTTACATTATTTTGATATTACCATAAAATAAAGCTTTGTAGAAGTGGCTCTTTCTTTTCATAACTGGAGGAGGTGGCATTTTTTTTTTTTAAATGTCCCTGACTCTGACAGAAAATAGTGTGTTATTATCTAGCATGAATAAGGGCTGATGAGATTTTATTATCCTCAGCAAATATTGTGTAAGTTCCCCATCTGAAAGCGTCTGATGTGATTTCATGTGTTCTGCATTTCACTACTCTCAGAGGAGACAGTTTTGTGTGGTTCAGAATCAACACCAAGTACTGGGAATGTGTTGACTCTATTAATTACTACTTGGACAGTATCCAGAATACCGAAGAATCTGAAGAGCATCTGAAACACTGTTCAACGTGGTTATGCTGTGCTGTAAGCCTGAGCCTTGATAGCTTTATGTGAATTTATGGAGAGGCCCCACAGACAGATGTTCTGAATATTTGCATTTTGACAATAAATTATCTTTTTATGGCATGTGGTTTCCAAAGTACTTTAGCTACATACTGTGGAGAGAGAAGAATGGTTCTGCATATTTAAGAATTTGTAAATTCTGTACTGTCTGTGACTTCTGTGGTCATGTGCCTGTTTGGGGAGAACATATGACTCACAGAGTCGCCACGTGGGCTTGAATAAGCACCTTGTGGCATACCTCTTTGGCTGAGTGAGGGTTTGTGTCACATCTCCTCTTAGGCTTGCAGGTGATGGGTTCTTCCCTGGCTCCAGGCAGTGAGCTGTGTTTATTCTGTTCAGCAGAGACTTCCCGTGCTCACTGCCTGCAGGTACAAGGAGGTAGAAGTGTCAAAAGAGCTAATGGTTTTGGGATGAAAGGGCTGTTTGGAAAAATCTGGTACCAATACTCCCTTAGAGGTGCTGTGGTACAGTCTGTCAAAATGGGGGACTGGGGTGTGAATGGACCAGATGAGGGCATTTCAGTCCTTTCATCAAATGACTGTCTTTTATGTATCTGTGCTTGTAAAGTACCTATTTTAAGGAGATTTGGGATTTATATAAGAGGTTGCAGCTGGAAGGAGGGCTGTGACTTCTCTGGTCATTCGTGCTGTTTTACAGAGAGGGGAAAATTGATGGTAAAAATTCATTAGAACTTAAATCTCTGGGAGTGCAACACTGTAGCTTTCATGAACTCTCAGTGAGGTCTCTCTTAAAAATACAGTCAGACAATAATGGCAATTTGGCAGTCAGAAGAGGAATTATAATGAAGAATTTAATCTAATGTGCCTTTTTTTTGTTAATTTTATTGGAATGTGAACAAGTCATACTGTCTTGAAGCTTTTTTTATGAAATGAAATTTTAAAAGACAGTGATGATCTCAACTACCCAAGTGGTTTTTGACCTTAATACAGTTAAGTTTCTGTTCTCTAGCACTTATTACAGGATAGTGGATTTTAAAAACAAATTATCCTTTCATATGATTTTTGAAAATTAAGGTAGTAAAAAAAAGGGAGAATTACTTAAAAAATTATATAATTTGTCATGGTCTCATTCTTACAAAGTCCTGCCTAACTAAATCATTTTTGAAATCTTATTCTCAGCACTATGCGTGAAAAAAATTGATCAGAAGATGAAGGAGGAAATTTTGTTGTTGTTGTTTTGTTTTTATAGTCAAAGAACTCAAATAATACTTAAAATGAGAAGTCTGCTTTGTTCACATGAAACTGCTCTCATGTCACTGTTCTAATGTATATTTGTCTGTCATCTGTATCTGCCTGTCATCTTTCTAAAGATATACAGAAATGTACAGGGAACTTAAGACAGTGAAATGTGATATAACGAGAACTTTGGAATTCAGGCAATATGTTAGACAGGGCATCCCTGTTTGGAGTCAAAAAATGTGTATGGGCCACCTTCTATTCTGTATATTCCTCATAATTCCTATCAAACAACTGGAAATACTTCAGGTTTTTTTGCAGAACTGTTCATATTGTTAGATGTATCAGTTCAATCAGATTCATTCATTTGATTATCTATAGATAGGTGGAGAAATGTAGGGGAAGTGCATTTGGTGTACTTGATAAATGAAAAGGGTTTTCATTTGGTTGAGATCATCAGCCATGTGACGAGCATGTCTGTACCACAGCCCACACATGCATTCATGTACTTTTTTTATATAAGCGTGAGTGGCAGGGCTCATCAGAATGAGCAGGTGGGATGCTTATGATATATATGCTGTGTTTAGACATTTTCATATGTTCTGAGGGTGTAACATACCTATTATGAACTTTATGCCAATTCTCACATCCTCGGTTCTGACTATTTTTTTTCCTCAAGAGCATTGTGAGTTATAACCCTTGTGATGCTTGGTTTTCTTCCTACTCTCTTAACATAATGTTGGCCCTGTTGGAAGGTGTTTTGGTGCCTTTGAGGTGCATAAAAAACTTGAGGCAATGCTAAGCTGTTATGTGTATTACAGGGGCTCTTTATGATCTAGAGATGAACTGTATCAGTGGAAGGAGACATAATGTACAAGTTGTACTTTGAATAACCTACAAGGCCTTCTTGTTTGACATATAATCTGTTTTATTCTGCCTCTTTTGTATAAGGGTGGTTTGAATCACAAGCAAAGAAGAAAAGTTCTCTTCGGGTTTCTATTGTGTACACACTGACTGATCTTGCTGTAGATAACATCTATGCTAGTAGAAGTGCACAGTGACAATTTCACCAACTTAAGAATCTGAACTTTGGTACAGGATCATACAGACATGTCAATAAAATGACATTCACTGAATGTGGCAATTTCAATGAGGTATAGTTTGTAGAGTTTTTTTTTACCCTAGGCCTGAAGTGCCAAGAAGACTTCCTTGAGATGCCAAATGTTATGGCCTTTCGAGCATGCAGAAAAGTATGCCTTTCCCCTTGACTGAATAAGGTTTCAGTGTAAATGACTTTAATTTCTTTAAGCAGTTGTTCGCTGATGGGAAAGGTGGGACATTTTAACTATAAGAGAGTAGTGACAAATGTATACCTGAACACAAATATCTTTTTTGTAAAACCTCAGTCAAAGCGATTCAATATTTGCCAGAGCATTTGAAGAACAGTTTTGTTCCCTGCCCTGTTGTAAACCAGAATAGTTATCTGGCAAATGGTTTGCTGAATGGTATTATTCCATCTGCGTTTAAGAACCTTGTGCTATTCTTAATTATCACATGTGTACACAGAGCAATGATCTCATGAGAGCAGAATTGCTTTTATGAGCCTCATGATGCATGAAAACTTACATGAACAGCCTTATTTCTGGTTTTATTATTTTAATTGGACTCTTGCACTATTTTCTTCAAGGGACTATGGAGTCAGCTCCTTTCCTTCATTTCCTGTTGTATTTAACTCTTTCTCATCTTCACTACAGAACAGTAGCTCCTTGGCTACTAAGAAATAAACAGAAACTGGAAATATCCAGACTTTCACTCTGGTTTACAGTTGCTGTTGTTCAGTTCGTGTTACAACATTGTCTGTTACAAATGTATAGAGAAATATAAGGGTGCATAGTTGATGTATGCAACTAAAATGGAGAAACTGTGCAACTGGGAAATAACACTGTAATTGACCAAGACATTTTGTTCCGTTTTA
>JAWWLV010000088.1:48384438-48456289 GCA_035041135.1 Platyrinchus mystaceus | reverse complement strand
TGTATGCAACTAAAATGGAGAAACTGTGCAACTGGGAAATAACACTGTAATTGACCAAGACATTTTGTTCCGTTTTATGAGACTAATAATTTAGTAAGAGCATTAATGAAAGAATAATGTATAATAAAAATGATGAGTTTATGTAGCTACATTGTAACGTAACAATTAAGTAACAAATTACGTTTGTTTTCATGGATTTTATTTCTTGACTTTTTTCATACAAAAATAACCTGTTTATTTCTTGACTTTTTTCATACAAAAATAACCTGTTTATTTCAGTCTGGAATTAAATTAGGAACACGATTAGAAAAAAACCTTTTTCAGTGCAATAACAATTATGTTTAGGTTTTAAGAATCCAGTGTCCTGATAGTCCTTGCTGTGATGCTTATGTTTTAGCCTTTACTTCCTTTTTGTCCTTTCTCACTGCACTCAGAGCTGCAGCCCAGAGCTGGGGAAGGCTTTCACATCCGAGAAGTAGGAGAGAACTTCCCGAAAAATGCTTCAGAAAAACATTAAAGGGCATTAGACATTTTCAGTTGAAGTTCAGGAAATGTCTGCCTCCAGCAGTGGCCTGAGCCTACTTTTTCTCTGCAATGCCTCAGCTTATTGTCACAGGAGAGAGCCACATGGAATAATTGCCTTTCTTTTATCCAGTCACATGGTGATTGGAAAAGTAATTCAGGGTGTACATGTGCTAATAAATGGTAAAGATTTTATTAATATCTCACTATTATGATACAAACATTTGTGTTGGACATAAAATTGCTACCTTTCCATAAATGCATTATTTGAGGTTGTGCAGATTCATTATTTCACTGCTTGATGCTCATGCTGCAGAGACTGAGCTTTTTTTTTGTCCCAGTCTTTTTATTTATTTATTTATTTAATGTTTATTTTGTTAATTTTAACAATAGTTGAATTAGGACAGCCTTTTTTTTTCTCAGCAAAGCCATTTTAGTTATAAGACTGTTTTACATGAAAGATACAAAAAGAAAAACATAAATACTTGGTACACTTGAAGTCAAGCTGAATTTGACTCTTAAATACTGGCTTCATTCTTACTTCAGTGTAAGCCATATACTGGACCCATAGAAATTACCTATTCTCTAAATGAGATGTTAGGGTTAATGGACCAGTTCTAATAGCTCCGATATTAAATTTTCATCTAATGTAATTTATTAAAACTAAATTGTTTATAATTAAGGTGGACATGTGCTTTTTACAGCTGTCCTATACTGTAATGAAATATTAGTTAAGCATCAATCAAAAGACATTTATGGTACTTTTTTTCTCTATTTCTTTTCTTTTTAATCTTTACAATCACACCAATTTATAGTGAAAGTTTTGTTAAACCTAGAAGGTTATTGTCACCTGCTGTGTGTGGGGAGATGAGAAGGTTGCCCAGGAAGAGAATGCTTTGGAATATCAAGTAGGTAATTTGGTTGAGGGAGGCTCCTTCTTGCATAAGTAATTAATCCTTGGGCTCGTTCAAGCTGTAGTAGGAAAGTGCTTATTAATCAAGATGCTCTTTGGTCATTCATACTTTCAAATCACTCGAGAGGGATCTGGAAATCTGAGATAGCTCCTGTGCTTTCCTCAGAGGTAACTGTACATCGGTATTATGTGAAGAAATGTATTTAAATCTGAGCATTTTAGAAATAAGGTGTTGATAGTTGAGCAAGAAAATTTTAGAGGTGGTCCAAATTGGTTTTATGATTGCCTTTTGCTCTTCTGTTGCATGCCTCGTTTTTAATATAGGAAATAGGACACATAGAAATATAAAAAGTATTATGAGTTTTGAGAAATTTTTGTCAGTTGTTTCTTGCTGTTTCCAGGGTAGCCTTGTGAGGCTGTTTCTATCAGTTTATTAAAAACAGGCTCTCTTCTTTGGGCCAGTGATTGTTCAGAGGATGACTTCTGATCCATGAGTCTTCCTGCTGGACAGAGCAAAAATGTTCATGGGCATGAAGCAAAAGTCAGCTTCAACAAGAGTTTGTTATGGTATTAATGTGCATACACGGGGCATTTAAAAAAATAATAGTGTCTTCATTAGCCCATTGGCTTTTAGTGAACCATCTTGCCTTCATCAGTAGATTTCAAATCTTGAATTTGCTTCCTTTTTCTCTCTCTGTTCCTTGTTAATTTTTGAACGTCTGAAATAGAAAAGTGTAATTTTAAATAGATCACAGCAGTTATGCAACACAGTAATTTTCAGCCACTTACAGAATATGCCCCATCCTTAAAATCAGATATTAATGAATTCCATAATAAACTATGCTATCACTTTTGAGCCACTATTAACTGGAAATAAATTGGCACTGTGCAGGATGTTCAGTCTTGTTAGGCACCCTGAATATCAAGAATTAAATCCATTTGAGGAGAGTGAGCAGGGGAAGCAGGTCCCTCAGTAAAGAAATAGTCTTAGTTTAATCACAGGAGGACAGCAGAGCA
The DNA here is from genome assembly GCA_035041135.1 of Platyrinchus mystaceus. Classification (NCBI taxonomy): domain Eukaryota; kingdom Metazoa; phylum Chordata; class Aves; order Passeriformes; family Tyrannidae; genus Platyrinchus; species Platyrinchus mystaceus. The sequence continues at coordinate 48,453,837 of JAWWLV010000088.1, read as the reverse complement.
CTTTGAAGCTCCTAAAACAGTCCTTGCCTAAGAGAGGACATAATGCTTCTGCCCCATCTAGCAGAAGGGGTGGTATTTGCATGTGGCTTGGCTTGCAGGCTTCTCCCCTGTTTTTAAAGCCCATCTTCTGGCCCCAGAATGCTGGGCAAAATATCGAAGTTTGTACTCAAGCAGATGCTCAGGGAGTTAAGAGGTACTATATTTTTTGCATCCATATCTTAAAACAGGATGATTTTCTGGAAATAAGTTTTAGGAAAGCTTATGAGGGTTGTGAGTTCTGCAGTGGTACCTCAACACTGGATCAGGTTAAGTACTGTATACTTTGAAATCCTTCAGGAACTGGCCCTCTGCCCTCTGCTTGATTCACACACAGAAAAACTTGGCATGGAAGAGATTCGGTGTACATCCTGCAGCCTTCAGCTTCACTGTGGTTTTCGTAATAACAAACACTACGGGTGCCAGCCCCACTGAAGTCGTGTGCTGAGGTACTAAGACTGAGCATCTTGAAAGATGGATGAGAGTGACAGAATAAGACCCAATAGTCACTGAAGGAAAAGTAATTCCATGAAGCATTCCTGGCTCTTTTTTTCAGTCCTGCCACATTTATCTGCAACCCCAATTAGAGGGGGTGAATGCCCGTGAAAATAACTTGTGACTTTCCGCATCCCCATTTAATAATAAATGCAGAACATGTTTAGAGTCCAGCTGCTGTTCTGAAAAAAGTATTAAAGAATATATAGTCTTAAACTGGGGAAAATTTAGCATTTGGTATTTGAGGGGCTTTTTCCCCCCTGTGCCACAGGGAAGACAGCACCTTGAAGAACTGTCTTGTACAGGGTTGATTTTTTTTTTTAAGGCTTTTAATGTACAGAAGTTCTTAGTGACTCATATGATAAAAGCAGCAATCTGTTAATGAGGCATTTACCTTCAAATGCTTGCAATGCCATTTTGAGTGGTTTTAAGTATTAAGTTGAGAGAATATAACTGCACTGTGCTTTAACAATTATCTGTATTTAAATTCCCACTCTAGCTTTTTGAAAATGTATTTTAGCATCCATCAGCCCTTAAATACATGAAACATATTTGAAGGGTGTAATTTTAGGCTCTCATTCTTGAAAAACATTGTTCTGAGAGAATTTAATCAAATAACTTAACCTGTAGGACTGGAATTCTGCCTTTTTCAGTAAGTTGGGGTCTTTTGACAATGATAATATTTGCTTCAGAGTTCTGTAAATTCTCAAACTCTCAGAATACATTCCTATGCCTCTATTATCAAAACAGACATTAGTGCAAATAATAGAGTTTTGGCCCTCGAGGTAAAGCAAAAAGACAGTAATGCTTACATAGTTCTATTGGGGTAGTAATGCAGAGCCCTAGGAGAGCCTTTAGCCTAAAACCAAAAAAAGCACACAGCAGGCAGATGTAGTAGATATTCACAAACTAGCATAGTAAGAAGAGCTACCATACTGTGTCACAGCATGCCTTCAAAATAGAGGCCAACATGATGTTGGACTGAACAGTCGGTTTAATTAAAGAGAAGTGCAAATAACAAGAAAACACTGTTAAACCATCAGAACACCTGTCTAAGAGTGCCCTAAATCTTCACAACTTCTCTGAATCCTGTCAGCAGCAGTGCTTCTCTCTGGCTTCCACCATCCCATTGCTCTCTTGATGGCATCCTTGTGTAAGATCATTTTTGTTGGTTATTCGTTTTGTTCACCAGATGATGATTCTGTGAGTACCCTGGGTGGTGTTTTTCCTGTTCTTAGCCCCATTACCCTACCTATTTTTGACTTTGTGTTGCCATTCATTCAGGAGAGGAATATTAGCATGTGGTTCCCTGTTACGTGCACTAAATGAACATTGGACTGGAAATGCAAAGTTCAATTTCTTTGGCTCCTGCATACCACAGTGATCTCCCCTTTTGAACTTGCATTCCTGTATTGCATTCTTTCAGACAACTGCTTGGCTGTTACCTGTGAGGCTTTTGCAGATGACATACACTACAGCGCTTGGTAGACTTTTTAACTACATCAGGTGCTGTACTGCCAAACCAATCTTTTCCACACATGTTGCTTCTTCTGAAAGACATCTTGCAACAGCCTGTGTGCTGTGGTGCTGTCAAAAACATATGCCTCATAATAAAGATTTATGTGCTGTGTATAAGTTAGCCCTGACAATACCAGACTGTTTGTGTGCTCTGCTAATGCAGTGACTGAGTCTGCAGAGCTGTAACATTCAAAGCTCATGCTTGTCTCTTTCCATTTGTCCTTTTGGTGTGGTATCTGTGTTTCCTGATTCTTAGCCAGTTATTTTTAATAAGCTAATTAACTTATTTTAAATGAGTGCAGATTTTTTCCCCACAGTATTTCATTTTTTATCTCCTATCCAAATAGAGGTCTATGAAACTGCATTAATTGGCTTGGCAGACTCAAGGAAATGCCCTGTTTCTTCCTTAGTCATGTATCCTAATAGCTATTACCATTTTGCAATGTGTTTTTAAAATCTGTAGTTTGATTAAATAGGGAATACCTGGTTAAGGTAGTTAGGTTTTGGGGTTTTTTCATTACTCCTTACAAGAGTTGACTCAGAATCAAAAGCATTAAATGAGCATGTAATGGAGAATTCTCCTGAAAGAGTCCATGTAAAAAAATATGCCTGAGGCATGAACTCTGCTTTCTGTCATCCAGAGATAAATTGAGAAGAACTCTACTGAAGTGAACGGAAGTAGCTCACATGAAAATCACCGTAGTGATAGTAAGGAAAAAAAAATTATATAATGCTACCAAAAAACTTTTTTTTTTTTTTTTTTTTTTACTTTTTGACACACAGAAATATTTTGCTGCTTATTCCAGCTTTCCCATTTCTGAAATATAGACTTCACTGTAAGCAATGAGTTCAAAAAAGTGCCTTTGGAGCCTTGCTTAAGTAAGGGCTGCAGAGGGCTTTTAAGGAACTATAAAATCAGAAAGGCAAATGGTAATGGCCAACTTGCAAAAGAAAGAACAGACACAAAGACCACCTAAAAGGTAGTGATGGAGGTTTGTTCTGATATGGATTTGTTACTATATATCTGACTCAGTGTTTCAAAAAGTGACAGCATGGTTAAGGTTGGAAGGAATCTCTGGAGGCTGACTTGTCCAACCCAGCCCTGCTCAAGTTGTACCACCTGGACCCAGTTGCCCAAGATGATACCTGGGACCATCCCAAGGATGGAGACTCCACCACCTGTCTGGGCAACCTGTGCCAGTGCTTGGTCACCCTCGCAATGAAATTATTCCAAGCACAGAAATAAGAAGTTCCACCCATATCTTCAAATGACCTCCCAACACAAAAATGGGGCTGAAAGAGTTGAAGTGATCATTGGCTACCTGAGAAGGAGGACAGCCACGAGAAATGGGAAAATTGGTCTGAGATTTTACCTGGGTACTCTCCCCAGCTCTGGACCTGATATTGCTCAGAAGTATGTAGAGATGTTCTGAATCCGGAAAAAAACCCCTGGATAGTAGGGCTAATGGTGCCTGTTACATATTGTGTCTGGCCATTGGGTAAACTGATCACTCGCCAGAAAGTGAACTCGTTTTTCACTGTGGAAGAAAACAGGTTAGGAAAAGGTTTCCAAAGATTTTTAGTGATGGGAGCAGATTTTGCAGAAGTTTGCAGGTGCTCAAAGAGTTTTGGGAAGCTTTTCATGGCAAAATGTTTGGGTGCTGCAGGACACCTACTGAAGTTGGCTTGCTGAAGGGGAGAGAAGGGGGGAAAGCAGCTGCCTGAGGGTGTGTGCCCAAGAGCACTAACTCACTTTAATGTTTGTAGTGCCTGATGGAAAGCTTTATAGGGAAGGAAGAAATGTGCTGTGTTTTCTTCTTAACCATGTTGCCAGAAAGATGACTGAGTTACCTGACAACTTTTACAAAATATGAAATGAATTCATCTGTGATTGTAGTTTTGTGTAGTTGCATTTTCAGGACACAGATGTTTTGCTTCCACCCATGCCATCAAGCAATAAAAATCTGGATGATCAAAAGGTTGTATTAAATAAAACCCAAACAAAGAAAAAACCACCCTAGACTTTACATCTTTTTAGCCTGTATGCTTTCCCCCTCCCTTAGTGTTGGTTTCTGAGCCTTTAAGGTATAACTGGGTCATGCTTTTTGGTTTCTCAGTAGAGTCCCCTGATTGCAAAAATCCTATCAACCTAGAAGTTTTTTCTGGAGTAGTAGGGCTTGAGATTGTCAAGTGATGCCCTGATTCCAGACATGGGGGATAAATGAAATACTGAATGGGCTAAATGAAATCCTGTCATACAGGTACACAGCATGTGTACTCCTTGTACACGTGCATTTGCATGCCTTTCTCCTTGCATATGACTGTTACCAAGTAGATGGGTGTGGCCAGGGTCATCACACAAATTATAGGTTGTTTTTGTTTGTTTGTTTGGAGTTTTTTGTTTGTTTGTTATTTGGAAGATCCCTTAATAGGGAAGAGTACTTGAGTTAGCTATAAGGCTTTCAGAAGTTCTCAGTGTCTTCAAAAAGAGAAGTCTCATTTTTAAAATTAAACTGAGTTTTGGTTAGGATTTGAAGATGTAATCTAGGTATCCAGTGTGGCAATAGTGAATAAGTTCCTGATTCTTTTTAATGGGTTTGTAACAGTAATTGTAAACCATGCTTTGACTACAGTAAGATCTTAATGTATGCCAGTAAATAATCTTGATAATTCACTCCCTTATGTGCATGAACATAATTTTATATATTGTGGTGACTGCTACTGGCAGCATCAGCTAAATAATCTCAGAAGAGTTAGTAATTTAGGACTCACATGAGATGAATTCACTGTATCTGCTGTATTACTGTAATTATATACTGTGTTAATATATTGACACTGCACTGCATCTTACTCAAAATTGCATATTATTTTCTTAATTTTTAAGCGAATTGACCTGCAAATTCATAAACTAATGTAACGGATTTCCCCAGGATAACCATAGGGTCTCTGCTTCCTTACAGAAAATGCATAATACAGTTACAGGGAACTTTAAAGCGGGGAATGTGGAGCTTGCACTGACTTCCACTTCCATCAGTGGAGCAGACCCAAACCTTTGCAGAGATATCTTTAAAATAGTCTGCATTTCTTTCAACTAACGATTTTTAGTGTTTGAGAGAGGCCTGCAGGTTGGTGTGCCTGAAGAAATTTGTTGCTGTGGTACCCTATTTCTCACTTGACAGCCTTTCCTCCGGCTTTGCATCCTTGTTAACTGAGCTGGTCATGCTCTTTGCAACCTCACTGGTAACAGTGACCCAGAGCTGCAGTGACAACTGGAAGGAGAGGACCTTCTCATGGTGCTGATAATACCCTGGTGCTTTGTAGTGCTCTGCACATTTGCAGAGTCTCTCTGCACAAGCAAATTTCTTTTCACAACCGAAGATTAATCACCTACTGGGCTTGTAGATTAATTTTATTAACAGGCGCATAATGAATCATTAGTTTTGACTCGTGGCTTGATCTCATGCTACTCCTGTTCTCTTATGACAAGTGGAAACATTTTATAATTAGTAAATGAAGTGAAAATGGGATTTAATAATGAATTATGAAGTATGAAAATCATGTTGTTGTTTAAATAAGTTAGTAGTTGGAAGAGGCTTTTTTCAAATTGTTTTTTCAAGCTTTTTTCTCTCTAATTTTTGATTTTTTTTTCTCAGCATTTTAAAATCTCATTTATTTATTATGCTTGGTATATCGTTTATTAGATGCTCAGCAGATACTTTACACCTCTAAATTTTACATGGGTAGTACAAGTGCAAAAATTTTGTTTGTACTTTAGGATATAAAATAACAATCCTCAGATAGTTCTGTCAAAGCAGAATATTTGAGTGAATGAATCCTTGTTTCTGGCTGTGCAGGCATAGTGCTCATTAATGGGAGCAAAGGGAGAGCAATCTACCTAGCAATCCATTATTGGGGCTTTTTAGCCTTTCTGTTTATGAGGGAACATAATGAATGACCCATTAGATTAGAAAATTATTCAGAGAGCCACGGTCCTCTGGGTTTTCCTAAAAGAAGGCTAGTAGGGCATCCAGAGAGTCTGATGACTTGGGCCCTCTATGTTAGTGCTAGCAGCTACGGATGGTGGACCATTTGTTTTGTCACTTTGTCACAAAAATGCAAATTGTGAGCAGAAGTGGGAGTTCTCTTAATTCATAGAGAAAAAGAGGCAGGATAGCTGGTGTTTCTTAATATTGAATTTCTTACAGTTTTCTGCACATCTGACAATGATTTTTGGTATGGACTGCAATTATGGTATGAATATGTGCTCTATTTTGATTTGAAATCCATAATGCTGTAACAACAAAATGGTGGCTGATTTACACATCTGGTTTAATTTTCTATTGTGAAGTAAGATGAAGCTGCGGTTTTTCTTTTAAAGTTTGTAGAGCTCTTTTGTTTACAAAATCACTGACTTCTTTCAATTCTAACTTTTGATTTCTTTCCTCTTGCTCCGTTAATGCCAGTAGAAGCTTGTTGTCTTGTTTGTGTAGGTCTCTAGACATGAGCTCTTCCTACCAGTACTGGTGTTGGCAGCTCTTTCAGTATGTTGCATAAGGCTTGTGGTCCTTGATAGAAGCCCCACCATGTATTATTGTTTTTAAAACAGTTTGTGTGTTAGCAGCCCCTCAGTCGGGTGATAGCAGTGCATGAATCTTAGCTCAGTACTTGAGGCCATTGGTAAACCTGTCGATGTTGGTTGAGCAGAAAACATTACAGGTTTGGCTCTGGGGGTGGTGCAGGCCAGAATGTTATTTATTGACAGCTATGAGGCAGTGACCAACTCAGTCACCAAAGGTGCTTCTTAAAGTTCTCTTTTTGCACAATGTGAGGTGATACGTTATTCTGCTTTTTGCACAAGGTGAGAACATGGAACAGCATCATACCACTTTACAAACCCAAAAATGTTGAGCTTTTAACCAGTGGGGTTTGGCTTTTAAGATAAATGAAAAAAAAAATGTCAGTATGAGTTTAAATCAGTGAACTGATTGATACTCTTATGATTGTTCTGGAGTATTTTTCCCACATAATGCTGATGAGGTAAAATTTAATTTAAACAAAACATCACTAGTCCCTTCCTTTACTGGTTTTGCTTATTAGGAGTGAGGAAACTATTGAGTGTTTTGTCTTTTAAAATTTCTACCAGTTTTTTCCTTACTTACAAAGATGGACAGGCTTCACTAAGCGGCAGTGTTGCCAGAGGTCCAAGCTACTGAAGGAAGCAAATTAACATACAGTATGGTAATTTGTTTTCCCTGTCCTTCAGTCACAGTGAGGAGAGTCTAAATATTTCAGTGACTGAGACTTTGGATTCCCGTTCCTTGCTACACAACAACAACAAAAGCTATTTATAGCAATAACAGTTAGCAGCAATACAGCAGCCTCAGATAGCTATAGGCAGCATCTCACCATGACTGCAAATGTTAACTGCTTTTGCACTGAATGCCTCTGTGAAAACAAAGAGCACTGAGAAATAAAGATCAAAGCAAAACCAAAAGAAAGATTTTTTTATTGCTATGTTTTACTTTGCTGGCAGACCAGAGCAAAGGTTTTCTGAACATTTAAAAGATGAAAAAGGTGAAGAATCCCAGAAGCGATTTATCTTGAAGCGAGATAACTCTAGTATTGATAAAGAAGACAATCAGGTTGGTTCTCGGTTCGAGAGTTGCTGAAATTTGTTCTGTTTTTGAAGGTGGGCTGACTGATGTTATTGTTGTTCTTTTGTTGTTGCTCTCCTCCTCCCCTGCCCTCCTGCCCCCTCCCCTCCTCCTTTGGCATACGTACCACCATGGGTGGCATCAAGCCCCAGCGTGGCCGCTTCAGCCGCTTCAGTGTGGGGTTGCATGGGTGGCTTGCTTGGCGCAGGACTTGCTGCATGCCCACGGGAGAGGGAATGCCGGTGGCTCCAGGCTGCGTGGAAGGCTGTGTCAGTCGCATTTCTCAATGTCTTGCCTAACTATGGCAGTTGTTACACTCCCTATAGCTCCCTCCTTCCATTGTACCCACTCAGAGTTGGATTTCAGTATGGACCCGTGATAAACTGATGTAGCCCATAAAGGACAAAGGAAAGAAACAAAAACAAACAAACAAAAAAAGTGCCCCAAACAAACATGTGATGGTGAGGCCAGCTTGATTTTTTTTTTTTTAAACCATCCTAAATTATGTTTTGATCAAAAATAAATCAGGTTCATCTTTTAGTTCCCTTCCTCCTCCAGTGCCTTCACCACCTGTTACTGTCTGTGTAATTTACTTGCTTGTGCATGCACCGTGGCAGACGTTCTCCCTCTGTGTTGCCTGTGCCATAACACTACCTTACCTTAGGTGAGCCTGATGAATAAGGGAGCGCCAGGGAAACGTGTGTGTTTGTGCTGCCTTTAAAAGCAGGTGTTGTGCTGTTTCAGTCCAGTGCAAGCTGTGTATGTGGAATATATTAACAAAAAAATAATCTGAAAGGGTTCTGACATGATTTGCTTTTATAAGAAAATTCTCACAGGTAAGAAGACAGAATATGCTTTCTTTGCTTAGGTTGTATTTGTGGAGGGACCTACCAGTGAGTCTCTCATTGCCACTTTCCTTCATGTTTTCAGTGAAGGACTGATTTTTTCCTTCCTTTTTTCTTTTTTTCACCTTCCTTTTCCTTGACTTTCAGTTTACATAGCAGCCTTGCCAGTTGTGCTGCATCCAAGCTGGTTTTGAAAACAAACCCCAAGCAATTTCAGGGTGTGGTGAACATGGGGATCAGCCAAAGGAAAGCAGCATGACTGATCTGACCTGGTGATGGTGTGCAGGGGGAGAAGGAGCAGTACTTGAAACCCAATTGCCAATGAAGCATTTCCTGGTGGGGGGTTGTCTTCTCTTCTTACCACAGCACAGCCATTTTTCTGACTCGGGTTTACCAAGAGGCACAAATGGCCCTTCTTTACCCAGCAAAACTGAAGTAGAGGATTCCTTACAGTATGGAAATGGTTGAAACTGTCATGCCAAATGTCTGGGACTTCTCCTTGTACACACAGACTTTGTGGGTTTCCTCTAGGATTTGCAGTTTAGCTCTTGCAGTCTAGTTTCCCTCTTTTCTTCCTTGATTTCATTGGTGGCACACCACTGCCTGCCCTCCTGCTCCTCACAGCTGGTAGGAGAATCAAGAAATGCTAGCAGCTGAGAACAATGGCACTTAGACTTGGGGTGTGAACACCCAATTTTAGGATGGCAGGTCCCCAAAAGCTGTACAGAAAGCCTCATTTTGGCCACCTGCTCTACAAACCCATATGCAGTATCTAGCTGGAAATCCTCAAGTGCCCAGTCTCGCAGGGTGCTTCATGCAGGAGTGGCAGCTATCATTTTTGTGCTTCATTTATTTAAGTGAACATTTATTATTCTCAGATGATAGTTACTTAATGGCAGTTTTTAACAGCTCAACTTATATAATCCTCCTGGTTTTCTTTCTGCTCAGCAAAACAGAATTCTTCCATTTAGAGATGACAGACGAAGTAAATCAATTGAAGAGAGAGAAGAGGAGTATCAGAGAGTGAGGGAGAGAATATTTGCACAAGATGTGAGTAGTTGTTTTAATTGCCTCTTTAGTGCCATACCTTCGCCGGTAGTCAGACAGTCTTGCCCCCCTCCTACAACAACACCACAGTTGGGCTTGCCTTGTGGAGCTGGAGGTGATAGGGAAAGCAGATTAGTGCAGAGGGTCCAAGAGGAACTTAAAAGGTGTGGAGGTTGGCTTCTGGAGAATGAGGTGATGAGAGTTGCAGGGCGAAGGGTAGAGGAGGGATCAGGCCCAGCATGTTGTCTGGGGAGTGCTTATCCTGTTTCTTTGAATGTTCATGTTCATGTTGTCTAGGTTTACTTCTTGTTTCCTTCTCTTTTGCTAACCAAAAAACAGTGATTTAAATGGACACTCTCAATAATTGCAAATATCTGTGTTATTTTATATTTAATTTGAAATAAAGTGTCCTTTTGCGGAGCCTCCTTATGGTTTTTGTTTCTTTGGACCAGTGCTGTAGGCCAAGACACTGAAAACAAAGAAAAGGCAAAGTTTAAACTTGAAGTTGCACTGTTTCTTTGAAATGACTGATTAAAGAACTGTATTTCTGCCATCAGAAAGTTGGTCATGCTGTTGATGATTATATTCTGAAAGGAATAAAATGAAACAGACATCATAATTTTTGCCCTTACAAAAAAATCAGAACTTGCACAGCAAGGTATATTTCTAGAGGAAAACATTTAAATGTGAAACATCTGTGAGCAATACCTGATGTTCCTGAAAAAAAAGAAGAAAATTATAATTTGCTATAATACTGTAGTTTTTTTATCTCACATCTCAGTGGGAGTTCTGCCACTTAGAAATATGGAAATAAACCCAATTAAAACTGTTTTTGAAAATCATATTTGGCAGTGTCCTTTTAAATTAAGACTGTTCATATGTTGCAGAGCTAATAGTATTTATTATTTGGATTTGGAATTGCACACATTCACGTTATTTTTCTTTAGCAGAATACACTCTGTATTTTTAAGGTGTGTGTTTTCTCACTTGTGTTAAGTAATTTTGCTTTTTAGTGAATAGCTAGCTACACCTAAATGTTTTTAGCTTCACTTCTTATTTCTTGACTGAGACAATTCCAGTGAAAGCAGAGGCCCTTCAGTTTATGTGTTGTTTTCAGCATGTGGATCTGTCACAGTCTATACACGGTATAGACTTATCAAGTTATTCAAAAGCTGCAAAAGCTTCTTTGCAACCAGTTTCTTATATGAAATTTTGGGGTTTTGGCATATTTCAAAGGAGCTTGTGCAAAACCAAAAATTCTTTGTGTTTTGAGGCAGAATTGAGATGAAACAAAATGTTAAAAAATACCATATGGACAGTCATTGCCAAAATAGTGCTATTTCTATCACAAGCAGCATCTAGAAATGCCAGGCTGAGAAACAGAGGTGTCTGGAAAAGTGTTGTGAAACCGGCTCCACAGTGTATTGCTGCTGTTGTCTTTAGATACTTGAGTTTTAAAAACAGGCAAGCAGTGAGCACTTTAACTGCCCACATCAGCAGATTGTTGTGGTCCATTGGGTTAGCGTCTTCAAGTAGCAGGACCTAAGTAACAGTGTGGTTTGTGGCAGGCATTTTAAATGGATTGGGAGTGAGCATTTTTAAAGATGAGCAATGTTAGATATCTCTCCCTCTCTCTCTCATATCGATTCATTTGCTGTCTGTCTCTCTGCAATTGCAGGTGTTAGTGAGCATCATAGTGCAGTTAATTTCAGCAAGCTGTACAATTAATATTAACAGGAATATATTTCTTAGCTGAGCTTTTTTGAGTGGAGCACTCCTTACAGATACAAGGTGTTTTAGGATGATGTCAGTGGTTGTGGTGGTAGACAATGTTTTTTTCCCAATTTAAGTAAAAAGAGAAATGGCTTCCTGTTATAGATAGTCATTTACTGCACATATGACTTTGAAGTTTTAATGCCCTCTGCAATCATTAATTAATCCAATTTTCCCCAGGTTTATGTGAGGTAGGTAGCTAAGCCTTCTCACCCTTTAAATTACAGATGTAGAAAGAGTCAGGAAAGGATTAAACAAGTGGTATTTTTATTACCTCTATAGTGTTTTCACTGCTGTAGTCAAGCCCTTGTCAGTGCCTTGCGTATGGACCTTAGCAAAGGCATTACAGATACTTCACTTTTAATTGGAGTACGCATGAAGAGAGCTTGAATGAGGTCTCCAAAGAGCAGCCATGAAGGTCTAGATTACTGCCATAACCTGTTGCATCTGACACTCCCTCTCTAAACATGTTTGAGGTACCCAAAACTCTTTGGATAACATATCAGCCCAAGAGTCAGAACTTTGAACAGAATTTAGGAGGAAAAGGCAGTCTGGTTACAGGGGCAAAAAAGTCTATCAGTGTTTCAAATGCTGTGAAAAACGTCTTAACCTGGACCCCACATACCAACAAAGCTTGCTTGTCCTTCCTTTGATCTTGCAGTACTCTAGTGCACCAGATCTCTTCATTTCCAAGTGGGAAGGTTTTAACAAAATAAATATGTTCATGAGTAATGCCATCATTATGATAGTCCTTATGATGATTAGTCTGATATTAGTCAGTTTAAATTACACTTTCTGGCAAGTTTTCCATCTGCTGTGTTGGCTATCATAAATTTTCGCAAGGAGAGATGGAGATTTTAATGACTCCTGCCATAGCAAGGAGTCATAGCAAGTGGCAGGGATTGAGAAGCATGTTAATATGATACCTTAATAAAAGGATAGGTGAAGAAATAAATAGTTAATAAATCGTTCCAGCTCACTGAGATAAGACCTATAAAGTGCACCTCAAATTTTTCAGGCTGATAATAGTAAAACAGTACTGCCTGAGCTCTGTTATGCTCAAAGCTGTTTTCAAGGTTATTAACTGCAAAGCCTGCAACTTTTCTTTTTTTAAAAAAACATGTTTTTATTGGAAACTTAGTTTTACAACAATTTATGAACTTTACAGCCAAGTGCACTGGAGCAGAGGACCTGGAGTATCTGGGTCTTGCAAAGAGATTTCTTGTCTGAACTGCTTTAGTTGCCTTTAGGAAATTGTAAAGTAATTGTCCAAGAAAGACAAAGAACAACATAAAGGAATAAAAAAATTATATGGTGGTATTTCCCCGTGTGTAGATTTAACAGAGAATCTCAAATGAGGGCATGAATGATACACAATGTTTGGCTTTTAAGCATGCAAAAAATTGATTTTAAAGACTAGCAATCAAATTACATGGGGGAAATTTCATTCTTCAAGGTTAACGCAACGTATAACCTCATGAGCCAGAATCATGCTCAGTGTTCATAAATGTATTCTCTGGGAATCACAGTGTATTCATTGAAAAATGTAGATGTTTTCTTACTTACACAAATGATAGAATTGCCCGTGGTACACATGGAATTTATTAAAGGAAATACACCATGCTTTTTATTTTCTGTTGTTAATTGTAATGGCTATTTTTAACTAAGGAGTGTATTCTAAAGAACCAGATCCTTTAGATAAAGTCATGATTCCTCTACTTAAGAGAACACTGAGAATCTTTATCACAGAAAAAAACAAAAGAAATACTTGAAGTGGTGGCTTCGGCCTGCCCTATCCTTCTAGTGTGAAAAGATTAGGATGAAGAAGGCATAAAATTGATAAAAACAAATCAAAGGTACGTCTGGTTTTGGCTACCATAAACCCATAGGTACTAAAACTCCTGTACTGCTGTACAGAGCCTTTATTTGTGGCTGCAGATCAAGTAATAAGTATTAGCTGGAAGCCTGAGATTTACCACATCTTGTTAACTGACAAGAAAATTATTACCCGATGGTATCCACTGCAGGATATTGCTGCATTTTAATAGTTATCTGTGTTGGCTAATGTAATTAAAAACATGAGCAGCAACCCCCAGTATACCTAATGCACTGGCAGAGCTGATGCACATTTTCCAGTTGAGACTTTAAAAGGTTCTTGGAAATTGGAAAAGTGAAATACTCATTTCATAAATGACAATTAGTCATACAGAGCACCCTAATGGAAATCTTGCATGCGGAGGTCTCCAAGGAGGCTAATTTGTAGGTAATCTTACATAACTTTTTCCTTTTGTAGGTTTGTTGTCAGTGTGTTTGATGGGTATACAAGAGCCAAGTGTTTCAAGGATTTTTCTGACAACAGCTATGCTGTCTGTTTCAGCTTTCCTGGTGCTTTAAATTGAGCATTATTGATGCTATAGATCTGGAAACTGAGTCCTGACCTTGTAGTAACTCAATTGCTATCCAGAGCTGCTTAGCCATCTGATTTTTAACAGTAAGAATAACATAATAAGAAATGCCTGTCTTCTCTGCCTCTCAGCCTCGCACCTGTATACTGAAAAATAGTTTCCAGGGATTGTGTGGCCCTTTGCCAGCATCATCAGCCAGGAAGACAAATGGAGTTATTATGGACTCTGTCTTTAAGTCTATAATGCAGTTGATAGTGGTTCCCATCAAGACACTGAAAAGGAAGCAGACCTTACCATTTGCTTGATAAAATACAAATTCCAAATATTTATTCTGATTTACACTGCAGTCTCTTTAAAAACTCTAAAAAAAAATAAAATTAATATAGACAGATACATGCCCCTTTGCTTTTGTAACTTTTTGGGTATACAGACCAGTACACTAGTTTAAGCAAAGGTTTTTCTCTAAGAGTAGCTGTAATGCTGCTTTGGAATCTGTTTGCCGTGAAGTCAATGCACAGATGCCTATCATGATACCTCAAGATGAAGACATGTCTCCACAGTTGGTGTTGTACAAGTCCATGGGTGATTTCACTATGCTTCTGTGGGTAGTTAGACTATGCTGAAGTCTGCACAGACACATTTGTTAATGAGACCTGATGAGTAAGGTGTATAAAACAGGAGAAGATGCAATGTCACAGTTGTACGAAGGATCCCAGTGATTTTAGATGAAACAGTTTTTGTCTTCTCTCAGCCTGGGTGAGACCTTAGGTCTACTGTAGCAGGTGGATTTTGGTCCCTGGCGATGGAGAACTTGCTCCTGATGTCCTGAGGCTTTGTGCTAAGGAGAGATATACTTGCCACTGATGCAGCCGAGAGCCTTGCAAGTTTATCAGGAGTGCAGGGTGGAAGCATGCCTGGGAAGCCCACGGAGCTGTCAGATGTTCTCTAATGTGGATTCTGGGTGGGTGAATTACAGCTTTAATGAGAAATTGCATTGCCATTTCGGGGATGATTTTCTTCCTTTTGTAAATTGGCTGTGGTGCCAAGGGAAAACTTTGTCCAGACATCTGCTGGAGCACTAAGAATGAGCAGGGTGTTGCTTCTAGTGTTGGCCAGCACTCCTTTGAGTAGGTCATTTAGCTCACCCTTGTCAAAACAAACATCCAAAATATCTGCATATCCCATACCATTAAAATTTGACACAGCTAATGATGGCATTTCATTATTCTTTGAGCTGAATCCCATTGTTACAGAAGTAATGGGCATAATCTCTGATGCCCTCCTCCCTTTGCTTGCCTTTTGTTTAAATTCAGTGCAAGCACTGACTATTCTTTCTTCTGTACCTCACTGAGATATAATCCAATGACAGCTATGAGGCATTTTGTGTAGTGAACATGAAATAGGAGGGAAATGAAAAAATCAAAGAGGGAGAATTATTCATGGAAAATTGAGTACAGCTTCATTTCTCTGCATAAAAATTAAGTAATACTAAAAGAATTATACACTTGTCCATAGGACTTACTTCTCTGAGCCCTTCACCTTTTTTGGAATCTAAGTCCTCCAGCAGGGAACCTTTTTGTGATAACTATGATTGTTGTTAATATTATTATCAAGAAGCTTATTATCATTTTATATCTCAATGTTCCCTCTCCAACTGTAACATGTGAAATCCCACACTATTTCTAAGTACTGACATAGCTTCTCTTCCTTTGAGGAACTTTGTCAATTCTGCATGTTTTCCTTCTGTTTGTCCTTTCTACCTGCAGCTCTGTGCTATCCTTCAGTCTTACTTTGACATGGTAGGGCAGACCAGTGGAACCTTATATGATGCAGGAAAAATGGGTTTTCTCTTCAACTTGCCAGTATTTTGCACATACTACCTTCTTCAGATCCCACAACTGAGAAGTTTCAGTTTGTTTTCAAACTGAGACCCCTCCTTGGCAATGTGTTGTAATGCATGGAATTTATGTTACTGGCCTGACCTTATTTTTGACCTTTTTTCCCCCTCTTGTCTTCTGCAAATGCAAATGATGCATGAATTGAAATCCCCTTAAGCCTGAGCAGGGGAGGTAATTCTAAAATCAAGAAGAAATTGGAACAGCAGAGCATATCTAGAGCGTCTGATACAATGCCTTTTTTATTTTTCAGTCAGTTTGCTCCCAGGAAAACCTTTTTGTGGAAAACAGGTAAAAAATAGCTTGTGTGTGTGTGTGTGTGTGTGTGTGTTAAATTTAGCTGTTTCTCTTATTATTTTATCTATCTATAGTTCTACAGTCATTTATCCTAATGTGAAGACTGTTGAGCAAATTTTTAATCCATATTATCTGAAGTGGTTTTGTGCTTTAAGAGGGGGTAAAAGAGATTGCCTTGCAATATGGTATCTGAGCAGATAAGGTATTACTACTGCTGCTTTCCTGAGGCTTTGCATTTCAGTTTAAAAAGCAGATTGTGGGAAAGAGGGGGAGCCCACCAAGCTTTCATTTCAAATGACCATTCTGTCTCTGGAGTGCCTTTAGAATTTAACTTATTGATCTTTGAAAAGCACTCTAGCAGTGGCTGGGTGATGGTATTTATGAAACACCAGACTTGTGTTTCTGTTGTTTAACCTGCTCTCCTGTGGGGCTGAGCAGCAGTGCTGACATTACTTGTTGCTTCTGAAGGCTCTCAAGTTCCCCAGGCTGAACCTGCTTTACTGCTGTACTGTAGTAATGAGACGGTGATATCTGAGCCCCCTGTTACTTAGCATTACAGCGTGATAGTTCTTGTGAATGTTATTTTTATTATGTTAAATCCACTTGAAACAAATGGAAGAGTAAACTGTTTTTAAGAATCTATGAAGTGTTGGCTCCATAACAGCCATAAGTTGCTTAACTGTGTTGAAAATCTTAAAAACTGTGCTGCCATAAGGATTTTACCAAAACAAGTCTGTCCTGTGAAGGTTTTAGATCTATTTACCACTCCCTTGAAGAAGGGGAGGCTGTCTGACTGTCTGTCATAGTATTTCATTCTCTGTCCATCCTTACACCTGTCAGATGTTCCCATAAAAATTGACTCCACAGTAATGGTACAAACCAGCTTTTCTGATGGACAGTTCTGTACGTGGAATGAGGGAAGGCTCTCAGGAGACCATGGGCACTGTTATCTAATCCCCTTATATTCTGAGAGCCAAGAATATTTCCTCAGCTGATTCTTCTGTGTTGTGACTATGGAGATAAGTTTTATGAAAAAAAAATCAAAATTGCAACAGAGGAACCCAAAAAGCAAAAACACTGATGTTCCCATAAACCTGTATTTTCCCTCTCAGGAAAGACTGGGACAACAAACATGACACAGTTGTTCACATTTCCAGGTCAGCATGAAAAGCCCTCAGAGGCTGTGCTGTTGAGGGTAGGGTGGGTACCTTTATGGGATAAACCATGAATTCCATAGCCAGGTCTCCCCAGTGTAGGAGAATGTGGCCAGTTCTGGTATTTGCACGTGGTTTGCTGTGCTCAAAGCCATGAGCTGACTGACCTGCTTTCTTGGTGTGATGATGCATACCCAAGTGGAGACTAGTAAAAGGCCAGGTTGCAAATTGTACTGCCTGAACTGTTGCTGTCCTGAGGGAGGCTTCAGCTGCGTTCCTCAGAACACTGCTTTTTCTTGCTTCATGCCCTGCCGCCTTTGATCACATGAAGCACCTGAACTTGTACTTGGCTCTGCACACACAAGCAATCCTGTTGATCTGCTGTGTTGAAAGTTAGGTATGGGTTTAAGTGCTTTGGCTTCCTTTTTGCCAGAGAACCTGAGCATTTCTCTGAGCTGCAGAGACTTCCAAGCGACTTAGCAAGTACTTAAAATCACATATTCAGTATTTTGCTGGCTTGCATTTTTAATGTTCTTATTAGGTGATATTTTTATGAATTTTTCTTTGGATGTGGATGTATGGTTCCTTGGCTTCTGAGAATTACCTTGCTTGGTAACAAGAAATACTAAATGGCCTTCAGCCTCCCTGGCTGATGTTTCCTATGTTCAATTGACCGTGCTCAGTTATGGGAGAGGGAGGAGGGGGATATTTTAGCCTGTTTTTTTTTAACCTAGTCTAGCACAAGTTGAAGATGTTTCTAAAAATCCAGTCTAGATTTACAGATCAGATAAATGTGAATTACTGTGTTAGCATAATCTTTCTTTTCATTTTTCAGTAGGCTGTTGGAAGACAGTAGCATATGCAATGATACCCATAAGAAAAGACAGCTGTTTAGGTTTGTATGACTTTATTTAATATCCATTTCCCAGTAACTTTCACTTGTGATTCTGTCTGTGTCCTTGTCAAGGGAGACCTTGACTGGTGTGGGTATGCCATTTTTCTTGTTGGAAAGGAACATGGAGAATGAGTTCTATCCCACTCATCTTATGCTCTCTGAATGAAGAGGTAACAAGAGGACCCTTTTCTTTGGTTTTATGGATCACTGTCTCAGGAACCATATGAGATTTCCAGGTGCCCAGCTGCTCAGACTGCCACAATTTAGGGATGACTGTAATGGGTGGAAGCTCATTTTTGTTGGAGCATATACAACAGGCAGGTTTCATAGACTAGTGCACAGACAGACCTTTTTTCTTTTTGTTGGTTTATTAAAAGCTGCATTAGCCAAAGCAGCTATATTTTGAAACTTTTTCTCGATGAACTTTGTCTTCCTAGATCCAATTCCTTCTGCCCTGAGAACATTCAAATGTATCCTATATCCCAAATAACATCCCAAGCCACATGATCTCAATAAGGGTCAGTCCCTATTTTCATGGAGGACCTTTTTACCAGTTGACACACTGGATCAGTGGAAGACCCAATCTAGTTGTGGCAGTGTTCTTCTGTGGGTCTTAGAAGGTTGCCTTCCCCCATCATGGTCTCTCACAGGTTCAGTTCAGATCAACCAGAGCTGAGCATGCCAAGTTGCTTTAGAAGTCAGTCAGCTGCCACAAGTCTTAAGCAGAGCAGGCAGAGGGAATGTGCGCTTTCAGAAGCACGTCCTTCATCCACTAAGTCACAGGGATATCTCTGCAGAAATAGGGTGATCATTAGATGTCTATATGCATTGGGGTTTTCATATATAGGAGTGACAGCTTGTGTCACTTCAAACCTATATTTATTTATATTACATAAATTTTGACTATGAGGAGAAAAAGAATATTTGATGTACGTAACCCTGCATGTTATCACTTCAGCTACAGAGGAGATGGAGAGATTGCACCAAATAAGGAACGGTGCTGGAGCATCTGCTTCTGCATCCCATGACCACAGGCAGCAAGCAAAAAAAAAACATTTCTCCTTTCTTTGGTTTAGGCTTGATGATCTCAGAGTCATGGAGTGGGCATGCAGGAGTAAGGAGGCATCTACACAGAGACACTCTTAATAAGTAATATCTGTTCGGGTTTGGGGAACTAAAAGAAATTTTGTGTAACTGAAAACCATGGGATACAAAAGCATTCCATTTCTCTTCCTCTTTTCCACTAGAATATAAATATAAGAGACTTGTTAATTTCTGAGCACAAGAATACAAAAGAGTCTTTAAATAACGTACTTTGATATCTTTCTTTCCAATTAAATGTTAGGATGATTTATATTCAAAATCTTTTTCCTTTTTTTATGTTGTTGCTTCTGTGCTGTTTCTGTTCATGCCTTCCCACAGTCTGGATCTAGCAAAGCTCAACAGGTTTATACTGCTGATCACATCTGTGAGAGGTTTGGTTCACAGGCAAGGAGTGCAACAGCCTGATCCTATCTTTGATGCGCTGCTCCTTCATGTCCCAAGTGACACAGCCCAGAAGGTTCTCCAAATAAAAAGCAGAAGCTATGTTCACAAGGACAAAGGGGACCAAAAAAAAAAAAATTGATACTGTCCCATCCTTTTTGATTTGTAGAAAGAGCTTTAAGCCTGCAAGTTATTATACTGTAAAATAAGACAGGGGGGGTGGAAAATCTCTTCTAAAAGGCTTCCAAAGACAGTGTTATGAGCATCACTTGGGTAATGGTCGTGGTGCACTAAGCTGTTATAGCGTTCTGGTTTTGACATTTTAGCAGTACAGTGTAAAAGTTCACCATAAATAAGCCAAATCCTCCTCCAAATTTGCACTGGGTACTCTGTCACTGTTTAAGGATAGACAGCCTCTGCCCAGAGATTCTCGCAACTGTATGCAGAGTGGAAATAAAACAAACCAATTTATGCATCTCTAGATGGAGCATTAGCAGTGAAGAGTTTGGGGTCACACTGAGAGGACACATGTGTAGGGAAGCTTTGGATGACTTCACAAAACTGATAATGACTGGGAGTAAGGAGCAATAAAATTGAGGATGGGTATGAAGACAAAGGTAGAGGGCGGGTGAAGTTAGTGAGAAAAACATCACAGGGGATGCACAGAAAAGTGAGAAGTAGTGAGGGGTTTGCTGAGGGAAGAGAACCCTCAACAGATGACAGAAATGCTATATCAGTGCTGCCTAATAGTGCTATGTCAGCCACATCTGGTGAAGTGCTCTTAGGGAATATGCGAAAGGGGAATGGTGGTAAGTGCTATAGAAAAAAGGTATAGCACTGTTTACATGCTGAGGACAGATGAGTATGGGGATCAAATCCCCTGTTTCAAACATGCTTTCATAAATGAAGAGTATTTCCTTTTTCTTTATTGGGGTCATTGCAGGGTACCCAAAGATAAACTCTGCTGTGACATGGTTTTATTTGTGTATAAGTCTTTGTTTCCTGATGTCTGTAGGGGTAATAGAGACAGCATCGGGAAGACATCTGGCAGTCGACAGAGCAGTACAGAGAATGAATTAAAGTGGACAGACCACCAGAGGCCATGGAGCAGCACAGACTCCGACAGCTCAAATCGAAATTTGAAGCCAGCCATAACAAAGACAGCCAGTTTTGGTGGGATAACCGTCCTGACAAGAGGAGATAGCTCATCAAGTAACAGAAGTACCGGCAAACTGTCTAAAACAGGTAGCTAGTACTGTATTGGGTTCACAGTGCTTCTTGTTATGTGATGATAAATGGCTCTACTGGTACTTGTTTGAGTACAGTATATCACAAAATGGTTTGGGTTGGAAGGGACCTTCAGAGAATGTGTAGTCTCACCCCTATAGTTGGACTAGGTGGTGAAATACATAAACAGCTGTATGTCCTGTACACAGGAGATGTGTATGTCCACCTACAGATGCTAGTATCTGAGTATCCGGTATTGACTTTTTAGGAACCAAAAAAACCCATGGTGCCCGAGGTTTGCAAATCATAGGAGAGGTAGGCTTAGTATGTGCACATTCTATTGGAACACCATATGCACTTGTAGCCTGAAAAGGTGGCAGTCCTTTCAGAGAAAGCACAGACTTTAACTTTTTATCAATCTTAATATTCTTAAGTTGTGAATAGTTAAATGTCATTTATCTGATGAGAAATCTGGGAACATTTTGTTGTCCTTGCTAAAATGCAGACCATCTGTATCTTGGAGAACAGCCTTGCCTTGCCGCTGGCCGATGAGGGTATGGTGGAAGCAGGCAGAAGTGCTGGATTCACAGAGGTCCCACAATCTCTCCATTTCTTCGTTTAGTTCCCATTAAATGAAAGCACCATTTAAGCAGACCATGAACCTGGTGGGAATTCTACATTTATTTGCATTAACTTTATGAGTACATTAACATATGAGTGAGTCACAGGGTCTGGATCTAAGTAATTTCAAGCTATGCCATTAAGCTACTCATTATACTTTAGTGTAAAAGTGCACAATAAATAATGAGCCCATCAGATGATTCCATCAGATTGGTTCATTTGATACATATAGTACAGGACAAGTGGTAATCAATACTTAGCACTTAGTGCTCTTTCAGCTTGAGAGTGTTTTATGGACAGTACTTAATTTACACCCAGTTTATCAAACCTGGGTTGGTCAGATTTCACTCTGTGGTCCTACTGGCCACACTATTTCTGATACAAGCCAGGATGCCATTGGCCTTCTTAGCCACCTGGGCACACTGCTGGCTCATATCCAGCCAGCTGTTGACCAACACCCTCAGATCCTTTTCCACTAGGCAGCTTTCCAGCCACTCTTTCCCAAGCCTGTAGTACTGCCTGGGGTTGTTGTGACCCAGCTGCAGGACCTGGCTCTTGGTCTCATTGAACCTCATAAAATTATCCTCGACCCATTGATCCAGCCTGTCCAGATTCCTCTGCTGAGCCTTTCTATCCTCTAGCAGATCAACACTCCCTCCCATCTTGGTGTCGTCTGCAAGCTTTCTGAGAGTGCACTTGATCCCCTTGTCCAGATCATGGATAAAGATATTATACAGGACTGGCCGCAATACTGAGCCCTGGGGAACAGCACTTGTGACCAGCTGACAACTGGATGCAACTCCATTCTCTCCTACTCTGGACCTGGCCATCAGCCAGGGTGAAAAGTGCAACCATCCAGGCCATGAGCAGCCAGTTTCCAGGAGGGTGCTATGGAAAACAGCGTTAAAGGCTTTAGTAAAGTCCAGGTATACAACACCCATAGCCTTTCCCTCATCCACTAACTGGGTCACCTTGTCACTGAAGGAGAACAAGTTGGTCAAGAAGGACTTGCCTTTCATAAACCCATAGTGGCTGGGCCTGATCCCCTGGTTGTCCTGCACATGCCACATAATGGCATTGAAGATGACCTGCTCCATAAATTTTCTCACACTAAGGTCAGACTGACAGGCCTTCAGTTCCCCAGATCCTCCTTCCAGCCTTTCTTGTAGATGGGCATCACATTTGCTAACATCCAGTCAACTGAGACATCTCTGGTGAGTCAGGACTGCTAATAAATGATGAAATGTGGGTCAGTGAGCACTTCCACCCGCTCCCTCAGAACCTTTGGGTGAATCTCATCTGACCTCATAGACTTGTGTGTATCTAAGTAGTGTAGCAGATCACTAACTGTTTCACCTTGGGTTATGGAGGATTCGTTCTGCTTCCTGTCCTGGTCCAGCTCTGAGGACCGGGTACCCAGAAAACAGCTGCTCTGGATATTGAAGGCTGAGGCAAAGAAGGCATTAAGTACCTCAGCCTTTTCCTCAGCCTTTGTCACTCTGTTTCCCCCCAAATCCAATAAAGGATGGAGATTCTCTTTAGCTTTCCTTTTGTTGCTAATGTGTTTTTAAAAACATTCTTTATTGTCTTTTACAACAGTAGCCAGATTAAATTCTAGTTGAGCTTTTGCCCTTCTGATTTTCCGCCTTCATAACCTCAAAATATCCTTGTAGCCCTCCTGATTAGACTTCCCCTTGTTCAAAGGTCATAAACTCTTTTTTTCCTGAGTTCTAGCCAAAGCTCTCTGTTGAGCCAAGCTGTCTGTCTTCCATGCCAGCTTGTCTTCTGGCACATGGTTGAAACCTGCTCCTATGCCTTTAAGATTTCCTTTTTGCAGAATGTCCAGCCCTCCTGGACCCTGTTGCCCCTCAGGACTGCCTCTCAAGGGACTCTGTCAATCAGTTTCATAAACAGGCCAAAATGCCCCTCTCTAAGTCCAAGACAGTTGTTCTCTCCCCCCCAACACCACCCCATTACTTCTCTGGGAGTTGAAAACTGTCTTTTTGTGGTCAGTGTGCCCAAGATGGGCCCCAAGACAGCAGACAACCCCAATAAGTAAGTCCAATTAGCACACTGGGCCTTCTGTTCCCTTCAGAAGGGAGTCTGGTATGACCATGACCCATCCTTTTTAATTTGTGGAAGCATATTTGGTGCAGAGCATAGTCTGAATTAACCTCCATCCAAAGGAACCACCATCCTTGCTATTGTTTGGTTCTACTTGCAGAGCCTCACATCTGTTATCCCAGAGCACCCGGGACAGTGGGGTAATGACAGAGGAGACCTGCCTGCTGCACCAGGCAGGAACTTGTCACCGTTACCCCCTGTCCCTTCAGTCAGTGTGTTCAGCCAAGCAGAGAGAGGACAGAATCCTTCATATCATACATTCTGTCTCCCTATGGGAACTGCCCCAGGGAAGGCAGTGTGCAATTCCAGTGTGTACATAGTTTTGAAACTACACTCTTGTGTACTTTTTGTTTGAATGTAGACTGAATAGGCTATACAGTGGGGCTTGAAGTATGCAGCAGGCCATGTTTTTACCTCCACATTTCTTTGACACCCGTGAATCGTTCCATTGCACTAGAATTGAATTTAATGTGCATGAATTAGGGAGGAGGCACAGATCCCTGCTATACTTTTTTTGTATCATTCACCTTTAGTAGAGTGCAGGTAAATGTATTTCTCTGGGGCATTGTGTTGCAGAGGTGAAGAGCATTTAAAATGGTGTCAGGAAAATCCAGTTTGAAGGAGACATATAATTGCAAGAATAATATTTTTAAGTAGCTGTTTTAGTGTTAAAATCAAGCATAATAAAGGATGCACTTAGGAAATGTATTAAAGGAGAGACTTCTGAAGCATGCCAATACTTGTAAATGCATCTGCACTCTGTATGCACCAAACCCCAAATTGCTTTCAAATGAAAGCTCTTATAATACATTTTTAAAACATCAGTGATATTAAAATTTCATGTTCTTTTGTAAGTGCTTTGACTTTTTGTAAGGAAGGTGTTTAAATTGGAAAGCTAGTTCAGGCACAGGACAAGTAAAAAAGAAACAAAATAAAAAGAAAAGGTGGGGAAAAAGAGCAAGACTGGATGTCAAAGCAAATGTATATCTTCAAAACCAGGACACAAAGTCAAACAGTCAGTCAGCCTGAGAAAAGTCATAGGAAATAATATCCAAATCACTATTTCCGTCCTTCTTTCTGAAATGCTATTGAATGGCATTAAAGGAGAAAAGAATGACTGTTCGAAAAATAATGGGGAAATGTGTCTTGATACAGTGTTTTCATTTCACCAAAGAAATGCTGAGTGCATTCATACAGTAGCTGTCAAAGCCCCTATGTGCTATTTGCATTTGTTTTCTACGGTGCATTAGGTACCGAGTGACACTTCATTGTGTATGTTTTGCATTATATCTTCTGTACTCTGGCCATGGGTAGTCCTGGTTTTCTGTAGCTCAGTGGACATTTAAATGTTGATCCTGTTTTTATTTTGAGTGATCTTGATTATTTTTTTGTTGTCTTTACTACAGTGGTTGAAATGGAATTGCAGAGCTGTTGCTACAAACGTTAGGCACACCGCTCTGGTGGTGTGGCAGAGCCTGAGAGGCACCAATTCTGTCTCAGTTCTCCTCTACAGAAAGTACTAGTCTGTTCTCTGAAGGGCTTTATGATTTGCAGTAATAAATTTAAAACATTTCTGACCTGCATATAATATATATGAAAGTGGTATGAAGTCATTAGTTGGTCAAAATGTTCTTCATTGGCTAAATTATAGAAAATATTTGTGGCCTCTTTAAATGTGAAAATTATTCTATATATGTGGCAGTCATACAGAAGCATTGTTAAACACTCTTCTTCAGCATAGAGTATTAAAATTTTCAGGATTTTTAAAGAAGGCTCACAATTGCCTTTGAGAGTGATGCAGTGATGCGATATTAGTATTGAAGTCCTTCTGGATCACTTCTAATATTGTCATCAAAATTAAATGTTCTGCCTTTAACCTTAACTTCTGATAAATATGTAATTAATCGTATGTAGTAAGCAAGCAGGAGCTGAAGCACAGAAAGATGTTAGCTTCCCCCAGGCAAGAGATCATAGAACGTGCTGTTCTCTGCAGTAGAGTCCAGCAGTGTCAATTAGTCTTAGACTTTAATTGCATTCAGCTGCACAGGAATTGGAGCTTAGTATAGGAATTATGTTACCTCGTTTTTGCAAACTTCACAAAAAGGGCTGTTCTAAACTCATTACACGGTTATCTTAATGGTTCTGATGGTTATTTTCATGCACCTGTTGATTGTTTAGAGAGCCTTGTTCTACTGAAAAGCACAGATTGTATTTTGCAAATAAAATTTTCTTCTCTGTTATTCTGAAGTGTAGTAGATATGTAGAGATGTGTTAAACTATAGTTCAATATTGAGTGGGGAGTTAATAACAACAAATTCCAATCAAGTTGTATTCCTACTGCTTAAGACATCATATAAAATGTTGGTTGGTTTAGATTTCCAGGAATATAGTTGGTTTAGATTTCCAGGAATATATAGATTTCCAGAGTTGACTAAGCATGTAAAGTGGTAAGTGAAATAGTTGTCCATCCAGGCGGACAAAGATGTACCTATTCAGTCTGTAACATCAAAGAAGTGAAAATGTAGCCCATCAACTACCATGTTACCATCACTGACACATTGCCACAGGTTTTAACATATATTATTGTGAGGGAAAACAAGATTTGTTTCAAAGAAATGTTCTCTGTGTATCTACTTACTTATTTAAATAATTGTTGGAAGACTTAAGGG
This sequence comes from Platyrinchus mystaceus, assembly GCA_035041135.1. Lineage (NCBI taxonomy): Eukaryota > Metazoa > Chordata > Aves > Passeriformes > Tyrannidae > Platyrinchus > Platyrinchus mystaceus. The sequence continues at coordinate 48,427,697 of JAWWLV010000088.1, read as the reverse complement.
ATGTAACTATTGCACCTTTAGCTTCTCTTAATGTGTTTTCCATTCAGTGGAATGCACATCTGTTGGAGTGTATTTCTTTCCCCCTCATTTACAAGAAGCTGGCTGTATTGGGATATTAGCTGTGTTGATACAGGTCTGTCGGGATAATTAACTTCCTTGGCAGGGCTCCAAGTAATTGGAGACACGGTCTAATCTCTCCTGTTAGGTGTTCATTGCTACTCCTGATGGAGAAAGACGATTATATGCAGGCATTTCACTACATCAACCTTCCTGGTTTTGGTTTGTCTGTGTTTTTTTGGTTGTTTGAGGGGTTTTTGTGTTTTTTGTTTGTTTGGGTGGTTGGTTTTTATATAAAGTGTCCTGTGTATTATATTTTTTCTCTCAGTTTTGGAACTGGATTTCTGCTTTTTTATTATTTTCTTGGATCAGGCACTAGCCTGATGGATCTGGTAAGTCCAACAGAAACTGTCAAAATATGGATGTATATGCAATAAGTCATGAGCCAACTGCTTCCCGTCATAATCTTCTCACCCACTGATTATGCTGAAACATCAGTTTCATTTTTAGAAGTGCAGCTTGCAGAGAAATAATCATGTTCACATGAGCATGTACCATTATCATAAAAAAAACCCCAAAAACCAACTAAATATGTGGGTGTACAGAGAAAAGCAAGTGAATTACAGAAACAGCAAATAAATATTTCTAATCCAAATAACTAAATCCAGGATAAAAATACTTCCAGCACTCTATTGCTCCTGAAAAAATTGACTGTCTGGACTAAATAGTGGATAGATCTTGAGAGTCTAGTTGATAAGAAAGGAAAAAATTGCCTTGGACTTAGAAGGTGGGATGAGCAGAGATGTTCAAAGTCATCAGATACTGAATGCTGACTGAAATAAAATAGAGCAAGACATGTTGCATCACTCACTAGTGCTTAGAATATTGGGAAATTAATGGTACTGCCATGCTCTCTCCCTCTGCAAACCCTCTTTTACAACTCTTTGAACTGCTGTATCTCTCAGAATACTTAGAAAATATATTAATAGAAAGTGATGAGAATGTGAATTATGTCAGCTGTGAAACAGCAAGAAAATTATAGAATAATCTAGAAGTATGCATCATTACATAATAAAAAAAGGAGGTTGTATTGTGTAATGGGGACAAAAATCTCATTTAGACCAAGTTCCTTTCAAAAATCTTTAGCAAGACATCTCTTAATGTGAGTCTGAATAAAGTCAGATAGTTCAATTTTTTTCCCTTTTCTACAGTACTGAATTCATTATGTGGTGGCTTCTTATTCCAGATTTAGACAGCATGAAAACAGCTAATCAGAGCTACAAAGATAAGATTAATTGGTGTTAATTTCCAAACATTAGAGTTGGAATTTACATTTACTTGGCTTAATAGGTCTAGACTTAAAATGATAGCAAATAAGTTACGGTGATGGAAAAAAATAAAGTAGATCATTTTTATACAGGATAAATGGAGGCAAAATTGATAAAGTAGTAATTTCTGGGATTTTTTTTTCCAAACAGTCCGAAAATTCTTGATATGTTTTTTGTGACTTATTTGTGTTCTTTCAAAATCACTGGCTTCATCTACTGACATGAGAGAGCAGATCTCAGGTCTTTTATGGCAGACATTTCAAAGCTATCAGCTTGACCAATATGAGGTGATAGCTTCAGAGGATTTTCCACTGTTTCTGCCTGTCATTTGATGAGTACATCTGAATTCATTGCTGTCCTCTGGCTTTATCATTCAGAAGCTGGCATAGATCAATCTGTGATTCTGGCATATAAATAGCTGAGAGGGGTGGAAAGAAAAAAAACAACAATTGAATATCAGAGCTGCAGTCTTCTTTTATGCTAACAGCCTTTCTTTTGAATAGCACAAAAAGTGGGGAGAGTCTGAACTCAGGCTTGATTCTACTTACACGCTTAGAAATAACGGGAGGTTTATGAAATCTCATCACCACTACCGTCTCCAGGTTGCTTTCTAACATGTTGAATTCAAAAGGTGAGGGGAAAGAGGAGAAAGTAAAGCAAGAATGTAAAGAACCAACATGAAGCGCATGTAGAAAGGCTAGGGAAATACAGGGAAGAACCTGGTAACTTATGTAGGACAATTAAATTCCAGCAGTTGCTTTTACAATTTCAAGGAAGACACCAAATACCCAAATACTACTTGCAGCTTGATGAGGATGGCCTCCAGGAATAACTCTGCAATTTGTAGAAACACTGAAATCTGAAATTACCCAATAAATAAAACTATACCTACAGGAATAACATTTCTAAATTTTCTACCTCAGTCTACAAGGAGGGGAAAAAATGTAGCAATTAATACAACTCTGAAGTGTATTTATAGAATTAAAGAATTTCTTCTAAAATCTCTGTAACTTTTATGATTACATACTGGGGAAGCAGATTTAGGGTCCTGCTGATGGCAGTGCAGAGTTCACAAAGGGGACTGTCTCTGTAGTAGCTGCTGTATGAATACGAAGTTTGAAGAAGATGGGTAACAAATGTGTCTTACACAGCAACCTACTGTGAAATCTGTGAAAAGACCCTCTGTTAAGTAACAGGATGCTAGTATGATTTCTTCAGAAGAAACCTGCTTTACTCTAATTTCTCTAAATATGAGGAAATAAATGAATTTCAATAGGGATTTGACTGAAAATGAATTTGAGGCTCTAAGCAGTTTACTGCAGGGACCACCTACAGGATCTCATATCTGAAAGGATATAATTTGCCCTCAAAGAAGTTTGCTAGAACTGAAGTCTGAGTTCTGTCTTTGCTTATAGTTTATACCTGCAGGTTGGCATTATGAAGGTTAGATGAACAGACAGTGCACAGAAGTAAAATGAAAGAAGTTGCAATTAAAACATATTTTGTATCCATTACATCCTGCTTTCAGGAAGCCAATCACCTGAGCTCTGTGCTCTCAGAGATTCTCGTCTTTTTTATGTGAAGCAAATTGAAATCTAATCAAGTAGTATCTCAGAAGTTTGGAAATTATATTTGGGTTTTAAAATAATATATCTCTCCATTCTTCCAGGCACAAATGTGGTTTAGCACATTTGATTTCACAGAATCACAGAATATGCCAAAATTGGAAAGGAGCCACAAAGATCATTGAGTCCAACTCCTGGCCCTGCATAGGACCATCCCCAAGAGTCACACCATGTGCCTGAGAGTATTGTCCAAACTTGAACTCTGTCAGGCTTGGTGCTGTGACCACTGCCCTGAGGAGCCTCTTCCAGCACCCAGCCACACTCTGGGTGAAGAAACTTTTTCTAATATCCAACTTAAACCTCCCCTGACACAACTTCAGGCCATTCCCTCAGATCCTGTCACTGGTCACCACACAGAAGAGATCAGTGTCTGCCCCTCCTCTTCCCCTCATGAGGAAGTTGTGACTGCAATGATGTCTCCCCTCAGTCTCCTCTTCTCCAGGCTGAACAGACCAAGTGACCTCAGCTGCTCCTCATACAGCTTCCCCTCAAGGCCCTTCACCATCTTCGTTGCCCTCATTTGGATGCTCTCTAGTAGCTCAATTTTAATAGGTTAGGTGCTGACAAATCAAAGTAGCATCTTAGGCAGCATCTTAGGCAGCTTTAAATTAATATGTGTATTGGCTATCTACCTTGTTATTTGACTGATAACTCGGTTGTTGCTTTTTTTCTTACAGAAAATGATTAGTGGGTTTTTGTGTTATGTTTTTAGTTTGTTTTTTTATTTATTTATAAACCCTATGTTTAGTCTTTACACCGTGTGAACTGATACTTCGGCATTATAAATACATGCTGAGCATTTTGTGCCATCTTTGCTAAGTCTGTTTATTGGCTGGAAGGAAGCAGGTTTTGTGGGAGGAAAGCGGTCTTTTAAGTTCTAAAAGTTACCACTGGATACTGGTCTCAGTAGGGAGTGAAAACCCTGCTCCTAGCTGGGCCTGGAGTGGTGCATACCTTTGCAGTCTGTGAATACTCTCCTCATGCATGTACCCTATTTGATGGGGTCTGGGGTCCCTTGTAACCCCCTCTCCTGCTGTGGTTGTGTCTCCCTGTTAGGCTCAGAGTCTTCCAGCAGTGCTGGCTCCTCAGGATCACTGTCACGAATACATCAGCCTCTCCAAAGTGCATCTCTTGTCCCTGGGGTAACAGTCAGCTCTTCAGGCAGTGTGTCCTACCCTGAGAATGGGATGAGTGGCCAGGTGCCCCCCAGCAACACCAGCTATATCATTCTTCCACTTGAAGCTGCAGGGATACCGCCTGGCAGTATCCTTCTCAACCCGCACACAGGTCAGTATGATTCTCTCCTGCCTGATACTGCCCGTTGGTACTTCTCATGTCAGCTGGGGAATTGGCAAATTTCTTGTTTCTAGACATATTTTCCTGGGGGCTTTTTATGAGCAAATATACATCCAAATGACATTTTGCAAGTTGTCTTTTTCAAATCTGCTGGCAAAGTTAGATTGGCTTTCTGAGGCTATTGTGGCATAGCCGGTGGGAAGTGATACAAAACACACTTGCTTCATCCCGGACAGGATATTCATCATTCAGAAGTCCCGGCACTCCTTGTCTGTGAATCTTCTGAGATACCGTTAGCATCAATAAGGACAGATGTCTTTCAATATTGAGCATGCTGAGATACAGTGCAATCAAAATACAATGTCAAATTCTTATAGATTGTGCTTAACAGCAGAATTCAAAAGGATTAAAGACTGCTTTTGAATTTGCACTTCAGAATTAATCTTGTTATGTGAGCTATATGATTAGCAATTGTATTTAAATTGTGAGTTTTGTGATAAGAGAAAGCTGTAATTCTTCAACTCCTGAAGGTTAGCAGCACCACAGTGCACAAAGAAGGTGCTTGCAGGCACCCAAGTGCTGTGGATGCTTTGGAAACTGCTCAGTTTGAACTTGAGTGCTTGCTGAAAGTTTAAGGCAATTTGTTACCGCCTTGGTCTAGATGAAGTCCACATCATATTACACTATTACTCCTCACAGTATTGTACTATCAGTATTAAAAAGGTTTGGGGAGCTGGAGACTGATGCTTTTTAAGTGATTTGAACTATTTCAGTGACCATGACAAGCTGTGCTGTCAACCTTAGCTGAGTTCTGCTAGGTTTAAAACAGCAAAGCCTATGGTTAAATGTATTTTCCATTATATGATAACTGAGGGTTGAACTCCAAAATATTTTTTCAAAGTCCTTGATAGAGCATCCAGGAGCTTTTTCTTTGGGGATTTTTGTTTATTACTAGTATTTTATGTGTATTACATTTCTGTGTTTCAGTATTTCAGTGCAAATGCCTAAAGCTTATTTGTGAGTCCACTACTATGAATACTTTGTTTTGGTCATAGTTTGGTCAAGAAAGTTTCAGCTCTTACAAAAAACAAAGCCTTGGCAAACTTTTGAGCCAATCCTTCAGCAGGTGTTTAGAGATAGCAGTATCTGAGGCTGATCAATATACATCAGCATATTTAAAATCAGGGCGCATTTCTTGTTTGTTTAGATTCAAATGTGAGAAGTTCTTTCCAGAGCGGTGACTTAGTAACTTGCACAAACCTTTACTTTTCTAAAGCCTTTACTATTCAAGTGTACTTTTTTCCAAGCTATTGCATTACTGTCATAAGAGCCTGATACTGTCAGCAAGAAAAAAAATGCATCAATATGTTCATCTTCTCATTTCTGTTGTTCCCATAGTTTTCAGTTCTGTCTGCAACACTAAAATTTCTTGGTCAATACAGAAGACAGCATTTTATGTGCTGTGTGGTCTACTTCCATACAAAACCCAGCAGGCCTAGAGAGGAGTCATCCATAATTCAGGTGACAGGACTGAGAAACAAATGAAAGGAATTTCTGCTGCTTGGGGACTGTGCTTGTTCCTGGCCGTGGCAAGGACAGACTGGAGCTCACCACATTTGAAAGCTGGAAGAGCAGTTTAAGAGGAACATCTCCTACGTCTGTTTTGTCAATTTAGCAATTTGCAGCAGCTAGTTCATATTTTTCCCTGGTACCTGGGGAGTCTTTTTTTTCTGCTATAGGTATAATGCCTTTCAATACTGTCACTAGAACAGAGCACCTCATCTTCCTTCCCAGTGTGCCTCGTTGTCTGCAGAGGCATCACTGGGAGCCCCATATGTGTTAAGGGAGCAAATATTTTTGCGTATATATGATTTTGTGTTTCTTTCAAACCCTGTGTTTTATTTCTGCAGCTCTCTTGTAAATATATACATAATAAAGAAAACAAAGGGAGAAGATTCTTTAAAAGCCTAAAATTCTTGTGTCACGCTTCTAGCTTCATGCTGCTGCCTGTGCTGGAAGTCAGACTATACTTCAACATCCACTGTGTTTTTTACATGCAGCAAAACACATGCTGCAAATTTGTCACTCTTTGGGCTCAGAATCTTTGCATCTTATTAGGGTAACATTATAAAAGAAGCTCTGTAGGGAGGAGATTTAGATTGCTAGATGCTTTGATCGACTATCAAAGTGATGTATGCTGTCAGAAACATAGATGAAGAGAAGACAGTTTAAAGAAAAGGAAAAAGGAGCTTTGTTTCCTGTAATGAACAGATTTTCTTTCCCTATGTAACACCATTGTTTAGCTCTTTCTTCTCCTCTTGCAGAGTGGCTACTTCCAGTATTTTTCTCTCTTTTAATCATAACGCTATGTCCTTTAAAGATCTTCTGCTTCCTTTCACTCTATATAGTCACTGACTGTGCAAGCTCTAATGGCATCCACAGATGCTGTCAATATCTTCTTGCTCTGATTATACCTCTCTGCTCCTTCTCAGGTGTTGGCAATCCACACTTTCTTTTCCATATCTGCAGTTTCCTTGACCTCCTCTCTTCTGCTTTACTGTTCTCCTTTCCCAGATAGACAAGCTTCTAACTTGCTTTGGTGAACCATTTATGTGGCTGTGCTTGTTTTGCTCTCCATTGCACCTGCTTCTGTTTAACCCTTCAAAGGATTCCTCTTGACGCATTCTGACTTAATCCCTTTGACAATTTAAGAGCATTTACGTTTCATTCTTACTCCTTTAAATGACATCGCAATCTTTGCCCTTCTATCAGGGCCACAGTTCATAATTTACAAATGTCTTCCCTGATACCATCTGATCTTTCCTTTTCATTTCTTATTTCAAGATTTCTTCATGAAAAGTATATTTTTTTCATCTTTAAAAGCATTGCTGGGACTTTTCTCTTTCAATTCTGTCATCTTTCACTGAGCCACAGGAAATGCTCTTTATTGGCTTCCTTTGAGTATCTGACACAGGCTTTGGGTGGCTGTTATCCCACACAGTCTTCTAAAGTACTTCTGGAGCCTGAGATTCCCAAATCTTGGTAGTCCATGCCATAGTCACCCAATGTGTTCACAGCAAGATTCAGGAAAAAAGTGGACAGAACTGTCTTGTGCTTCTCTTCCACTCAGTCATGACGTTTCTTGCCATGAGTGTGATGTTGAGTTCATCCAGGAAGTCTTGATGCTCTAGAGAAAGAGAGAAGGCAAGGTTCTTTAGCCAGTGCTCCTCAGGCTTTTCTGACTGTGATTCATAAGAGGGGGAAACTGAAAGTCATAGGAGTAGATAGAACAAGTAGAGATGCTTTGCAGTATACAAATCACAAGTTCATTGTTTCACTCTTGCTCTAAGTCACCAAATTCCTCCAGATCTCCCTTTTCATCTCAGATATTCATACTTTAGTTACTTGCTTTAATGGTTATGGTATCATTGCTAAAATTTTTCTCATGGAAACATTTGTAATTCTTTTGATTTACGGATTTATGATAGAAGTGAAAAGAGAACCGAGGTCATGGAAAACATTTTTCATACAGAGAAATACCATTTCTTCTTTGTTTGCAAGACAATGACTTAGGTAAACTTTTTTATTATTTCAATCAAACATTGGTTTTGCAAGGTTATTTCCCCCATCTAAAATATCTGAAGTGAAATGCACTCAGCAATTTAGTAGAGCTTTGGACAGAATTTTTTCTTGTATATAAGAGATTTTTAAATACATCTTAAGTGTTGCTTCCTTGAATACTTGAGTGCTGTCTCCTCTAATTACATAGGACACAGCTCTCAAAAGTACATCACTGGGTTATTGAAATGTGTAAATAAATAAATAACAAGGGGGTTTGTTTTTTTTTTCTTTCCTACAAACTACAGTGTGTCAGAAGTAGTTGTGTACATTTGACTGCTGTTGTGTCAAGGTAAAATGTAACTGAATATTCCCTATGTTTAGCATTTGCTCCAAAGTTCAGTTTTAATGTTAATTGATTCATCACTGAATGACTTCAAGTAACAAGAGCATGTGAATCATCTTATAGCCATGGTAACTTTCCACCCATTCCTTCGAAAATCATACTTTCAAAACAAATAACTGCTGTCTATCTTGCCTGAAAGAAAAAAAAAAGAAAAAGAAAAAGAAAAAGAAAAAAAGACAGTTGATAGTGTAATTACTGCAATGAGGCATTCAGAGTGATGAGCACTTTACTATTGTAGCAGGTCAGCTAAAGAGTGATCAGTTAAAACACGACTGTATCCTTTCATACAGAAGATAGTATATTCTTTAAAGTGTTCAGCAAATGCAGGGTATTTTGTTTCAGGTCAACCATTTGTAAATCCTGATGGGACACCGGCAATATACAATCCTCCCAGTGGCCAGCAGACGATGAGGAGCCAGATGGTGGGACAGTCTCAGCAGCAGCCTTCATCCCAGCAGCCTCAGCAGGTTCAACAGCCACAGCAACAAATGGCAAGTCACCTTGTCACACAGGTAGGTGTGGTGGCCATTGGAAGAAAGAAGGAGCTCTCAGGGATATGAAGAATGACATAAAGGGTAGGAGGGAGAAATGCAGCTAGACAAAAATGTCGGGAAGTGCTTTTCAACATGGATGAAACAGATAGAGAGAGAAGATTACTTTTTCAGTTCTATGTAAAGGGTGATTTTATTGTCAGAAGTACTGTTAAGTGAGTTGGTGTATGTCTACGTAAGGTTATTTTGCAAAATTAACCCGTAAGTGGAAGCTGACGCATTCATTTTCAAAGTAGTAAAACCTGTAATTCTCTCCAAAGAGTGACCTTTCTCTGTCCCTTTTGACAGCAGTGGGTTTGAGTCAAAGAATACAATACAATGAAGGGCTCTACAAACTCTTTCATGTCCAGTTGTATTGAACCCAATCTATGGGTAACCTGCTCTCCAAGCACCTCTGCTCCAACTTGGTGGTTTTCTGCCTACATCCCATGTTCTTGCCATGACCCTGCTCTGAGCTAGAAATTCTGGAGCCGTGGCAGGAGAGGGAAAGAGCAGAGTGGTTTGAACGCAGTGCCATGATGTGTCAGCTCTCTGGTCCCTGGGATGGCTGTGGCATGTGGCCAGGTGTAGCTAAGCATGGGCAGAAGGCTTTGGATCTGGATCAAACTTTATTTTGTGGATTGCATGCCTGCTCTCCCAGAGCAGAGCAGGCGGAGGAAACCACTCAAGCAAGAATCCTATATTATGTTTAGTCACAGAGCAGCCAAGATCTACTGCAGTTCTTGTGTGGCTTTATAATTTGGCACAGTTTCATCCCAGGCTACCCAAAAATGCATGTTTAAATTCAGTGAAGTTGCTTTGATTTTACTGGATTTGGACTTACATGGTTATGGCTTTTATTACTTGATCTGGTCCTCACAGTTTTTGAAGACAGGGGTAGTACCAAACCTGTGTAAGTAGTTATATGAGAGGTTAAAATGAAAGGAATACTAAAGCTATTCCAAGGTAATAGTGCTGTGGAAAATTGTTTCTTCACTTAGATAAACATCTGCTCAAAGCTGATGGCCTGTCTGTTGGTAATTCACAACCTGTTCTTCATAATTTTTTTTAAAACTCTTGTGTTCTGACAAAGCAGCTTTACAATCATTATTCCTTTGCCTATGACACATTCGGAGTTAAATCAGTCACTAACAGCAGAATTCAAATATGCACTTATACTGTGCTGCTCTTCTATTTTTATCTCCGTAAATTAAATGTAGAATCATAATTTGGCTTTGGCTCACATTAGTAATAAGAAGATATAGCTTGGCTTTATTTAATCCAACATCCATCAAATGTGTGAAAAGAGGCAGAAATATCTGTAATAAAGAATTGTTTGATATAAGGCTAAAATGAAGTCTAAAATTGCAGTACCTGACCTGTTGTATTTGGGCTGGTGATGAGTCACCTGTATTTTCAGAGCTGTGATTGATACCTTTGTTCTCAATCACAAAGGTGGTGGCGGTTATCTCTCTCTAAATGGTTGAATTTATTGTCTTTCACTGTGTTTATTTTGCAGCCTGTCCAGACAATGCAGCCATCTTCTCAGTCAGTCCAATATCCAGCAGTTTCTTATCCTCCCCAGCATCTCCTGCCAGTCTCTCCAACGCAGCAGTTTTCTGTGGTACTAAAGATTTTCTTTTTCCTTTCCTTGAAGCTGGGGATGTGAGCATGACTGTGCCCAAGAACCTCTGGGGAGCACTGCAACGACAGGTGTCCCACATGGGAACCCTATCTAAATACCTGTTTACCTTAATGCTTTTGGTACTGACAAGCATTTTGTAAGAACATTCCCACTGATTCTGGTTAGCTAACCTGAAGGATGATGTTAGGAGCAGGGCTCTCTACTTGGTGAGCAGAGCCTCAAGAAAAATATTTTGTTGTCTTGTCACTTAATGTCAAGGGATCTTAAATTGCTAACTTGAATAGTTGAGATTTAGGTTATCCCTCTTTTATATCCACAAAAACTGGAGAAGAGACCTCTAGAAATCATTATTTTTTTTAATATTATTTTATTTGTATACTAAATCCGTGCCTGGATTTATTTCCTGATGATACCAGACCACTTGGCAAAGAGAGTAGTGGTGAACCAGCTACAGAAGGTGTGGTATGCTATACATCATGACAATGCACCAATGGACGTGTATAATTGAAATAACTAGAGTGCTCTTCTAGAGTCTGATTCTGGCTTCGTGCTTACAGGGCTAAGATTATACTGTTATAAAATGAAGCTGACATTTTAAGAGGCACTACAAAATATTTTTTTTGTTGTTTTTCCCTTTTTTTTTTTTTTTTTCCTAAGGTAGAGATGTCATGTAGTTATAGTAAAAGACAGAAACAAAGCTGAGTTGATCCTTGCAGAAAATAGTGTTATTAGTGCCTGGTAGATGAGTGGTACCATTTAAAGGACAATAAAAATTATTCCGTACTGAACAGAAGTTGCATATCTCACTGCTATTTCTCTTGAAAAGTGTGTTGCAGGAATATCAAGTTGTTCTAGTGGTAGTCATAAGAAGGCTGATATTTTTATTGGCTAATAGTGCAACTCACCAGAATTAATGTCTTCAATGTACATTACATTATACAAACACTGTATAAATTATAGAGTTTTGAAGCTCTTCTTCTTTATTGTGCAAATCCAAAGGTATTCCTGGCTCAATGAAGTTTCTTGTAGAATCTGTTTGCAGTCATTTGCCATTCAGATAACAAATAATCTAGGTTTTTAAAGGAACACCTTCAGACAGCAACTTATGTGCCTGAATATGAATGTAGGATGATAGGAAAGTTGATAGCATTACTACCATCTACCACCTGATGATCTGTCAGGAGTGTTTAAAGTGTTGATCCATGGTGTCTGCTCTCAGAGGTGGGAGGGTGAGTCTCTGTGCAGTCTCCATCAGTGCTTTCCACAAGCAGTTTTTTTTTCTTTTTACATGTTTTGAAGTTTCCTGACATTAAATGCATTGTGCTGGATGGTTTTGGAGAACAAACACCACCAGTCTGCAAACAAAACTGAAGAGTCCCCTTTTAAAAAACAGGATGAATGTTCTAAGCAAAACACATTTTTATAGTGCTTATTTCCTATCTGTAGTCTGCATATTAGCAAACAGTAGAGTGTTATGTTGAGTATTCAAAAGTCCTATGATATGGGCATAAGTGAAGATGCATAGAAGCACATTTGTAAATCTTTGACCTTCACAGAATAAACTTGAGAGCACTTAATAGTATGAATCTTTTTGCAAGACTGAACAGATTCTGTCCAGAGTGCCTGTGTTATTACCAGCATGTAATGAAACTTAGATCCATTGACTTTATTTAGTACGTTCATCCTACCATAGATTCTTTTTTCCCCCTCCAGTCAAATAAAATACTTATTTCTTTCCACCACAGCATAAAAAGCCTTGAAATAGCAACATAAGGCTTAGCTTTTTTTAATCTTCTCTATGTTTACAACCGTGGATTTTCAAAACAGTCCAAAAAGGGAAAGGTCTGCACCTGAATCCTACTTAATTCCTCTTGGGATCAATTTGAAACACAGGTGAAATTACCAGCATATGCTTGGCTGACAAATTCTGTGTTTGGGAATAGAGGTATTCGTACTGTTATTTTCATGCCCTTTGTATTTAAAATGTCTTTTTTTGAACACTATAAAGTTCACTTGTCATTTTGGAATAGAAGGTGAGGGGAGCAGGGTAAGACCAAAATTGGCTTTTGTGCCAAATAATGTTATTCACCTTGCAGTCTAGAAGTATTTTTCAAAGCATTTGTAGTGATTTTGATTTTAATTGGCTCCATTTTTGTAGATATCCATGCAAAGTTTGGCACGGATTTGAGCTGAGCGATTCCTTTTCCCCTCACGCTCTGAACCTATTTTGTTTTGCTAATTTGTGTGTCTACTGCAGACATCATGTCTACATCATTTTCTACTGCCTTTTGCCCTGCAGCGAGATGACATGACAGCACAGTTTAACCAGATGAGCTTAAGTCGTCAATCATCAGGAGACAACCCTGAATCGCCTTCTGGTCCTGTCTACCCATCGCCTATCTTGCAGCAGCCTGCCCAGCAGACGAGTTACATTATGGCTTCCCCAAGTCAACAGCTTCCCTCGGGAGGCTTTACAGGTTCAGGTCCACCAGTATCCCAGCAAGTGCTGCAGCCACCGCCACCACCGCAGGGCTTTGTGCAACAACCACCACCACCTGCTCAGGTAGGCAAAAACCTTCCCTACCAGTTTGGCACGGTGCTCACTGTAATATCAGAAAGAGAACATAAAAATTCTAGGGTTTTTTGCCTCCCCTGGTAAGAGCTTAGCAGATTTTTAGACATCAGCAAACTTGAAAAGCATCTATCATTTCCTGGATTTCATCAATTCCTTCCTTATCCTCAAAACATTTTCTGAACATATGTTTGTACCCAGGATACATCTGTGCATGAATATGAAGGAGGAGGGTGCGTAAATATCCATGGTCCTTTTTCCCCATATATGTACCTAAAGAGCAACATGCACATCAGCCCAGGTAGTCGTTAATCATATTTAATTGACTTGAACATGTGAGATGTCACAGATCGGTAATTTTAACTGTCTTCCAGAAGACTGATTATGTTTTACTGTTCACTACCAAACATCTCTGCTTGTCTCCTGGGTACCTTTACAGAATATTGAAAGTGATTACTGTCAAGAAGTAAAATGCACAGATGACTTTCTGGCCAATTTTCAAGGCATACACATTAAAAAGACAAATTTCTTTATCCAATTATAGATAACTTCGTTTAAACTCTACTTTAAATGGCATTAGTAGTATTTCTCCTGTTTTCATTTTGTCCTTTGGAAGAAAATATATAAAAATAAAGTACAAAACTTCACCATTTCTTTTAATGTAAATGTATTATAAACCCTGCTAGTTTGTTTTTTTTTTCTTTATTTGTTTACTGCTGCTTACTTAAAATCTCCATTTGTGTTTGTTAATGGAATTCTGTATTGGCACAGGAATGAAGAATTTTTATTGTTACAATGTTTTAAGTGACCAAAAGACCTAAATAATCTAAAGTTCATTAGATAGCTAATTAACAATAAAAGAAATCTGAGGACTACTGGATGCTGACATCCCATAGAGGACTGTGACATACATAGTTTCAGTGGTTTCTCAGAGAAGGCTTGCCAAGAACAAGTTTTAAGGGGCTGCAGTTCAATATAATATGATTTTTTAAAAAAATGAAAATATTGCTAGAAAAGTTATTTCATAGCTTGCCAAATGTGTCATTTTTTAAATTCGGGAAAGAAAAAATTAACAAAAGGGCAGAATTCCCTGGTGTATCCGTCTCCCCACTTAGATTGTGCTTCCTAAATGAGTAAGTAGAGGCTGTCCAGTCCTCATGTACAACCTCCAGGTACTCTCAGTGTTTTCAAACATCATTTAATCAAACCTCACAACACTTCCAGTGAACCAGATAAATGGGAGCACCTCCATTTTACAGGCTGTCTCTGCAACAGGCAAAGTGATGTGTTTCCCAGCACTTCTGGCCAGGGTTTGCCAGGAATTGTGGGGGCTGCAGCATCGTGCTGCCTGCCATGATGGGGGACCCCAGGCTGCCTCCTTATTCCTGTGGGTGAGACCAGGTGTGTGGCTCTCCCTGGGATCTCTGCTGGACTCCACCTTGTTTGACTCTGTATAGGCTGCTTTGGTGGGTTTGCACACAGCTCCTGCCTGCTTGTGGCTGAGCCTTGGTGTGTGAGCCTTGGATTTGACCTTTGCGTGTGCCGCAGGATGCAGGGTTTTTACTCAGTGTGGTGTAGTGTTACTTGAGGAAGCTGTTTTCCCTTTTACTTGCTCTGGCGCTACTGAGAGGCAGATTAACTTCTTCAGAGGACAAGTGATAAGGAGATGCCTTTTCATGTACAGGCTGCAGTAGGACTGATACAGTACTGGTGTGTCTAATGGCCACTGTGTCTCTGACCTTAACCCCAATATGGTACTTAGGGGTACTTTCCTCCTGTACAGTAACAAAGTGGAAAGTTACTGAGAGCAGAAAAATATCTTTGTAACAACTTCAGTTATTTCACCGGGAAATGCTTTGTCCTTGGTGGATGTAGAAAGGTGAGAAATTCAGCACTGTCATTTTCCTCTGCATCTGCAAATACCATTCATCTCCAGCTTGTTGCTCTTCCAAACAATCCTTGTCAGATACCTGTGGAAAAGGGCACGGCAGGGTTCAGTCGCTGCTGCCTGTGTCCCTATCCTGTGAAAGCACAGTGGCCTTGGTCTGCCTGTGGGAGAAGAGGGCAGCCACTCTCTATATCTGCATGCACAGAGGGGAAATTCTGACCGACATTTCAAGCTTTAATTCATTCACTTCAGTCCTAGAATGTGGTACAGTGGTTTGGACACTAACTGTAGCACATGTATGGAAATTGGGGATGCCTCTTATAAAAAGATGAAAGAATCCTTGGGAAATAGTAGTTCTTCTGCCCTGAGACATCAGCTTTCTGTGCAGGTAGACCCCAACTCCTTGTCTTGCCCGTGGCACAACTTCACTGTGGCGGTGGCTATTGTCAATCTGAATCAGCTGTTTTTACTCTTTGGGGCTTAGATGCAATACTAAGTCTGCTCTCAGACACCAAGCCAGGTGGTCTGAGGCAGGCTTAAAAAAAAGCAATAAAGTTGGCTATGGAAGCAAAACATTACGTGATACATTAATCAATGCAATGCAATCAACGTCAAAGCACTTTTATATCTTAAATGTTGCTATTGAATTTATACCAGTGAAAAAGAGGTATGACTCTAATGTCTAATTAGTTCCTCTAAATGCATTGCTGATAAGGCTGGCTGTGATGCTCTATATGCTATTGGAAAATAGCAGTGAAAACTTGGGTGGAGGTCCTGTGAGTGTGATCATTTTCTTTGGCAGCTGAAACAAGGAGAAAGAAGTGCTCTCCAAGTCTACAAACACAATAGTATTGCATTTAAATTATTATGTAATCTATTAAACTTCAGTTAAATGTGGCTCTACAGCTACTTTCAAGATTCTTTCTCCCAGTCTGTATCAAAGTAGAGACAGACTGGATTTGAAATGACATGCCTAAGAAGAGGTGAGAGGACCCCTTATGTTTCTTATGCTGCTTCTTTCCTCACAACTATTCCCTAGCTTGGCAACAGTCATGATTTAGTAACCTGAAAATAAGAATCTATCTTTGTTCAGTCAATAGGGAAAAAAACAAAACAAAACAAAATCACACCAAAAAACCAAAACCCTGGCTTTGCTGAAAGGGACTTTTAGCAGCAAATGACTGTTTGCTTTATATCATGAATTTCAAACATACATCTTTACTTCCTCTATTTTCAATTTTCTTCTCTTTTTGGTGTTTCTTCTATAGTGCTTATGGGCCCAGACACTTTAACAAGGGTCCACATTCTGTTTTGCAGTACTCTACTGGTGATGCTTGTCTTTGCCTCTGCAAATAAAGAAATGGGGAAAATGGGAGTATTATGCCAATGGGAAATGATATCCTTCTTTACAGGTTATTTTCACCTCTGTCTCATTCTTTGGCAAAACAATGTCCAAAAGTCAGATGGCATGAATTCTTGGAGAGGCCTGGAGAGGCCTCAACACATGTTGAGGGATTTTTCACCTGAATTAATTTTATGTCATCATTAATTTTAGATGTCTCTTTGCAGAAGCCCCCTCCTTGAGAGTCTGTAGCTACCCTAAGACAAAATCTTTATTCCTAGCATGTCTCCTCTATGAAACTTGTTATGAAGAAAGTTGGGGAGTAACTGCAAATCAACAGGTCTTTCCTTGATGATCTCAGGAAATTATATTGGAGTACATCCTACAGCTGTACACAAGCCATTATTTTTTGTTACTGTTATTGTTAGTATTATGGCGAGGGGGGGGGGAAGAGAAAAATCCTTGAAGAATGACTGATCCTGGTCAGTTAGATATTGGGAAGAAATGGTACCTCCATGTGTCCATATGTCACTGTGGTTTCTCTTGCCTTCCTTACTCCCATTTATGCAACTGTAGCTGTTGCATTAGCAGTAGTATCAGCATCATTAATCATCTGGATGAAGGTGTTAATCCAAACCTCATTGGATATCAGCAATGTTAAGAGAAGGTGGAATACCTGTCTGATGGCTGAATCAAGATTTAAGTCAGTAGAGAGGTAGTTTATGAAAGTAAAATTATCCTGAAAGGTTTGTGAACTCCTGATCCTACAATGAGAAAATATACCAGTGAATTTCAGTGGTGCTGCTAGAGAGCAGCCCAAGAGACACCCAGCCTCATAATGGGTTTCAAACTGCATGTAAACAGAACAAAGTGGAAAGCCAGTGCTGTATGGAGTCTCTGCATGTTATCTATAGGCAAAGCACATTAGAAGCAGGAAAAAGTAATGTCTGTCCATGCCATTTCTTGAGTGTCTCTGAAGTGACATGCCCAGTCCTGTTAAAATTTAAGTTAAATAAAGTACTGAATAGGAGAGAAAAAGTAGAACGCAGTGGAATGATCAGCCTACAAACAGGGAAGGTGTTCACCTTCAAAATAAGAATATCCAAGGTATTGGTTATTTAACTCTTTCCATGGTAATTATTAAAAAGGAGGGATTTTTCACAGTGTCAAGGATTAAGATCAAGAAACTATGCTTTTAAACTAAAGAAGGTAGCATTTACTTAGGTTATGCTCTTAGAAGCCCTTTTCTTTGGGTAATGTTATTTTATTTTTAGGATAACCATATATCTGTCTTGGCATGCTTATTAATGCCATGGAAACTTTCTGGTTCTGTAAATGAAGTATGTTTTGCAAGCAAAAGGTCCAAGGTTAGACTCTGCATTTCACATGGGAAAGCAACTCAAATATAATTTGGCATGTCGGTAGCCTGCTACAGAAATGTAATATTTTTTTTTTGTTGAAGAGCACATAAGTAAAGGTGTTAGTAACACTGATGTAATGGGAAACTAAAAAATTCAAGAGGATCAGAGTAGATGATGTGATACATGTTATCACTGATCCCTCTGATTCCACTGTTCACTAAAGTAGAATCAAAAGGGACAAATAACATGTTTCAACTACTGACACAGAGATGTACTCAAGATAAATGAAAATGGATCCTTCCAAGCCCCTCAAGCACGAAAGACCTATTTTAGACCATGTCTATATTTTATACTAAGCCCTTCTTTTAATGTCTAAGTTCTTCAAAAAAACCAAAACCAAACCAAACAAAAAAATCCCCCACAAGCAAAAACAATAACAAAACCCCCAAACCAAAAACCAAAATTCACCCCACAATAAAACCTATCAAACCCCAAACCTCTTCTTTGCAAGTCATGTGTTCATGATTACTGGGAAATTCATCCATTAATCTTTATAAATGAAATAATTTTTTTTTTGCCCTTCTACTACTAACATTTTTCATGCTGATAGATTGCACTCTAATAAGCTTCTAAGTGGGTTATATAACAAATGTATTCCAATGAACTGAGAAAACGAGAGAGGGAGAAAGCCCTTTGACTAACTCTGGGGTGTTATCTGTGTGGTAAAATACTTGTTTTTGTGCTCAACATTTTCAGCTATAAACCTCACCTCACAACCTATATTCTTCAATATTTTGAAGTTAATACCTACAGAATCATTCCCCAAGAGATAATTCTTGTTGTTCTCAAATGCTCTTGTATTTTCAAATATCTGGGGGCTTGTCTGCACAAGGAAAGTGAGGAAGCTGAGGGTAAATCAAATAAATTTAAATCCTTTAAGTGAGATTAAGATGCTGGCAGGAAAAGGGAGAGTATTTCCATGGGGGTTTAATATTCTTTGTTTTGTAAAATAGAAAATAAAGAATGTTTGAAAGGATGTCTATTCTGTTCCATTGCTCCAAGGAAGGATTAACTATTTGCATTGATTTGACTTAGAGTGAGTCTTCTCATTTCTTTTGTCTACTGTAGTAAAGCATTGCTGAGAACAATCAGCTCTCCACAAGATGAGTTTATCACACGAAACTTTCCTGATCCACAATTTACACTGCTATGATGCTTAAAGAATGATTTTGCACCTTAAATGTCTGGGTCCACTTTCCTGTCCCTTGTGGCTTTACTTTGCAGAGAAGCAAATTCATAACGGTGTTGTCCATTCTACAAAGGCATTTTGTTTTTGCTACTTTAGTCTCTAACAAAACAAATGACTTGAGTGCAGTCTGTAGCCATTAGGTGTCACTTGGTATTGTCTGGAGAGAGGATAGCTTACAATGTTTTCTGATCGAAACCTTGTTTTTCTCATACTTGTCTGAATCTGGTATTAGCAGAGTGAGGAAAAAAGAATTCAATTGATCAAAGAAAAAAACTAATAGACCTTGAAGCAGGAATGGGTATTCAGCCTCCTGATTGACAGATGCTGTTGACTGTCGGTTAGTCTAGGGGGCTAACTTTTTACCAACACCACCAAGTCCAGCTTTGTTAATCCTAATACTTTTCCTACCACAGTTACCCATTCAGTAGTCTTCTACTTGCCCAAGTAGCCATCCATAGCCTCTTCTTGCATAGTCTTTTGTGTCTATGCCTTTTTTTTCTCATCTGAGATTGTAAAATTTCCAAGGAAAATGTCTGATCTCTCTTATGATGTCCTAGCGGTATGCAAAAGGATGTAGGTACCTTTACTTTGCTAACACTTTATGAGTGTTCAAGTTGACTGAGCTG
Source organism: Platyrinchus mystaceus (assembly GCA_035041135.1). Classification (NCBI taxonomy): domain Eukaryota; kingdom Metazoa; phylum Chordata; class Aves; order Passeriformes; family Tyrannidae; genus Platyrinchus; species Platyrinchus mystaceus. Next base: position 48,408,214 of record JAWWLV010000088.1, on the reverse strand, counting down.
TTCCAGGAACATTTCTTCCATGCAAATAAAAGTGGCAAAAATAGTTCTTGTTTTTGTATGAAAAAAATAAAAGCATTTGGTATGATTCTGAGAATATGTCTGAGTAGGATAAATGCTACACAAAAGTAAGAAAAAAGTTGTATGACTTATTAATAAGTGCTGACAGTTGTAGCAGAAGTTGTGAGAGAAGCTACATTCTCCTGAGCCTGTGCCCCTCTGCAGTCTGTTCATACCATACACTGCCAAATTCTGTCAGGTGCCCACAGCATCCATGGCCGCTGAAAATGAAAAATTTTGACTGCTTTGAACTTGTGAAGGGTCAATTGAAAACTTTTAAGCTCAGATGTCTCAGTAACAATGATATAGCATGTATAGGAAAAATATTTAGCTTTGGTCACCCTCAAACTTGCATGTTCACCTGTGTGATAAGATGATGTAATACATGTTGCTCTGTAATGACAATAATAATAGAAAAAAGAAGCCCATCTAGCAGAACTTGCTTACCTAATGCCTACCTTTAGCTCCTGCAAGAAAACAATTGAAAGAGACAAAAATCAGACAGAACATTACATAATGTTGATATAGAGGGTTTGCATCCAGCTTTTTTGCAGCTTTTGATATTTTAGTGTGATAAAATACTACTGTGATATTTTTTCTTTCGTATATGCACATAGCTTTTTATGAATTCTGTCTGATTTTTGTCTCTTTTAATTAAAATTCTGGTTTTTCCTGTTTCCTGAATTATCTGAAAAGAAATGTGGGCACTGATAGCCCTTTTCCTAGCAAAGCTGGAAGCAAGCAGTGGTTCTTGATAAGAGGTGATGTAAACCACTTCTCTTGATTCATGTTACCACTAATATTCTTGACTTGAACTCTTGCTCCTCTTCCAGTTCTGTTTTATTTTATGAATCTTTGATCTTTAGAGTTTACAGTTAGCTGCTGTTCTCTTTCTTTGCAGATGCCAGTGTATTATTACCCATCTGGTCAGTACCCTACCTCAACAACTCAGCAGTACAGACCCATTGCCTCAGTTCAGTACAACACACAGCGGAGTCAACAGATCCCACAGACTGCACAGCAGGCAGGTATGTGCATCTGTTTTCTTCAGCTGCTTGCAGTGCCTTTGCTGGTGAGACCTATAGGTTGTGTTTTAACTAAACAGTGGAGAAGAAAGCTGGTCACTGTTCTGTTTGAAAATGTGAAGAAAATCACAAATCAGGAAACGTTTTGCTTGGACAATACCAAGCAACGGAAGAGCAGAGGTTGCATTCTGCACCCCTGCTGTCCTGCATGCAGTGCCATATCCTCAGTGTCCATGCTCCGTGTGATGGGGCAGAGAGAGCTGAGAGGGAACTGGTGTGAGCAGTCACACTGCATGTTCAAGTAAACTGTTGTGATAGCCCTTCATCATGGAAACTCCTCAAATGTTTGTATGACTCTACATAGTGGACAGGTCTCCAGTGGTGCAGAAAGGGCCAGTCGTGCTCCACCACCTTCTGCTCTCCCCAAGCCCAAGGAGCGGCAGGATTGTCTGTGTGGCTGGTGCCCATGGGGACCAGCTCCCCACAGCGACGTGCGGCTGGAACGGGGGCCGTTACACTGTAAGAGAGTGAGTAGCAGGTCTCACAGTGAACCGGTCTCTTTTCCTGCTGTGTCATGTCACTCCGGATGACTCCAGAGTAAGAGGGACATGGGGAGAGCTGGGTTAATGTGTGTTGCGGGAGAGCAGGAGTTGTAGTATTGAGGGAGTCCTCTCATTTCAAGGGAATAAACAATTCCGGTGTTGGAGACTTTTTTTAAGTTGTTAACTGTCTGTTTCTTTAGCACATACCTCCCTTTATAGGGTGTCTCAAACAGTAACTCCCAGTGTATGGTGGGGGAGGTGAAGGGGAGGGTGTTGCTTTCCCAGCAGGGCTTGCAATTACAGACGTGCCAGGTAGGACAAAGCATTCACTGTTCGATCTCGGTTTGGCAGAAACCGTTCTGAATGGCAAAGCAGATTCCCTGCAAAGGCATTGATATGAAAGTCATTTAAGATGCAAGTCAAGAGCCCAGACATGAGATGTGAACAAGACTTATGGGGTCATCCAGCCTGTCAACCTGTCTCCATAATGTGACTGCTGGCAATTTTGTTCCACTCTCTCAGGCACTTAGGGAGACAAAGACACAGCAAACACAGCTCTAACTAAGCAATTGATTACTTTTTTTTTATGCTGTTCTGTGTTCTAATAAAATTGGTGACATTTTGGTTGGTGTCGGTGACTGACTGTGTCTGCTTTCATACCTTCATGTTATAAGTTCCTGAGAGAAAAGAGGGTGAAGTATTGCACAAAGGTCATCTGTCTCTTCTAGCTTCTCCTGCCTGACAGTCTGGTATCATATTTATTATCTCTGTATAGTGGGTCTGTGAACCCAAGTGCAAGTGAACTTAGGTGACATTATCTGTATCTACTCTGATGTTATAAAACCATATTTATCAGTTTAATGCTACATCCATAGCATAGTGGAGATTATGGTAAGTGCAGTCCACAGGAGATGGTCTGAAGCATATGAGTGATGTTCAGGAAAAGATCCAGCTGTTTGATCTTGAGGAAATCGTAGTTTTAAAGATATATGGTAGCACAGGAGCTCTTATGTTTGAGTACAGACAATGCAGAGATGCAAATGCTAATTTTGTTTCAGTGTTTACTGCATCGTTTTCCTTACATGTTTGGAAAACATGAGTCAAAGAGTCTGTGTACAATCTCTAGCGCATCAGTCTTCTCCTGCAATTCGCTCTTTCAGCTGCCTACTCAGTTGGAAGCATTATTTTTATCTCATGTTTAAAAATGAAAACATTGTGACTCCCTGCTGTGGTTATGATTTTAAGCATTTAGCTATTCTCAGATCTTGAGTCTTGGCTGAGAACAATTCCGCAAGCTGGTTCATCCCTTTGGCCTCAGATACATCCTTTCCCATAGTCATTGTCCGAGCATCTGATATATGTGACAGGGTGAAGCTTGCAGTTTCCTACAGATGGTGTAAGGATCGTTCAGATTTATGTTCAACTGCAACCCTTGGAATTTGGAAAATACATAGCTTTCCAATGTGTCACATAATAAATAATAAAACAGGAGAATTTAAAGTTACAGGAAAGCATATGCTACAGATTTCTTGCAGGTGGTACACTGTGAGCACTGAGACACCAAAAACCCAAATGATTCAATGATAGTTTCAGATGGTTTCATACCTGGTTTCATCACTGCATTTACTTTCCTTACCATCAGCCTCCTCACACACATTCATTTTGTTCCTCATGTGCCTCAGCTCACCTGCAAACTCCTCATCTGTTTTGGCTCCTCTTAGAAGCCTAGTAGCTACTTGCTGGGCAGGAGATGGTGTTTCACCACCACAGCGGATTGACTGGTGGCACCTAAACAGCAAATAGCTTCTGGCTCCTACTGCAGCCTGTTGACAGGGCAAGTGAGCTGGGTTGCATCTCCTTTCAAAACATTGATTTTTACAAACCTGAAGAATGTCATATCTTTGAAGTTTTCATCTCTCCATCAAATGTGATAGAAATTAGAAGATGAACTCAAAACAATATTCTGAGAGTTGTTTGAGGAAACCTGGCAGAGTAATCACACCAAAAAATCCTTTTAAATCTTCGTAGAAACTTGTATATGACTGGAAAATAGCAATCCACAAGTGAATGTAGTTTTTCTTCCCATACAGACTTAGCTTTAGATCAGCATGTGAGGAGCCAGGGATAACCAGGGACAGGAAAAAGAAGACATGAAGGACAACTGTGCTGGTGAAATAGAGTTCAGGGCAGGAATATTGAGGATGGTAAGAGTGAACAGATGGAAAGGAGGCAGACAAAAAGATGATTTCTGAAATGGTTTCCCCAAAGACCTCACATCACTTGCTGCTGTTTAGAGAGAGGACAGCTGTGGTGCAGGCAGGCCCATGGGAGCCCCAGCTGGCTGCCTGTACCTGCCAGCTAGCTCATTTTGACAGCATGAGAAAGGAAGCAGCTTCAGCTTGGCAGCTCTGAAAACATTTTACTAAAATAAAAAAGTTTGCCTTCTTGGAAGAGCTCTTGGAAGCTTTCAAAGCAAAGAGTTCAGATCTCACTTTCCCCTCTTTGGGATGCAGAGGTCAAAGTTTGATCTAATGCCAGCAATTTGTTTTCATTTTTGTTAGAAAAGGTCTCTTCAGGAGTGAGGCAATATTGATGACTTTTACAGTGAACAGCTAAAGTAAAATGTCAGCACAGCATCTGTGGTGGCTGAGGGAGCCTTTACTCTCTCATGGCTCTGGAAGGAGAGCAATATTGAGTTAAAATGGCCCCAGGGCAGAAAAAAAGATGAGCTCACCTAAAATTAGATTAGAGCTCTGGCAACAATAAATCATTTGGAGAGAAGAATGAAAACATTTTATGTGTTTATTTGCCTTTTCTATTTTTATTTTTATTTGCTTAAGTGCTGGCTTATATGAGAACCTAAGTGACCCATTTCTAGCAGAAGCCTAGTGCAGACAGTGTCATCCATGAAGGTTTTATAAAAACCTCTGCCATTTGAATTATGTTCGTTTCTCTTCAAGCCAGAATGTGATATCTGACCATGTGGTGTCATTGTCTGTAAACAGAAATAGTTTTGTTTCACTCAGATACATGCCATCATTGCTCTTCTTCATTATGCTTCTTCTGTACCATTCTTTTGTCCAGTCCTGCTCAATGGAAAGTTTTTCAAAGTGTTGCCATTAAGTGGGGCCAGGGCTGAGTCGGTGTCTATCACACCATGGCGTGTGTAGTTCATCATAAATGGATTCTTAAGGTCCGTTCAGGCAGGTATTCTCAAAAACAGTATGCTCATTTTTCAAACATTTAGGTATGTTGCCATTATTAATTTCTCCACTCTGTAGGAAGTGATACTTGAGATACTGTGGATTCCCCTGTTTTGTAACCTCACAGAAGAGAATATTATTTCTCTATTTGCATATAGCAGTATTCTGTAAATTGCACATCTAGCATCATCAGGTTTTTTTCTTCAGTAATTGACTCTATATTGATAGTTTTGAAAACTTTCAGTCCTAGTTATTGTGTTTGAATAGAAAAATAGAGATGCATTGATGATAAATCAGTAATTATTTTTATTTTATCATGATAATAGAAATCAGCAATGCGTTATTTTATATCTGTCTCTATTTTCTTTCATTATAGCAAATGCTGTGCACTTTGAGGATTTTTCATCTTTGAAGTGTTTCATAAGCATGAGCTGGATAAATACATGAGTATTACCTTGGGATGTGCAACTGTTCTTACTGCTGTTCACAAATGAACAAGCTGCAACATATAACATGATTTTTCTTCCTAGTTTGGTTAATTTTTGTAGGTTTGCATCATGTTCCAGGTAACTTCAGAGTGCAACAAAACTTTTAAGGATAAAATATTATTTATATTATTAAAATAATATTTATATTATTAAAGCACCTGTCAAGCATAACCAGAGATGTTTGGCTCTCATCTGGACAATTATATAAAAGGCTGTTAGTTTGGTTTATCACACTGTTGTAAGGTAGAAGTCTGTGGTGTGTGTTTTCATCAGCAATGAAGATCATCTTTTGAGGAGATTAAAGCTAAAACCTATAGTTCTATTATAGTAAATCTTCCAGCCAAAAGTTTACAATATTTCCAGACAAAAATAAGATGCTTTTTAGCATAATTGGTTGTTCTGTAATTCCTGTAATTAATGTAATGATTTTAGGATTTCTTATACATTCAAGAATCAACAAATGTTACCATTATCACCTATTTTGGTGCCCAGATAGCATGAAAACCTCAGACAGCATAGGAAATCTCTGCTTTTTCCTAAAAGCAATATAGTTTTGTGTACTGTAGGCAAACAAAGTTCTTATATGAGGAAAGTATATATCTGAACACTGCCTGGATGTAGAATCCTTTCTTAATCAGTATACATGGATCTTCTGTAAATAGAAAATGTTTATCTTGAAGGAAAGGTAATATTTCTGATGGAGTACTGCATTATTAGCCTTTACAGCTTACAGTAAGATAAAAGAGGTAATTGTCTCTTTAATGCATCTCTGAAGCAACTTTTAAGCAAAGACAAAATGTACCTTAATAGAGTCCACAAATTTTTTTGGGTAGAAAACAGAGTCAAATTGACAATGAAATACCGAATTTTTTCTTAATTAATCCTTTCAGTGTCAGCATAATTGAAGAGTGTTATCTTCAAATCTCTTTCATCCTCTTTGTCTTCTGAAAGCATTTATCACTATAAACTGATACTCACCAGAAAAAAAATGGGGGAAGGGAAATGTGCAGCACTAAAAAAAAAAAATTGGTTTGTTATCATGGTCATTAGAGAACCGTATAAAGAAAGATTGTTGCTTTGTGCCTTCATTAGCAACCTGACAGGAGCTCATGGTCCATGATAGATTTGTTTGCATAATTCCGTCTATAATTTCTCTTCTTCTATAAACATAAACAACTTCAATTTTTAAGTATCTAATTATCTGGAGAAACTGTTTCTCTAACAGTAATTGCTTACTGTGCTATTGAAACAGATTTGTACAGAAGGTGTCCATCTGTGTTCAGTGCTGTATTTTTTTCAGCAGATACTGCTCTCCTGGAAACATTGCAAGGGAGATGTGTCTCCTTTTTACAGAGTCTTGAAAGGAATGGGAGGGATAGAGCCCTACTGGTTTAGATACTTAGGTGTAGTGCCGTGTTCATTAATATTGACATAAGGCTTTGAAATTAAAAAAGAATTTTGAGAAATAGTAGGGCCCAATTAAGAAGGAGTTTTCAGCAATTGCAGTAGGACTAAGCTCAAAATTGTGATCTGGAAGCAATCCACAAGGTTATTATTAGTTTCTGTCCAATTATTTTACGTTTAAGTTGCTCAGAAACTTAAAGCTCTACCTACAAGCACACTTCCAGTTAGACAGAGTGTTTCAGCCCGAGAGCATCTGTAAGGCAGAGCTCAGCATTATTATCAGCTGCCTTAGAGACTTGTGATGGCTGTGCCATGAAGGTGCCGGTAGCAAACCTAGGAGACTGCTCTTGAGATTTATTTTTTTCCCCCTAAATCACATCTGGAGAAAAGAAGCCCTCTGTTTGTGTGCATGTGTGTGTGTTTTGGGGGTTTTTTCCCCCATTTTATTTTATGATTTGGTTCCAACTTTAGGCAGATGCCTCAGTTGAGAGATTTTAAGTCATGTTTGTGCGTTGCAGAGGAAACGTTCATTGGGATCTCTGCTGTTCAGGGATGTTCTCTGTCTTTCTTACAGTGCTTTTTTAAAGGTATAAAGGAGCAGAGAATTATGAGTGTGGGGAAAAATAGGCCATAAAGCAAGAAACTTGCTTAGTTCTGGTTATATATTCTGTATTCTTTTTTTGCAAGTTTAAGGTCTTGCTTTTAGTTTTTCACCGTTGTATATAGCGTATGTTTAAGAATAGCTCCAAGACCTGTCCATCTCCTCAGTGTTACCTATTAGCTACCCATAGGGAGCTTACTACCTGAAATTTTGCAATTTGGATTTCATTCCTCTACTGCTGGAGGAGGATTCCGTGACTGAATATTGCATTCAAGTCTTTTTGAGAGGCTTGCTGGAAGACCCATGATGGGGCCTTAAAAGTTTTTGAATTTCTACTCTTCAAAACACTAAATCCTTTTGTCTCTCTGACATTTAACAATAGTGCTGCAGCAGTACTGAACCAGCATTCAGCATTACAGAATATCTGTAATTTAAATTAATAGCAGAATTAATACTATCACACTCCCTGCAGCATACTTGATTCTGAAAATTAACAATCAAAATCACTTTTGTCAAACAGCTTTGTTCTTCCTCAAATTACTTGTTTAATTATTTAGCATTCACACCAAGAGAGAGCAAATATTGAGGGAAGAGAACACTGGTAGACTCAGAAGCCATAAGACTCTTATGCCTCTTATAAGACACTTATTTGTGGCTTTCTTTCAAAGCTTCTCAAGTTTTGTTCAACTTCTCTTATGCTAATTAAAATCTAAGCAATTTCTGACAGAATTCCAAGGGTTTCACAGTAAAATAGAGATTTTTAAAATTTTATTTTTGTTTTAGAGAAATAGTATGTGTTAGTCTCATGTCAGTCAATGCACAGGAACAACAGAGAGAGAAAAGATTTCTAACAGCATTGTGCAGTGGATAGAACTTCAAAATAGCTTCTGTAAAAATTGCAGAGGCCACACTAAAATGTAGGGTACACTAAGTTATTCAACAATGTCTACAAAGAATCTTTGTATTTCTGTCTTTTCTTTGCCAAAAAGAGCCCTACAACATGTCTATTGCTAATTCAAAGTTGCATCAATGTGCGGTGCTCCTACTACTTGTGATGGAATTTTCCAGCACTGAATAATTGAGAGGTTTATATTGTAGTCCTTGAGAGCAAAGACAGATTTCATCTTTTCTTTTTTTATCTTTTTTCTTTTCTGATACCATCCTGCCATTGGTAGAACTAGTGGAGCCCTACCATGGACAGAAATGCTAGAAGGCCTGTCTAGAGGGATAGAGGCCATCTCCATCTCTGTTTTAGATATGCTGTTCACAATAGGTCTGTAAGCTTTGGGCCTCAGTTTTCTGTAACTTTTCTGCAAATGAAAGCTTGCAACGGGATGGAGAAGTAGAAAAGTGCAGGAGGGCTTTTGGGTCTCTGCTAATAATTGAAGAAATATTCTATACTGAGGGAAGGAGAAGGAGGGAGCTTTTGCCCTACAGTTGCTATTGACTGAGGATTTAAGAATCGAAGCACAGTTTGCAGTTGTAAAACTCAGTAGAACAGGACACTTATTTAGGTTGGGATGCAGTAGAAGTGTGTGTGAGTATGAGCTGCTTGGAGAAAGGGCCCACAGCACGTGTTCAGTGTTAGGGCAGAGGAGCTCAAGAATGACATCCCAGTAACTGAACCAGTGTTCTGCTGACCAGCCCTGATATGTTAAAAAGTCCTGTGTCTTTACCTGAATTTTATTCAGCCTTTGTTACAGGCAGTTATTGTTTGCCTAAATTATCCACAAGAGCAGCATCCCTCTGCAATTGCAAGGATATTTTTATTTTGACTCACTATTATTAGTTATATAGAATGTATGAATTTATATAGCAAATGAGCAATTATTTAAAGTTCCCATTTGATTGTTTGCAAGTGAAATAAGACTGATAGTATGTGTGTGTGAGGCAGCCCATGCGTCTTCCCAAAGAAAGGAGCTGGTTTCCTTAGCAACTGGCAAGGATACATGATACCTCTCCCAATAGTTCTTCACCTCTTCCCCAGGTCCTGCTCGCTGTTGTAGCTTGCTCATTATGCACCAGAGCAGATAGCATTCCTGCAGCATGAGCTAATTGTAATGCGTGATGGCTGTTAGCTGTCATTGGTATTGAACAGAAAATAAAAAAAAAATTGAATTTTCTATCCGAGTGTCTGGTTCTAACAGCTTAATTATTTCTCTTATTACTAGTGATACATAGTCCCTGCTGAGGTTTCACTTCCAGTGGGTATCTCTGGCATTTGTCTTTATGAATGATAAGGATAAACACAGGTTTTTTTGCAGCAGATTCTGGTGAGAGTTCTTTCATACCTGATAGGATGTAGATTGAGAAACGAAAGAGGTGGTTCTTTCCTTGGCCTTGGCTACCAGTCTAAAGACTTAGCTGTAAATGCGAGTCATTTTATGGTATTTCACTCCAGAACTGACAAAGAGAGTTTCTGTTTCTGCTTCTGCTTATGTGTTGATCGCAAAACATGACTATATTCTCATCAGGACTGTAATTTTCAGAATGGAGAGACAAATAATATATTGAAGTTCCTTTTTACATGGTGCCTTTTTCCTGGAAAGAGCTGAGATTAGACGTACTTTAACACAGCTTTTCATTCTGCATTTTTACACATTTAATGTATTTTTATTTTCAATGCAGTTCCCAGATCCTGATGTCTTGGTTACAAATACGTTTGACTACAAATAGTCTTTTGACTACTGTCATGTAAACGCTTAAGAACAAGGAAAGGAAAAGAGGCCAACCTGTGCAATAATGATTTTTGTACCATAGTCATACCAAGGAGCTGCAGCTAGTCTTGAGGCCCTCTGTGCTGAGAACAGTGTATATATATATATATATATACACACATATATATATATATGTATCTATATCTATATATGAAGAGATTTTCTTCTTCGTTCCTGGGACAGAGCAGAGAGCTTGAATCAAGGGGCTAAAAGAATTTTAAGGCAGCCACCATAGTGGCCATCCAATTCAGGGCTATTTTCCATCTCTAAAAATGTTCCTTTGACAGCTTAGGTAAATCAGAAAGGGAAAGAAGAAGCTATTACTGTGACAGCTGTTTATTCATTCACACCTGTAAAAAGTTGGAAGCCTAAAGTTCCCACTGAGTGCTGAAAACAGTAAGCAACTTTTGGGGTTGTACAGGTAGGATCCCTAAGTGTGTTTTCCTAAATATTACTGTTTGGATTAGTTTGCAATTTTGCAACTATTTGAATTTCTCATTGTCTTCAGTCTTGGTGTTCCCTACATATGCTTATACAATCAAAACCCACAGCCAATATGAGAAGTGAGTAGTGGACTTTGCCTGTGAATAACAACACTATATTCTTGTAAATAATTTCCCTCTAAAGGACCTTGGCCCTGTGGCATCGCTTAAGGGAAAAAATGAAAAAAAAAGGAGCCATTTCTGAGCAAGCAAATATTTAGGCTATATATATATACGTAACCTTGCTCTTTTTGTCAGCCTGTGTTATCAAAACAATTTAATATGTGTTTCAGCACTGTCCTCAGGGCTTCCAAGTAGCATGCTGGTAAAACAGAACATCTTCAATAGCATCTGCTTAGCAATGCTGCATTTCCGGTTTGCTCTTTGTTAAGAGTTACCTTTCATCAGGTACCAAGTCTGCAGGAGTGCAAAAGACTGGATTTTTACAGGACTTACAAAGGAGAATTGCACAAATTGAATTTTTAAGGTTGCCAAGTACTACTGCATAGAATAAGAAAAAGAGGGAAATGTATTAAATTATAGCAAGCAATGTAGTACTTCAAAATGATTGCTGGATTAATAGTTTGTATCAAATGGGAATTTTAATTCTGTCTCCATTGGAGAAATAGAAAGCAATTAATCTTCTGTAGCACATTGTGAAAAATAGGGGTTTATACAGGATCTCAGTGAGTCTGTTCCTTCACTTAACCTTGAGCTGGGCAATAAATAATTAGAAATGCAGCTACATCACAAGGCAAAAGAAATTTGGTGAAATACAATTATCATCTAATGCAGGAATTAGAAATCTGAATTAGGTTTCCCTATGTTCTTTGTTCCAGAAAAGTATGAATTTGCTTGTGACTTGTGCATAAAAGAGTGGAAACAGGTTTTACAAAGTGGGTTTTATACCCAAGCTATAACCAAATGATTTGTATTGCAGTGTTGACATAGGCAAATGCTCTTGTGCTCTCTCAGCTATAACTCACATAAAGCCTCTGATGATAGGACTCGTTTTATGGAGGGGAGACGGTGATGTCCAAGGTGGGTGTATTAAGATCTCTTGAATAATTTCCTGCTCCTCAGTTAGGGCACCATATCATCAGTGCTGCCTTCCATAGAATTTTCAGTGGTATACATGATATAAAGTTTCTGTTCAGTTGTGGTGAGCTGCTGAGGAGACTGAAGATACAACTGAGAGCTGCTTCTCTCCTGCCCACACAGCTTCACAGGACTTCAGCCTTACCCCTCAGTGCCACACTGCCATTCCTTACAGCTCCCATGCATGCCTTGCAGATCCAAAAGCAGTGTTGTTAACCTCGCATCACCTTGGGGCTTTTCAGGCAACTCAATGGAAACTGGTCAGTGAAAGGATCAATGAAGCATATATGATATGGGTCATCAGTTCATATCCTGGAGCAGTGCACAGGATATTCTGATAAGGACAGGTAAAGCATATAAGGGGAAAAAAAAAAAAAAGCAGGAGTGAAAAGAGCTCTATTTTTCTACTCCAGAAACATGCCTCAACACTGGTCTATAAAAATGGAAAACCATGAATTTGTTATGTCAGGGTCCTGTTCAGGAAGAAAACATTCCTAAGTAAAATAAAGCAAATATTATTCTGCTTTTCTTTGAATTGCTTATCTCTGTTTTCCAGAAATCTTTTTTTGCAATATAAGGAACAAGAAATTTTTGCCTAGGAAACATAGCTAGCAATGCCAGTGGGTTTGTAGGACATTGTCTTCACACTGGTCCCAGTAATTTCACTGAGGTAAGGTATGTCTGCAGTGAACCATATTTATACTTCCATGGTAGAAACTTCACATTGATAAAGTCTCATCTGCTTTTATCTGTTTTGTGTATGTGTTGATAGTGAGCTGTGGAGTATTTACAAACAAAATTGAAGAGATTTCTTTCTTTTAATAAATGTAATTTGTAATTGCCCACACATCCTTTCTTCTATGCAAGTTTGAGACTAATGAAATGGCTACAAAGGCTGACATGGTATGTTTCAATTTGACAGAGAATATGGAACTAACATTTGTACCTTCTTTCCCCTTTTTATCCCACTTTTTTTTTTTTTACTTTTTCCATTATAAGGAAGAAAATGAAAGTGCAGAGCTACTTATTTTTAATAAGACTTTTAGTTAGTTAGCCTATGTGTAGTCTTTTTAATCCTCAAATCAGTTTTCTGACCAATTTGAAGCCTGGAGAAGGGCATAGTGAGTTCAGTTTCTGTCTGCTCATTCTACTTGATTCCAATTAATGCATTGCATGACTTTACAGTGGTGTTTGGAATGCATTAGGCAGCCATTTTTGCCATAATATGGCCCATTGAGTATATAGAATGATATGATTTATTGGAGAAACAAATGTGGGCACATGGAAATACAGTTTGCCTTAGAGAATTGTTTCTAATTGACTAGTAAAATGCTATTTCCAAGTAGGTCATCATTAATCAGCAAGAACTCTTTTTCTGAGTTTCCTCCTGTAAGTGAAAAGACTCAGCACATCCATCAAATAGCAACTGAGAATATGAGGGGGAAAAAGCCTGAGTCTCCAGTTAGCAAAGCGGTTGTATTTCTGTGCAGCAATCCCAGTAGGGAGCTTTGCTGAGTGATAGCAGTGTTGGCTTTGAAAAGAAATGCTGAATTTCTAAATTCTCCTAGTTTTCTTAAACTTTTAATACACTTGTGGTGGCTACTGCATGCCAAGAAGGTGACTTAGGTGGTTCAAGGTGAACGATGGCACACAAAATGGGCTGCTAAACCAAAACCATTCTCTGATATCCCCTTAAATGGCCTCACACCTTTTCTTTTATCTTCTTTTCATTATGATGTGGTGTGAAAGTACATCAGTACTTAGTGAGCTCTAATCATGCTGCGCTCACTAAGCACAAAAGTAAATGCCAAAACCTTGTGTTGAATATGTGTTTTACAACAACATTGTTACAGTGCTTTCAGAAGCTTTCAGTCTGGAGATCTTTAATCTGGAGATGAAACAAGAGATAACCCAGTTTTTATACTATACAGTTGTATTTTTAAAATCTCAATAAGTGTTGTTAACCAGAAATGTGACTGTGGTTGATTTTTGTCTGTATTGTGTTGGTGAGAAATCTATGACACTGAGAGGTAGGACTTCACAGTGCACACTATGCTGGTGATGGAGCAGGGGTGGATATTGGTGGATCTGCTGTGCAAGTGGTTGATTTTGGATTTTGCTTTTGTAGATGCCAGAATATGTAATTTATCTTCTTGTTCGGGAATTTGGGAATGAGATTTACTTTTTAAAAAATCTCCCAGCTATCTGTTGTTTAGTGCAAGGTCCATAGAACCTAGTGGTTAGAGAAGAATATTTGCAGGGAAGGTGAGGCTTTCTGGATGTGGAAAAGCGGGAAATGTTTGAGTGTCCGTTACAGGAATCAGCCCCCAGAAAACCACCTGCTTAATTATCAAGTGTTGACTTCTTTTCAAAAATCTGAAAAACTAGCTTGCTGTAGTGAAACACAGTAGTCCAACAGTTAGGTGGGGTATAGTTTCATAGTTGGCTAAATGAGCAAAAGCCATAATGTTCCAAATTGGTCATGTATCATGTCTTTCCAGTGGTTTTGAAACTAGGAATACCTTTAGATTAATTTTCCAATGTTGCCTATGAATTGCTTAAGAAACTCTCTTAGTCTTGATGCACAGTGAAGGTAGTAAAAGCACTGTTTTAGGATTCAGTATATCAGCTGAATTTTTACCTTTGCTCAAAAAGTGTCTATCCAAGAATTTTCTATTGCTTTCCAGTGTCTAAAGAAGGACAGAACTAAGAAGAAGATACTGAATCTGTCTTTTTTAAACCTTGTTTCTCTCAACACCTGCAATTTCTAGAACTCCCTGTATCTATCATACTAGAAACACAGCCTGTGGACTGCTGGTGTCCTTGGGAAGAATTTTGTTGGGCCCAAGAGCTGCCTTTTGTTACATGAATACTGGGAACTTCCTAGTACCAGCAGTTGTCTTGTTTAAAAAGTACTTAAGATTTTATTTTTTCTTGAAAACAGTTTTGTGAAGTTAAAAGCAGTCACCATATGATAGAAGAAAAGGTGAAATAGGCAAGACTTATTTAAATAGTTCCCCCAATTTGGCTGCTTTCATGTGAAAACCAGCTGCGTCTTTTGACTTGTCCTGTTTTTCTCCTGCAGTGGAGCTGTGGGCCACTGAAGTGCACATACTTACATCCCTTCCTGTTCAGGTAATAATGTCAGGGATATGAGCCCCATCTTGCACAGTAGGATTTCCTTACATATTTAAAATGCTTTCCTGAACAAGGACTTTTTTCCCTATATCTGAGGCAAGATCAAGAGCGGAACTGAGTGATACTGCTTCCTGAGAAACAGTGAATTCTATTTGGATCCCAACTGGCCAGATAAGTTTGTGTGAAGCATTTTTTCCAATTTATTTTTCAGTATGCCTTGTGTCCATATGTTTCTTTCCAAAGAAGAACATGCTTTATACAATTGACTAAAGCTCCACGTGTGCCTTCTGAGTATGAGGAGAACGTGCCTAAGTAGGTACGTACTCCCCCATGCAATTAAACAAGGAGGAAAGGTAACTTGTGGCTTCAAGCACCAGTTCTCCCCAGGGCAGGAGGTTAACATTTGACAAGATGAGTGCCCTTTTGAAGTGTCCCAGTAAAAGCAGATGCAGATTTCATTGAGGCTTAATCTTTTGAAATTTACTTTGCCTACTCAGCATACTTCTCACAGGATTTTTTCCACAGCTTACAAAGGATCCATCTGGAGAAAATTACTAAGCAATGTTTACCAACCCATCTGTGCTCTTGAATGTCTAGACCTGTGTAAGGGCTGAGGTAAAGTCTTTATAAGCTGTCATGCTGAAAAACATTTTGAAGTCCTCCTGTGGTTTGCAACATAGGAAATATGAAGATTAGAAATTCTGCTGGGGCATTTTTCAAATTCATTCAAATTCTTCAGCAATTTGTAGGGCAAATTCTGTTGCTGATTATTAGGGAATTAAATGCTGCATCTCATTTATATGGGCCTAAGTCACTGGAATTAAGGTTGTAAGGACTACCTTTGCATTGCCTTTTCCTGATTTCTGAATATTTAACCATGCCACCCTAGTGCTCTCCAAGGCCGTACAGACACAAATGCAGCGTCTGTGTTCCCATTTTTGAAAGCTGAAAGTGTGATCCCTAAAGGCAATGCAGCTGTAGCCAAGCAATGACAAATTTCTCAGTTGTCAATGCTTGATTTTCATTTCAGGTATCTGCTGGCCTCTGTACAGATGTCTGTGTGTGGTTTGGTGCAGATTTATTTCTCAAACTTTTTCTTACAGCTTTAGGAATAACTGCAATTCCCTGCTGAAGGGTTCTTCGGTAGTGAAACTGCTGTGTTCACACTGTGGAAGACAAGGGCTGGTGTGAAGGGAACCTTGGGGAGTATGAGACTTCTCTTTACTTTGGGCCTTATTCTACTGGTATGAACTGACATTTGGACAGGTGCATCTGCACAGACCATCCTGCACCATCAGAATTCTTATTTGTGTGCAGGGCTTGGGAGAGAATGGTGCTACATGACTAAAGTGTATGTAGGTTTTCTATCCTGGCTAGTTCAGCCTTTGGTCTTGAAAAGCAGATTATTATCTACTGAGTTAGAATTGTATTTTTATTTTGTCAGTATGTTACAATAGAGCCTTAGCAAGGAGATACCAGTTGCCTTTGCTTGAGAAGTAATATCGATCCCAAGAAGAATAAGAAGCTTTTGTCTTCTTGTTACAAAAGATTGCAATTTTGACATAACAGAAACTGAAAAATTGAACATATTATAAGGCAGAATTTTCCTTCCACTTGAAGGGCAGCACTGGAAAAAGATGCTTTAGAGTTACTAGGTGTAAAAGCAGGTGGTAAAATACTTTCAGCTTTTATACTGTATTTACCATTTATGGCAACTTTCCAGAACCACTGTCTTAGGCCTGGGAAACCTGCTACTGCTTTCCTTGTAGACTTAAGGAACCTGACATGGAACATTTCCAGTTTTCATCTTGTTTGTGTTGCTCTAGTTGCTAAAGCCCTTGAGTAGAACCATGGCTAGGTATTACTGAATATGTAGTAAAAAAGAAGGGAGGTGGTGGGGACTATGTATCTCAGCAAATTTCAGAGACCACCTCCTTTCCTTTTGATGGTGTTTTCTGTTTAATCTTTCCTTGCAAAGAAAATTGTGAAATCGTAAGTCCATCACACTGTATTACAAGATCTGGGTTTTGTTCTTTTTATGAGATCTCAGAGGCCCAGGACACCATTCCTGTTCTCCCTTTGGAAGAAAACTGAACTGCACCAGACACGCTGGCTGCTGTGGCCAGAGAGGCTGGGAAGCTGTCAGAGGAGATGGAGACAGAGCAATAGTTTTACAGTAAATTGAGCTCTTTAGGCAAAATAACATCTGTGCCTACATGGAAAAGTTAGCTTTCCAGGGAAGTGTCCTGAAAGATATATCAAAGACTGCAACATAGAAATGGGTGTTTGGGAAGAAGTTAGATTTGGAACCTATTTAAGGGTGAAATTTTCCAGGGGACCGAGGATATCTGGATTAGAGGTTATGGATGGCAGAAATATAAAACAGCATTTTCTGGTCACTTTTACTACAATTACTGGAATGCTGGGGGGGTTATTTTGTTGCTTCAGGACAGCAAGCTGAAAGCAGGTGATGGGTCAGAGAAGGGTATTCTTGTTTCTTCTGTCATTGAAATAAAGACAAAGGCTGTGGCAATTACTGCTGCCTCCTACCCAATTTGAAGCAGAGAGGGGAGAATCCTTCCCCTGCTCAGAGGTGAAGATTGGCAGAATATTTCTGGTCTTTTGGTAAGGTAGAATTTGAGGGATGCTGCAAATGTTCCTTTATTTAAGTGACAAATGTGAATCTGAAGCATATAGACAAGAAAAAGAAAGGGGAGGAATTCCTTGTTACACTTTTGATATCCATGTTGTTACCAAAGAAACAAAAATGCTCTCATCCTTCTCCTTTGCTTGAAGAAATCTATTTCTGCCTTGTATTTCTATTGTGTGGTAAAAAAAAAAAAAATCATAATTACAGTGTACTAACCTAATTCTTCTACACTGCATTAAGCTTAAAATAATGTTGAATCCATATTTCCATTAGCTAGCAATGAAAAAGCTATTAAGACTAAGGCTTAACACACAATCAATTCAATTCCTGCAAATGTTTCTACAGAATCATGGTGCTGCAGAGCTGTAAATAACTGGAAGAAATAGCCTGAAATTTGCTGTAGTATCTATACTATGCAAAATTTCAATTCAAGAAAAAAAATGTTCTTTCTTCTAATCATTATATTAGAACTACAAAGGGGGCAGGTTCAAAAAGGCGCCGAGCTCTTCTTTTCTATATGCTTTGGGGAAATTAGGAAAAATAATTATTTAGTTTTGTCACTTTTGCATTTTCTCCGAGCCTCCATCTGTAGAGAAAGTGTTTAGCTCACTTACTTTTAAAGAATCAATCTGTATATAGGTGTTTTATATAATTATATCATTTTAGTTATGGTGCCACTGGGACATTTTTCATCCAGAGACTGTAAATACAGAAAAAATGTCCAGTTCTAGGACATTTACTGGCATAAACTCCAGAAATTACCAACTTTCTCTAAAAGTTAAATGAATTCATTCTGTAAGTATTCAGTATCTGTGAGGTCCTCAGGTTGTACATTAATGGGTATCATAAAAATCGGATAGATATACATTATCACTTCCCAAGGGAGCATTTTGAATTAAATAAAGTTATAAATTCCCATTAGAAACAGCTTCTTCGTTAAACACGCTTTATCTTTTGGAGATAAGCTGGCAACAGTATAACTGCTAACAAAGTTCTTTCAATCAATGGCAAAATGTAACTGTTTTGGCCTAGTCATTAATTTCTCCTGTTGTTCTGAATTTAGGACCTGTAAAGACACAAAGATGTGCTTACAAGCATATCAGAATAGGAGGACTGAAATAACTGGAAGCAGCTACAATTTATTAAAATTTTCCTAGCAGTATGAGAAGAGCCTGCCATGGGGCTCTCTATAGCACTGTCCACGGATGTGCTCTCTTCAAAGGACACCCTCTGAAGTACAGGTTGACTGTGAAGTCAGTCTTGATCTATGCTAGTACGTCAGAGGGTAGAATTTAGACCAAAGTGTCTTAAAATAGTTTTTCAATGCTTTACATTAGTTAAACCTTGCTGTGGGATATGACTTGGTCATCATGCTTTCTGTGCTCCTTTTCTGGTGCTACTCTGAGCCATGGGAGGAGCCTAGCTCTTTCTGTGAGATTGAACTGGTGTGATATGTGAATAAGTGTGCCCAGTAACTTTCTTTCCTCTGAAAAGTGGTGATGCAGGTGCCAGCATGGCTGTGTTGACCTCAGTGTGGCCAAGTCCCCATCCCATTCTGGGTATTAGCACAGCTAAGCCACAGCAGCACTTGGGTCACTTTACCTGTCCTGTCAAAGCTGTGCAGTGGCAGGCACAGGCAAGGTCTACAGTATGTTGACAGCCTATAGGTCCACAGCCTACAGTTTGCTTCAGTGCCTACAACCTGGAAGCAGGAGGCAGTTATTTTCCAGCTTCCACCTAAAAGGTAGTGTCTAAACTGTGATCTTCTGTGCCAAACTTTGTTCCAGAGCCAATTTGTAAATGCTTTGTATGTCAACTTTAGCAGGGAAGTCCCAACCACTCTTACTATCATAATGTTATCTTCTAGAGTCAACAAAAATATAGCTTTGATGTGTTTCTTTTGGTGCTCAGATGCCGTTGCATGTGAGGTATTATCATGAAAACCACATTATCACAGTAACTCAGGGCCTTTGGGCATCTGATGTTGCCAATTGCCTTCACTTCTTGCTGGTATGTAATTTATCACCAGCATGGCCTATCCTGCTAATATGTGCCCTTTGTGGGCAGAGGCGAAGCTAATATACTTTCAAAGTGTATTTGAATTGCTTCCATAAATCACAGCTGTCACTGTGAACAGTTTTATCACTTGCCCAGAACAATATGTTATGTTCATGCTTTATAGTCTTGATACTATTCTGGACTTTTATTTGTATAAATTGTAATGCATCATGACTTATTTTATCAAACAATTTTGAGCAGTCACAATTTTCTTTTTATTGTTTTATTTTTACATGAAAACTTTGCCTTGCTCTGTAAAGAAAAAAAATTTTTATGGGATATGTTTTATAGTTGTGATTATAATTTTTTATTATTAATTAGCTCTAAGAACACTTGCAGTTTGTTTTCTATTAGTTAATTTTCATTCTTCTAAGAAGTTCAGCTGGGGTAGCTTTGTTTTTATAGCTCTTTTCCTCTTCCACTCTGTGATGTATCAGGAAGAGCAGCTACATGGCAATCCTAGTCCATGAAGTTGGACATTGGGAAAGAGGAGCATCCCTGCCTCATAGATTTTATTTACTATCTGGGCAGAATATTCACCAAACTAATCAATTGTGTGGATTTAAAATAAAAAGCCTTGTCAGTCCGGAAGGAGTCCTTTCCCTGAATCATCGAAAAGAGCTGGGGGCATGAACAGCACTTACTCAGAGCTGTGATATGGTGCCCTGGCTCAGGCATGCGCTGGGGAGAGGGACAGTTGTGTCTCAGCAGCCAGACTCACTCACTTGGGCAAGGACCAGCTGTGCTCACACTGCCTGCTCGTCCTGTCCCTGTCCCAGGGTTGCTGAGTGAGACTGCTCCCATCTGCCAGCGCAGCCTCCCCACCAGGCAGGGGCCTGGTAACGTTACTGAAAGCTCTGCACAGACACAGGCTTATCCATCATATTTTTCTTCTCCTGCTACAGTGGTAGATCTGTTTATGAGTGTGACCTGTGACTGGTTTAGGACTTTACTGCAACAAGAAACTCTCCTCAGCTCTTTCTCAGTGATGCTCTGACATTAAATGCACTGTTTCTAGAACAGCCAGTAAAATGTCTCCTTTTTATGGCCATGCCTAAAATACCAGTGAATATTTATGAACCAATTTGCCATGACTTCTGTGATGGGGAAAAAAGCTTTTTTTTTTTTTTTTTAATTGATGCATTAGCTCATTCCAGAATATGAGAAAAAGGTCTATAACGTAGTCAGTTTTATGATTAAAAATTATTTATTTGCACCAGATATATTTACTAAAATGTGAAGACTGTATTCTTCTGTTTTTCAGTTTGAAGAAGTTATGCTAATTGTTTAAAATGGAACAGTATCTCTAATGTAAGGAAAGATTTTAGGTGTAGATTGAGTTCCTTGTCATGAGTAGTCTAAAGGTATGACTTAGGTTTGTCCTTTTACAGAAGTCAGTGTTTACTCTCAATTTGCTCCCAGAATGAGCAGTAGTTGCTAAAGAACGTTTTGCAGATGTGTTTGCAGATCCTGTGATTTTCTCTTTTCAAAAATTTTAGCTACACAGACATTTTCAGCAATTGGCTAGGCACATCAGCTACCACTTCAGAAATTCATGTTGTAAATTTTACATGAAGAGACGTTTTTGGCAGCTGCTTTGTGATTTGACTTTCAGCTGCCCCAGAAAGGGTATATGCAATGTTACCCTATCCAGACCATGTAAGCAAAGAGGCAAGTATTTTAGCCTAAGAATGACTTGGATGAATTAAATTCAATGATTGCATGTAGAGAAACACATCTATACTCCTGCCCACAAGCATAGATCATTTCATACGATAAGAGAAGCTAAGGATGGAAGATACTGCTGATTCTGTGAATAAAAGCACTAAGAAACCTGCTCTTCCCATAGAATACACTTCTCCCACCTCACCTAAGCTTGGGGAGCTGGCAGTTGCCTTTTAGCAAGCATTGCAAAGCCTTTGCAAACCCTTCCAGTTTAATTTGAAAATGTCCATTCATACTGGTTTGCTGACAAATCAGAGATTTGGTGAATCAGAGACTGTAGTTAAGACTTTCCTCTGGCAAATGTCTCTTACTATGCCCTCTTCCTCACTGTCCTGCCAGTATTGACAGATTTTGGGCTCTGGGAATTTGGCCATACCCTTGCAGGCACTGGCAGAAAAAAACCCCGAACATTTTTTTGGATCAAAGTAGGGTTCTCTATTCAATTGAAAATTATGCAAAGCTCTGTGTGTAACTCTTAGCAAATGCAGCGCTTAAAGGTCTCTTTTTACTATATATTATAATGAAGATCAGGTGTTTTTTCACTGACTTTATCAATTGAGTATATAGCACTTCTCATCGTTGCTGGACTTCATAATGTCTTACGAAGGTATCACTCCTCAAAACTTTATTTAACAGATGAGAAAACTAATAAGCAGAAAAAAAGTAATGCACTCAGAGTGTACCATGTCCCAGACAAGCAAAAAGCTATCAAAAGTTATGATGTATGCAAGGAAGAAGTTCTGCTGCTGGCTTGCAAACTTACCTTGACCACACAGCCAGGCTGATCTGCAGTATTTATGCTGAGTTGAAGACTCCATAAGTTTATAGTCTTTATTGTGCATTTTCCATAGCTCTGAATGCTTAGCTGGCATCCATCAGGAATTCAGACTTTACAAATACTTTTGACCATGAAGATTGTAAACACAGCTTTGCTGGGGTAGCAAAATACTAAGTGTGCTGTGTAACAGCAAACGCTCTGTGGCAGCTCTGCCCCAGTGATTTCTGAGAGTAGACATCACCTTGGAGAGACCCACGGCAGACAAAGCATGAATATTCAGAAGAATTTCCTACATTTAAATTTGTGCTATGTTTTGGATTTTTTTTTGCTATTGAAAGTAAATTTTTGCATCATTTACAGTTGCATAGTTGCAGATATTTTGAGGGGAGATGAGTATCAGCACTGATCCTATTGGTTTTGCAGAACAAGTCAGCATAAAATGCTTTTGCTTTGGCAGATCAGCCTTCTGAGGCTGTTGCCCTGGTTGAGTTAACCAGTGTACCCTTTTGCAGCAATAACACTGGACCAGCTATAGTGGCAGTTTTCCAGCTAACGTGCTGTGCAGTGAAATCTGGGGATGAGCAAGGGCATAGAGAGGTTTTCTTTCATATAGCTGAATTAAACTATGCTCTGGCTAAACATTTTGACATCTGTTGACCATAGACCTGATTCCAGGCTTTCTCAAGCCCACAGAAAATGGCATGAGTGAGGCAGGGACTCGAGGTGCTGATGTCTGCCCATTTCCCAAGCACTGCTGTCAGCCTGTTGTCCAATTCGGCAGAGACTTGGGAATCAATGTCAAAAATAAGCAGTCTCTTCTCTTCATCCTCCCTCTCCCTTTTCTCTTTCTTCTGCTCTCTTTGGGCCAAGATTTCTTGGCAAAGCTGTACAGTTAAGCTTGCTGCTGAGTGTAATTTCTATTACTTTCTTTCGTGAATACAAAACGAATCTGTGACTCCAGGTGTTAATCCTCATGTTTTCAAAAGTGACCCTAAACCCTTGTTAGAAAAGGCAAAGACGAAAGTTTACATCTGCAGTGCATTCCCCTTTTTTCTTTTTTTTTTAATGTTCATATTTTTCTGCCCACCCAATTCAAGAGTTGAAAATGCATTTCCCTGTGATATGGAGATAGGCTGGCTTTGCAGATATAGCTGCCTGATTTATCAAAAGGGTTTATAAAACTGTGTGAACAAGATATTTTGCAGATTCCTTGGCCAATTAAAACAAAAACTCAAATTCCTGTGAAATGAGCCTCATACCTCACACCCCCCACGTCCCCCGCACCCAGGGCAAACCTGATGGAACAAAAGCTTTGAATTGTCCATGGATAGTAAATCAAATTTTTTTGTTTGGAGGGGGGGGAGTTAGAAATTGGTAGTGTTCTATTTAGAACAGTTTTTCAGAGATTTTTTGCTTTTACTCATTTATTCCCTTCTTGGTAAGATGCACAGTTTGGCCACAGGGGAAGATAACTGCGCACTGGGGTGACTGCATCTGTAGATTTTGCCATTCACCTCCTTCCAAGGAAAAAGCTTTAGCTGGAAGATTGAGCCCAGCTGTAGTGCAGTCATCAAATGTATTGCTTTTGTACCTCTGGCAGAATTGCAATTAGTGTTTACATTTCTGCAGTGATCTGGAATGGAGTGGATGCCAGAACAGAGACTAACACAAAGTACTTGTAGGTACTTTACAGGTCTTTTGCCTTGCACTTCAAGGGGTAAAGGGAAGGGAGGGTCTTAATGATAATGATTGCTTTAGCAAAGGCTTAACCCAATTTCTTTGGGGACCCCTGGTGGCCTAGCGGTTAAGA
>JAWWLV010000088.1:48355730-48384338 GCA_035041135.1 Platyrinchus mystaceus | reverse complement strand
TGGGCTCAGTTCAGCGCAGGCTGTGTCTCACCTAAAAAATCCATTGCACAGGCTTGAAAGGTAAAAACACCTTTCCCTGATCTTCATTCGCGAAGACTGGCCACGATCGATTGATTGAACCCAATTTCTTTAAAGCATTTTTTAATTAAGAAAGACAAGAGATGTAAACTAGGGTCTAATGCAGGGGTCCCCAAACTTTTCAAACAGGGGACTGGTTCCCGTCCTCAGACACTGTCGGGGGCCGGTTCCCTGGCCCTCAGTTTGACGACCCTTGGTCTAATGTAAACTAGAAGGCTTGGTAATTGAAAAGCAAACACAAGCGGGAGCACCCTGTGTCTGTGTCACAGAATCAAAGTGGGTTACACTCCTCCCTGATTGCATTTTGGTTTATTATTTGCCAAGTATCTCCTGTTATTCTAATGACTCTTTCATATGGGTATATATATGTGCATTGGGCCATGCGTGAATGCAGGCTCCATCTGTCTTGACGCATTTTAACTCTTGTGGGTTAAGCAGTGGCTGTTCAGAAGGAGAGTTGAGAAATAAATTGGTTTCATATATTTTAGAACTGAATTTTATTGGAATAAATAATCAAATCTCCCACTGGAGATCCCCTCCTTCGGGGGATGAGTTCCCTGCCTTCAGTCCAGAGGTGTATTCAAACCAGGAAATCATTACTCTAAGATCAAGAAATTAGCTGATATGCTTAAAAGTGAAGCAAATGCTCAAGGGCTCTCCTGTGTAGGAGCCAGAGTAATCACTATGGTGCAGGCAAGTGCTTCTAATGTGGTACAAAGCCAGTTAAGGTTGATTGCTAACCCCAGTAGTCTTTGGATTGTGTTCTGCATGGGTGCACTTGGAAAAGATGAAATTTTTGCAGTTGGACCCATATGGGCAGACATATGCTATATCAAAGTCCTGTTGGCTTCAGTATCATTCTTGTGTCTGTTTGCATCTAGCTGGGGGATGTAGCCCATAACTTATTGTGTCCTTATGTTATAGGTAAATAAACAAACACAAGTCCTTTTGCTCAGTGATTTGATATCTATACGTGTATGCAGAAGCAGTGGGGAGGGCCAGTGCCATCAGACAGTAGCACTGCCTTTGTGTCAGGCAGTGCTTACAGTTGATATTGTGTTTATGAAAACTCTTTGTAAGGCTGAGGCACAAAACAAAGCCCAGCTTGCAAGGGTGAGAAGCAGGGATTGTCAGGTATATGGTGCTAGCAGTCATTTAACCCAATCTGCCCACAGTAAAATGCAGCACAGTACAGTGAACTGTGCATTACCAGCACACTGCAGCCTTCCTCCAATAGACAGGATGTGGACAGGAGCCTGTACATGGAGCTGCGTGGAAACAAACAGCATGGCAGAAGCTGTGAGAGCACAGGTACCATCATCTCTGACTGGACTGATGAGCAGCAGCCTGCCTGAGCAATCCCTGCTCAAAACAGGACTGTAAGCACTCAGCACACAGATTTTGGTGTACTTTTCATAAAAGTATTGTGCAGTTCTGCTCCTTTTCTCTGGGCAAATTATTTCTCTTGGGTGCTTACTTTTCCATCTCCAGCTGTTGTGTCTATTCAGAAATGCATCATCTTCAGTGTAGGGACTACAGCTATTCCTTGAAGTTTTCACAGCATGGAGGCTCACCTTGAGCTTGTACTTGTAGATATTTCAGCAGTATCAAGAGCTGATACCAAGATATCAAGCTGATATCAAGTGCAAAGTTATAGATAGATCAATGCACAGGCACTCAACAATTTGTATGCTCAGACCTGCCATTATTTATTTGGGGTCAATCCAGAAAATCAAACTAGTAGAAATCAATCTACTGAAATTCAGGGAATCTGTGGTTACAGCTTGCATAGTAAATCTGATCCTGATGGTTTTGTGTTTGTTCTTTTTTTGACTCATAATTTTGTTTTGGTGGCTAGCTGTCCTATTGCACAGTTCATAGGAATTTGATAACAAAAACAAATGGATACTGCATATAATTTTTATGCTATGGTCAGGAAGTATTTTTATAACAGAATGCAAACACAGACACAGGTGCATGTAGGCAGTATTGCACAGGGTACTGTTCATCCAATGAGCTTCACTGACTTGACCATATGTGCCTCCAGCCTGTTCTCTGTGCAAAGGATTAACCCATCTCCTGCTTCCCTTTGCATTCAGGACAGAGCAGTTGTGCACAATCAATTCACGTAGCCCCGCAGATGATCAGTAACTGGGACATTTATTGTTATCTTCCTGTATTTTGAGCCCTGTCACTCACACCTGCAGGTACTTTTGGCTGGAAATAATAGCCCTAAGTCTCCTTGGAAAGGCCAGGCATGTTATTCTCCGTGGGGGAAATGATCATATTGCCACCTAACTCAGGTGAAGAGATCATTCTGATGCAATCAGAAAGAAAAGTCTCTCTAGTGGACTATCTTGAGTTGTTGTTACTTGAGTGTTTTCATTATTTATACAAACTCCCGTGGGTAGCCTTGTGCTGGCCTACTGCATAATGCTGTCTGGAGCACTCATATAGATGTGTGTGTGTGTATGTATTCATACCAAGAGTTCAGTCACCCAATTTTTTTAATAAGGATTTGAATTTATACCAGGTGGAAGTTTATACCCGAGCTACAGAAATTTACCATTTTTTTAATAAGGATTTGAATTTATACCAGGTGGAAGTTTGTACCTGAGCTACAGAAATTTACCATTTTGCATAAAAAATATTCCTATGTGAAAATGAATATGTTTGTAACAAATGTTGCACTTGCAGTTTTTCAAAGTACATCTTTCTGGTTAGAGAGGTGAGAAGAGAGAAGGGGATTTTTGCAGTTTTCAGCCAAAACTATTGTTTGGGGTTTGTTTTCCTGAAAATAATAGTGGTAAAATAGTTTATACGTGCATCGTTTCTTCACAGTTTGCTGCAGATCTCAGCTTTCAAGAAAATTCTGTTTGTCTGTAAGAAAGTATGAACACTTTGAATTGAGCAGTCTTGAACATAATTTTATGCAGTCAAATGAGAACTCTACAATGTTTTGCTTGCAAGGGCATCCCTCTAGATGCCACTTTTCAATGTGAAGCATAACCTATGACACACCATATACCAAAAGACTCTTACTATCAACACTAATGAGTTCTTACATGGGTGTTTTAGTTGCATATTAGCTATTCAAAAACCTCATAAAGAGGAATCGCAGCAGACTACATCAGTATAAACAGTCTATGGCCATGGTAAGGGCTATAACTAGATTTGCATCTCTTTTGGTCTTTAAGCAATAAAGCTCTCTTAAGAGCAACCCCCAAATTCTCCAAAATTGTCTATTACCTGCCCATGGGTCTGTGTTTACTCTCCTTAATCGTCAAGATTGGCAGGCAGGGGCTGAGAGCAGAAGGATTATACTTGACTGTTCCTAGAGCTATTTGGGACCTCCCTGTTGTCATGAGAACCATGCACCAGCTTGCAATATGTGCCTTCAGCAGCTTAACTCTGTAAGATTGAGAAGGCTTCACCCCTCTCGATATAATGTCTTCCAGGTCCCATAGTACTCTCTTTGCAGGTACCTCATCTGGCTTGGGGCATCTCCAACACTCCAGTGTAAACCCTTGCTCATTGTACTGGCCTAAGGAAATGCCATGCCCCCAAAGCTGTTGAGCTGGTTCATGTGGCTCCATGGATTAACTTAGTTCAAAAGCATAAAATACTTTCCTCCTCTCTTTCTATTTCATCTGTGTCATTTGCTGCCTGACTTTTTTTTTTTTTTTTTCTTCTTTTGGTCTCCAATAAAATACAGAAGCCTCAGATTACCAAAACAGCTGCACATGCTCTGGGTTAATGCATTTAAGTCAGGCTCCAGGGTCTGGGCAAGTGCCAAGATCCTGGATCAGCTGCTTTACCAGAATTAGGCTGCTGTAATGGAGCCCTGCATTATTGTGTTGCAATTATTTTGGCTTACAGCTGGCTGTTCACTCTATTTTTTTACTGAAGTGAGATAAAAAGATTTTGTCTTAAAAATAGAATTTTCTTTTCGGAATCTTATAGAAGCTTGGAGTTACATACCATGTCTGTAAGAGGTGCCCCTCTGTTTATCTTCAGATTTATCTTCAAGTAAAAGGGAAAGTAATATTTGTCATAGTTTTTGAAGAGCAGGAACAACGCTAAAAGGTCTCAAAATATAAAACAAAATTCTATTGAAACAAGAATAAAATAAGTGATTAAAGTATTATATAATTATATGATTTTAAGTTCTCAGCAAGAACAGGTTTGTTTTCAACATCAAGCCACTTACTAGTAGCAAGTTCTTCTTAAAGCTGTCCCTATAATTTGGAAATCCTTTGTGTAGAGAAATAAAAGAATGGATCTAGATTTTAAACTGAAGAAAAACATTTCTCCAGCCTTGAATCTCCTGTATTTGTATCCATTCAAGCTCTTTTTGATGCCTATTTATATATATTTCTTGTCAAATAACAGCTCTCTCAGGTTCTCCAATTGATAGCAAAAAGTAAACTGAATGCAATCTTTTATCTTTGAACTGTTCAACTGTGCCCTTCTTCATGTTCTTGTTAATAATGCCAGGTCTCCCAGGAGCACTCTCACACAATTTTATCACATAAGCTTTTTGTTTGACTTTACCTGCAGTTCCCCTAGAACATAAGGGATGTGAAGGGGGGAGCCAAAATGCCATCCTGCCTTAATTAAAATTTTAGTCTCAGAAGATATTACAGTATGTGATTTCATTAGTTATATAATGAAAGTATTTAATCATACCTCTTACTTGTCTGGGCCTTTTTACTTAGTAGTGAGGTCACTGAGTTTTAAACTAACTCTTTTCAGGTGTGGAAAAGTAACTGTGGGCAGTGTATGCATCTTTAGGTGATCCATAAATTCATTGTATCCATGATTTTGCATGTTTGCCCTAAAGGTAGTTGCTTGGATGATGAAGTAGAAGGCACTAAGTAAGAGTTCATCACTCTTTGCAAAACGTTTTCCCTCCATAGGACAGCAAGCATACATATAAATATTTTTTAAAAGATAATGCTACTCTTCACCTCCAGCACTTGGAACTTGGCGTCATAGTAAAAGGGTAAAAGAAAAGATAACGGATATTTCTGTGGCATGTAAGAAGCTCTAAATCTTACATGTACTATGTGGTGTTACTTTCATCATTTCTCATTGCCATAATCTAAATCACCAAAATAGTGGGCTTTGTACCTCCCAGATGAACCCATGTGTTTAATGGAGTGACTATTCTCGAGGAAAAGTGTGCACAAAGCATCCTATCTTAGCTTTTGTAAAGAAATACCTTTTTCTGGCTTATATAGGAAAAGCA
This sequence comes from Platyrinchus mystaceus, assembly GCA_035041135.1. Taxonomy (NCBI): domain Eukaryota; kingdom Metazoa; phylum Chordata; class Aves; order Passeriformes; family Tyrannidae; genus Platyrinchus; species Platyrinchus mystaceus. The sequence goes on along the minus strand of JAWWLV010000088.1, from coordinate 48,379,009 downwards.
GAGTTAAAAAAAAAAAATATTTATGAGGCTCTGATCCTACACATCTTTTGAAATGGGAGGGTTTACTTTGCTAGGGGAGTTGTGATATTCCCGTAATTTTTTTTCCCATTTTGTTAGCAGCTTAGAAGTGCACCCAGTTGGCAGCATTTTCTAAGTAGCACATGAAGCCAGCTATGCTTCAGATGCTCTGTGCTTTGAGTTTCTCCCAGCCCCCAGGGTTGCAGAACAAGTAAAACCAGGATTTCATATAGCTTTTTGAGGAAGAATAAAGCAAGAGGACAAGGAGGAGCAGTTCAGCTAGGTAAGACAGATCCTACTCTATCAATTGAGCCAAACTCACCACATGGGGGATTTCAGAGCTGTTATCTGAAAAAAAAATAAAATTCTAGTCTATCAGAGTATTTTCAGCTAAAAAAAAATATAAAAACTGGTAAAAACCAGTTTTTACCAAATTCAACAAATAGATTGCTCTGAAATAATCCAAGATTGCAGGAAATTTCCCAATTTTGTTTCTTTTTCTTCTGAAGCTAGATGAAGATATTTTTGCACTGTTCCTCTTGTGGGATTTGTAGCTTTGTAAACCAGAGAGAGAAAGAGGGTGAAGAAGATAGACAAACAGCCTTTTATCCAGAATTTTTCTTCTTTCTTTCGTGATAATAAATCTTACTGGCTCATGTATATACATCTTGCTGAGTTTCTTAATGCAGCTGAATATGGCTCTTTCTCTGTGAGTCTGACAAGTCTGGCTGTTGATCTGTTACCAGGTTTGGAAGTGTGAATGTGTTTTTAGCAAAGCTATGGACAATTTAGGGACCGGGAGCTATGATTCTGGCAGCAATTATGTTTCAAGACTCAAAGTTCAACATCCTGCAGTTTTATAACCCCAGCTCTACAGAGAATTATTGGAGTCACTGTCATTGTAATCACTTTAGGAATACAGGGTTATGTGCAATGGTATGTAACTGGAGTGCCATTAGCTAAGAATTGTTTTGATCTCACACAACTTGAATGAATCGATGTCATTCGTTTTAGATTTTGAAAACAAAACTAACGTAATACCCCATGGTTTCCCCTGCAAGCTGTACTGCTGGAGTGGGATGTGCTTTTACCTGAAATTAAAGAAGCCAAACTGTGAGTCACTTCTATGAAAAGGCTTCTCTTGTTTTTTGAGGGTCTGAACTTGCAGAGTGCTGTGGGAAAATGACTCTGTGTGCTGCTGTGGTTTTTGAAATGTGCTGTTTTATGTGTGTTATAAGCTACCTCATACCTCCAAATTTTCTGTTGCTTCTTAAGAGTCCTTTATTTCAGGCATAGGTAATCACGATGGTTTTTTTTCCTTTCGTATGTATGTGAAAACTAAATAAAATAATTGCTTGGTCTTACATTTTGAGGGGAAAGGATGGATTTTTAGAATTAAACTATTATGTATTTGTCCTTCTAGCTCAGATGGTATCCAGTTCATACCAATAAATTATCTGTGATGTCTTCAAGTAGAATATAAAGTTCAAATATCTTACTAAGTGAAGACATTTTTATGTGGATTGCAAAGAGAAAGCAGACAGAGTAGGAGTGGATTGATCAACTGCAGTAGAATTGCTTTGCAGCATGCTTTGGATTTTAGATCCAAGCTTAAACTACAAAATTGCTTACAAAGTATTCCAGATTCCAACTGCACAAGGTGCAATTTAAATCTCCAAACTCACAGAAAATAACACCAGGAGGGAGACGTTAATTAATGTCTTCTGTGGTAGTCTTCCAAACTGAAGATGCTTTGAGGTGAGGCTAAAATCAAAATCAGCTTAAACTTATAGATTAATTTTAAGTTTTTCATGAGACGTTATTCCATCATTTGCAGTAAAACTTGCCAGGTAATGGTCAACTGCATAATGAAAAAAAACCTCAACATTTTCCTCAGGCAAATAATTGTCCACCCATTTCTAGCATGTAACTCCTGGACATGAGAAGCCAGTTTGAACACAGTGCCTTGGAGAAGCACTTCTCTAGAAAAACAATGCATAGGGATGGTATTGTGATGTCCACGTAGGAGGTAAAACACCTGGTGACAATCCAGTACTTGAGAGGCTCACGTGAGGTAAGGAGTATCATAGGAGGGACTGATAGATCTCTGTATCAGAGGGACTTGTTCTGGCTGCCAGGAAACCCTTGGCTGAATTCCTGCTCTTGCTTGGGTTGGGAAGGGATCTCATTATGCAGCTTCCACAGCTTGGCCAGCTGTCCTATGCAAGGTTCTCCAACTAGGCTGTATTTACTCCTGTCTTACAGGTAACATTCAGGGTCTGTTTGAGAATCAAAAGGTTCTTTGTGATGCTTAAGAGGATGTGGTTTAGTGGTGGACTTGACAGTGTTAGGGCAATGGCTGGACTTGATGAGTTTAGCAGTCTTTTCCATTCTGAATAATTCTTTGAATCAATTCTATGACTGTGATTCTAAGACATTGTTTGATCTTGCTGAACAGCTTGCTTCAGTTTTTTTCTTTCTTTCAGTATTGCAAATCCTTTGGGATGGACTAGCTCAGAGCTTTTTGTAAAAACTTTTGTCAAAACTTTACCAAACATACTAACGTGTATGACTGAATTGTAGTTTTACAGTGGCATTTCTTCTTCTCTGATTAGTAATTTATCATGGGCATTTAAAATTTCTATGATTATAAAGTAAAAGCTACATCCAGCCACTTTAATACTTTGCCCATAGCTTATTTTAAAAAGTAAGGGAAAATGTAGCGTAGCAAAATTGTGGGAAAGGATACTGATCATATTCTTCAGTCTACAAAGTCTACTGAGCAGTACTCCAGGCAGGGAAAACAAACTAAAATAGGCCAGAAATAGCCCTTAGAATATCCACTGTACACAGGTGAGCAGTGCTTGTGGAGTGAACTGGGTGGCATTGCCAGTATATGATCAAAGGGAGGAGAGACTGGGAAGAGGATTCTGTCTCACATGCAAAAGATTAGTCCTTTTCCTTGGAAGACAGGAAGAGCGTTAAGAGCTAACTGACTAACATTTTCCTAAGTATTTCAAGTCTAGAACATGTAATTTAATGATCTGAATAATACTGGAAAAAGACCACATTCTAATCATAGCTTTATTCACAGAACTTCTTATTAAACTGATGCATATCTTCTAGCAAGATGTCCATCCTTGTGTTAGGGGTTTCGAGTGATACAAATGTGCTTCTTCTCTGGGTAAATTGCCTCCTTGTTAATTACAAGGGTCTGTTGAAACTTTAAATTTTATTTCTAATCTGAACAGTTCTAGGTTTATCTTCCAGCAGTGTAATTTTATTATACCGTTTTCTGCTCTGTTCCTGAACTATGGTCGTGGTTTAATCCCAGCCAGCAACTCAGCCCCATGCAGTCACTCATTCACTCTCCCCAGTGGCATGGAGTAGAGAATCAGAAAAGCAGAAAGAATGCATGATGTCATATGGCCTGGGATATCCCTTTAGTCAGTTGGGATCAGCTGTCCTGGCTTTGTCACTTCCTTGGGCACCCCCAACCTCCCCTGGTGGGGTGGTATGAGAAGAAGAAAAGGCCTTGACTCTGTGTGAGCACTGCTCAGCAGTAACTAAAACATCCCTGAATTATCATGCTGTTTTCAGCACAAATCCAAAACTTACTCCCATAGTAGCTACTAGAAAGAAAATAACTCTGCACTGGCCAAAATCAGCACAACTATCGACTTGCAGATGCCTCTATGTCTTTTGAGTAAGTTGAGCAGAGTGTGAGCTCATTAGGTCTTCCAGGAAGAGGTGCATTTTCTGAGCTTGGAACATGTTTTTAGCTTTCTTCTCAGCTCTTATCAGTTTTGGGGGGTCTTCTGTAAAGGTAAAGTTTCTGTGTGCAGAAACTTTTGCTGTTGGACTGTTTTCAGGACATTGCAGGGTATTCCCTTGTGTTTGCACCAAGAGGTGGTGCTTGCTCCCCTTGGCTTTTTCATGGGAGCTCAAGTTCAATATCTTCCCAGTGCTCCTGGCAGTTGCAGCAGAGGCTGAGATGGTCTGTTCTGGGGCCGGGGGGGCAGGGTGGAGGGAAGGTAGGGAACCAGAAAGGCACTGCAGTAGTTGCAGAGCAGGCAGGAGCATGACGACATCTGTGTAGCATTTCGCCCAGCTCAATCACCTGGCTTGAGGTTTCCCTTTTGACTTTCTCTTGGCCTTTACTTGTCTAAGCCACTGAACTGTGTTGCCAAGGTACCTGCATTTTAGGTGGCACTACACTGAGTGAAGTGGAAAGGAAGCAGTTGAGCTCTCAAATCATGTCCCATCAAAACCACTGTGATTCTATGTATTTGCATCAGATGTGCTTGGATCTGTTCAAGTCGTAAGAGTACAATAAGACTTGCAGTTCATAGACTCAACACCAGACTGCTGCACTTCTCAAAGTGCTAATTACTCTTTACCAGCAGTGCTGATACACGTCTTACAAAGCTGTCTTGCTAATACATGCTTAAAATCTAAAACAAGCAATGAAACAGTCCCTCCCAACATGGATGTGCCATTCCTGAAGTATGTATGCTGAGGCCAGCAGAGCACCAAACATGCTTTAATTACAGCTCTGAGTGACACTACTGGTAGAGGTGTCAGACCACTGCATTTTGTGATTTGAGCTGCCAGGAAATTAAAACATTTGTGGGTCTTTCATGCGTTCTTTCTCCCCTGGGCTGTTAAAGTTAGATGACTTTCAGCATGGTGATGCAGACTGTAAAGGTTCAGAGAATTACACTGATGGTATGACAGCCTCTTCCATTTCAACTGCAATCCAAGGCTCATCTTTCCTCTGAGGCATTCATTGAAATTCTGTGCACGATATGTTCCTCTAGTTGTTTAACAATGTCTCTCATGTTTGCCCTGATTTAAAAAATCCTCCTTTGTAGCAGAGATAACATAGAGCAGGATGATATAATTGCAGTAAAGAGGCCCTGGAGCTTGCAGTAATAGGATGGTTCATCTGATGTGTACTGCCATTAGAAAATAACCCACGTATGTATGTTCTCAGGGGACAGTAAAGAGGCTTTTAAGGATTACTCTGTATGTAGTATGAAAGCTAATGAGTAAAAGAGCAAGTGCAAAGAAAACTATTGCTGCATAAGCATTGTGCCACTTCCAGTTCTCACTTATTTCCTTACACCTCTGTAGCTCCAAAACATCCATCTCTGCCCAGTAATATGTGGTTTTTCATGCACTACAATCAGTTTGAGACTTTTGCAGACTTTTAAGAATACTGTTTTATTTTCATTTCACTGAAAAGTGAAAAGCATGGCAGAGCTAAGTTGACGACTGAAACTGCTGTGTGTGTACAAAATAAGTAATTTTGGGGGAATAGCACTCTCTAATGATCTGTGCCCTAAAAAAAAGAAAAAAAAATATTGCTATAATAATACAGTTTCACAAGCATTACTGAAAGGTTGATATTGGCCTCAATTCTCTGACCTTCATTCTTTTTCCTGGGCATTGTGCGGAAACATATGAAGACATAACACAGTAAATACTGAAGGACTTGTTTCAAATGTTACCTATAGAATTTGGGCTGTGGTGGTAGGAGATCCAGAGCATCTGGTTTCTGATGTTAACAACTTTTTGTCCAAATGGATTGCCACATAGCATGACAATTGTTCCACTTGCATTTGTGCTGAAATAGAAGCCATTTAGCAGAACAGACATTGACTTCTTTGTTTTGTCACAGCATTTTTTCTCTTGCTTATAGAGCTTGTTATAGATAAAAAAATTAATTCACCTTTTAATACTCTGTACTCCCCCGTACTGTTGGAATATATTTTTGTACCTTGTCAGATTTTTGTGTTCAATAGAATGGATGAACTTGGAGTTTTCTTTATATATTTAACATAGTAAAGGATCAGGCTTTGCTATCAGGTAAAATGAGGTGGCCTTACTTGGGTTGTAGAACTTTGCAGAGGACATTGGATTTTGACTAAATGCTATACAGGGGTTCTGCAACAGGGTCTGACATCCATAACTTCATTTAATTCCAACGGGTACTGATCATAAATAAGTCCATGAATATTAAGTAAGAAAGAGATGACAGCCAGCATTGTTGCAAGAATAGACGCATGCCAGTAAACCTTATTAAACATCCTTGTTTCTGCCCACAAGTTAGGAGAGTAAATAGTCAAGAGTACCTCCTTCTGGACCAAAAAAGGGACTTATTTTCCCATGAATCTAGGAGGATTCAGGATACGACCTCTTTGCTTCCATCGAATCAAATTGGAAGTATGTTAGAGTGCGTGTGAGGTATTTTTCTCTTTGTATTGTTGCTTTTCTGTGTCGTCAGAGGATTGCAAAGGGCTCACGGAGTAGGAAAAAAGGTCTCATTTTCAGGGTTGCAGGCAGTACTCTGCATGTTGGGACAGGGGTAAAGAGTGTCCATGCCCTATGTGCAGGAGAAATTCCTGAAGTCCTTGAAGAGTAATAAGATTGTTAAATTAATAATTCATAGCCTAGTAGACTTCAGCTCTTAAGCCCATCTCCTTTTCGTATTCCTGTACCTAAAACATGGAGAGGTTATGTCATGTACAAAGCAGTGTTTGATAATACAGAGGAGATTTTCAGGGTGGAGAGTGTGTGTATCATTGGAACTAGATGATCTTAAGGTCCCTTCCAACCAAAGCCATTCTGTGTTTTTGTAATACCCCTATGACATCATGCCTTCGTGTTTGTCATAAGTGTAGCTCCTTCAACATTTCCGTAAGTTTTTGTTTCAGTCTGATACTCATGTCTGTATAGGATAATACATTTGTCGTGTTTGGAGAATGTGAAACACAAAACTGGGGGGAAGAGAGAGCTGCGTATTCAAACATACAGCAGAGCATTAGCAGTAGTCTGACTAATGGTAATGCAATCATATTTACTAGACATAATGGAATTGTTTTCTATTTGACCCGAGTGGTGTCTGTCTGTCTCTGCAGAGCACCAGTCCACCCCCTTGCGCCAGTGCATCATGATCCAATTCTGTGAGCCCAAATCCAATGTTCAATTACATTCCCCAAATGTGTCACCTGATCCCCGATCCACCATCCATCTATCGCTCTTTACACATCTGGGACTTACTTTAACAACCACAAGTGACATGAGATGAATTATCTGTTGCTGCTTCTGCTGGCAGTTGACACCTCTCTATTAAACTTCCAGTCTTGCAAATACCAGAATAGTAGTGCTAAATTTTTTATTTCTGTCCTTTATCCCTCCCCCCTATAATTGGTCTACTGGAGCAGAAGAGGACTTGCAATTTTATTATTGCTGTATAAGCCTTCTGTAAACTCAGTTACAGCACTTCTGATGTTGGTAATTTTTATGACTAAAAAATATGCTGATGCTGTATTTGGGCATAGGAAAAGAGCAAATTTGAACGTTTAATAATCTGGTGATTTTGGGAGATGTTTGATGCTATATCCCAGCCAAGTTAATCACTCATGGAATTTATTTTTTTTTTTTATTTGCTCAGTTGACTGGAGACATTAATCTCATATCTGTGAAAAGGCATTTTTAATGCCAAAAACTTGATCAGAAATACCCAAAATTTCTCTGACATGGAAAAGATTTTGAAGGAAAGCTATCAGTTGACAATAGAGCAGCAGAAACAGAGACATTTTTACTTTATTTTTCTTACATAATGAAGAAATACCCAGATGATGATTTTCAATTCGTGAAGTATATTGAACCATGTGTCATATTCATGAATATAAATTGAGCAGACGTGACACACATTTTTCATATAAAGATGACACAGAATTGCTCCTTCTGGTAGTTCTTTGTCTGAAATATGCTTATTCTAAGAACATCACTATGGAGTTAATAGTGCACTGCATAACTGCATGTTAAAAATAGGAGTGCTAAAGAAACATCTTAAAGAGAAATTATTCCTAGATTTATAATACTTATGGTTTGCCACATTTTTCAAGGACAGGATCTCTCTGCATCTTCCTTTCTTTTCCTGCTTTTTCTGCAAAATTCTTCATCTCTTAATATTAGCATCACCCAGCCAGCCCACTTCCATCTGTCTAGGCTCATTCTCAGGCTAGATCATATTGCTGCCAAACAGTGCACCATTCGTGCTTCACTTCCCATCCACACTTTTGCCTCGTTAGCAGCTTGGCCCTCCAGATCATCCAGTCTCTGCCCATTTCTCAGTTAGTCCTAGAGGAGTTGTCCCAGGAGAAAACCTGCAGTATTTTGGTGATTTTGAACACAGAGTTAGTCATAGGTTAAAACAAAACCATCAGCTTCTCACACTTGTGCAGGCACTTGTGTGTAAGCAGTGTTCCTACTGAAAAATGGTGAGGACACTCTCTCATTTATGATTTTCCTCCTTTGACAAATACAAAACTAGTAGGATGGAACATGACCCCTAATATGCTCTAATTACATAAAAAACCCCTTGCAAATAGGAGCCAGTATGTATACAGATGTTCTTCTTGATTAAAATAAAGCCTTCTCTGTTTACATCATGCTAGGAAGCTGCATTACAAGAAAGATATGAGGACAAGATAAGAAATGTGACCTGAAAGAAACTTTCAGATTAGACTGTAAGGCCAAGTACTGGTGTCCTTGAAGTTGATGGGAGTTTTGCCTCTGAAAAAGTAGCAAAAGACAGTAGCACCCTCTGTCTCTTTAAGGATTTACAGTCCTGCACTGCAGTCAGACATCCCTCGAGCAGGTCACTGCCACAGGGTAAAAGAGCATAAAAAAGGTGTGCTGCCTGTTCATGTTAGCCTGCCTGAGCTGTCAGCTCACGGCATTTGTTTATTGCACTTCAATTTTCCTTTCCAGTAATGCTTCTCTAGAAATGAGCTTTGACTAATTTTTTACTAATGCGGAGAGAAATGATGGGATCATTTGCTGCTCCTTAGAATGGTTGTAATTTTGCCCTTACAAGCAACAGGGAATTGAAGACATCTTTCTTCTTCCAGGTTACCAATCTGTCCTGCCGAACCAGCAGCAGGGGTTCCAGGGTCTCATGGGAATGCAGCAGCCGCCCCAAAGCCAGAACCTGATGAATAATCAACAGGGAAATCAGGTGCAAGGCATGATGGTGCAGTATCCAGCCATGTCGTCTTATCAGGTACTTAGGAACCCTAAGGAAAGACTGCTTTTTTTGGAGAGTGCTTAATTGAATTAAGTTTTTGTATCATTCAATGATCATATAGCTTCATTTGGACAGTGTGTGGCAGGAGGACTCCTGATGAATATGTCCTAAGTCAAATCGGTTTCTTTGCTTCTATGTTAACATAGTCTTAGTATTCCTGGTTTTAATTCTGAATTGAGAATACTTCAAATGAACTATTTATTACATCCTGCAGTGAGGGTAAAATGTCACAAAGAATGAAGGAATTAGACTTCTTCCTGTGAAGAAAATTAATTTTAAAAAATATAAGAACATTGTTTATTTCTTTTTTTTGCCAGTGCAGTACTGTTTCCTGTAATGAAGTTGAGGGCTTTGCCTGATCGAGTTAAAAATTACTCATCTGTGGAGACTCCTGCCAAGGATCTCACCATGTCTTCTATAACAAGCTGTAGCCAGATGGATTATTGTTTATTGGGTTCTGGGGAGAGGGAAGGCAGTGTCTTGATTTTTACCAGGTCTGTAAGTTCCCAGACTTATTTCCCCACCCCTTATACCTAGTTTCTGTGAGATATGCGAAGAACATGTGAGAGGTGTCCTGTGCTTACATTTCCTACTGGTCCCTCTGGAAAGTTAAGAAACTAAATGACATCTAACTCATTTTAATAGATTGCACTGATTGAGAAGCCATTCTGCTTTTCCCTTGACTTCTCTGAAAACACTACAGTAACCCAGATGGAAATGGGGGAATTGCCTGTGGGTAAAATATTCCCCTTACATCTTCAGAATTACTGTATTGAAAATGTGTTTTAAAGGTTAATGATCAAGTTAGAGGTTTAGACCTTTTACATGGCCTAGATATAGCAGGGTTGAGTCTTTCATTTGCATTGCTCCCAGAAGTTCAGAGTCCGTTAGGTCATAACAGAGACACTTCCTTGACCTAGGAGCAGAGGGAGTTCTCTTTAACCCTTCTCTAACAAAAAAATCCTCAAGATGAGAATGGTTCTGAGCAGCACAAAATGACACATTTTGGCAGAACATGTAGTATACTCAAATTCAGCTAGAAGGAACATAGGGATACTGGGAACCTACTTTAATTTGCTTATTAATTGCTATCTTCTTTTTTTCCTACACCTTTCTGTATTCCTACGTAGGTGCCAATGACCCAGGGTTCTCAAGGATTGCCACAACAATCATATCAACAACCAATCATGCTACCTAATCAATCAGGTCAAGGAACACTTACAGCCACTGGAATGCCTGTCTACTGTAATGTCATACCTCCTGCCCCACAGAACAACCTACGGTTGATTGCCCCACACTGCCCATCCAATAACGTTCCAGTTATTTCTGCCAGCTGCAGGACAAACTGTGCGAGCATCAACAATGCAGGGTGGCAGGTCAAGTACTGACACTGTGGCTTAGAGTGGGTATATGAGGATAGCGGTGCATTATTTGACAAATAAATCATGGCCTTCAAATGAAGAGGAACACAACAGGATAAACAGTTGAGGGCATAAGTACTGACTATGCTCAAGTGATTTGCTGCTGGAAAAATCTGTAAAAAAAATAGAAGTAAAATAAATTTTGAAAAAAAAATGTTTGCTGGTTAATGGTGCATATTTTTGTCATGTCTGCTAGGTATGCCTTTATAGCTTAGCTAGTGACATGAATTCATTGAGGTAAGATTTTTTCCTACCACTGAACACCACTGTGTAGATTGTAATATCCCCGATTCGGAATAGTTTTGTACTTTGTGTTGAGTTTGTGAAGCTAAAAGTATTTAAAAATATAATAAAAATCACATTGTACCAAAGCTGTAATGGAAATGAAAAAAAAAAAGAAAACAAAAAGAGAATTACTGAATGGAAGGAATAATTTATATACACTATAGAGTTTTTTATGGATATATACTGTATTGTAGTGCTTAATCACAATAAAGCTATTTGACCTTATGGAGGAAGGTCATGTTTCTACCACCTGCTTGGTCTCCTCTGTTTCTGAGTGAACTTCCATTGGTTCTGCTTTGTCTTGTTTCAGGTGAAGCTCATGGGGGAATGGTGCTTAATGGGGTTACAGGAATTTGATGAGAAAACAATACACCTGTGTCTCAGCATGTATACCATAACAGCTAAGGTCACTCAGAAATTGTAGCATAGCCACATAGGAAGTATTCAGGGAACAATGTGCCAATTCATCTTAAACTAAGTTTTCACTTTTCCAATCCCTATTATGACCACTAATGTCACAGACACAATTCGCCACTGTTACAAGCCTTACTCTGTCATACCTTTCCAAGAGGCCATAAAACAGTTGTATATTAGAAGACATAGTTGTCCCATGGTATCCCATCCGCTGGATGAAAGATCAGTTGCTACTGATGTAGCAACCACAGTACCCAGCAATTCTGCTGCATAGATACTCTGCCCAGTCTACAGCTGGTACTCCAGCTGTAAACCATTTTGATGCTAGAAGATGGCCCAAGAATCTGGTCCATCATGTTCAAGTATGTGGGGATGAACAATAGATTCAGGGGTTTCACTTTTAAAACACAGTGGTTTGCCCGAAATTTTTAGAACTTTTTTTTAATTCTAGTGGTGTTTCTCATTATTGTGTCCACCTTTGCTCAGATTCTCTGCTTCTTCTAATTAGTTGGTTTTGATTCATAAATGCTGCATTGAGTTCTTAATTTTGATACAATGATGACAACATCTGAGGCACAAATGTGTTTATCAGACAAAACCCAGTGTTGTCTTTCACTTAAACTGCATTTTTGATAAATTTTGAACACATTTACAATAGGTAGGAGTTGAGCACTCCAGAATAAGGCATACACATTATGAAAAAACCTGAGATCCTTTTGTGTGTAAAATCTGTATGCATCATAATACAATTTTAGGTCCACCCAAGATTACAGCAGACTACAAGGCCCTGGGCCATTGTTAATCAGAATGTGAAAGAGCTTTAATTTTACATGTAAGATAGCTGACCTTTTCTTCACTTTCTACTTCAGCTGTGGAAACAAGAACTGGAGGGGCTACTTCCCATATTTAAAACACTTTTCTATACAATGAACAGATATCTTTCAGACTACAGTCTTTTTTTTACATGTGTGTCTTAAAGTGTGGAATTCAGTCCTGTGGGATCATAAGAAAGCCAAACACTGAATTTTATGTAGTGTAATCATGATTCATTTGCTGAGAGACAGTCAAGAGCATGAGCAGTTAAGTAAACACAATTCACTCTTCAATTAGAGGTGAAATGCCTTGGGAGAGCCTGCTGATTGATTTTTTTTCTTTTCCTTTTTTTAAATCAAGATACTGCATTTGAATTTTGCCTGTGACCCTGAGCTCTCATTTCAGATGCCCTGCATTGTATGGCTTATTTCCTTTTAGTGTTTTATATACTACAGAGGTTTCTCTCCTAGCATTACTATAATTACACGTAATTGGATTTGCTGCTGCAGAATGACTGACAGTGGAATGAATGGATGTCCTTCTCTGTCAAGACTCCACAGTCCAGGAGGAAGGACCTACCTTTAGGTGACCTTGTGCAGAACAGGTTTGTGTGTGCCCAGGCTGAATGAGAGGGGAAGGAGGAGGAATCTCTGTGCGCCCAGTGTCTGGAGAGAAGAGATGCTTTGGTTCTCACTGTATTTAGGTCCTGTTTCTTCTCTGAAGCACTACTGTTACCTTATTAATCTTCCCACTTGTCAGGGAACAATGAATGAATTGACTGATAAAAAAAAAAATCCGCTCTCAGCATCATAGGGCGATGGCAAGCTGGGCTGTAGGTGCTCTCAGTAGAGACGGGGAAGAGAGTTAGAAAGGAATGCCTAGGAATCCTTCTGTAAAGACAGACTTTCCTCATGTCTTTATTCCACTCTTGGTCATGTCCCCTTAGCAAACAGTATATCCTGTGCCTGACCATAGCCATGCTTTCCCACAGTTTACCTGTTTAGCTAGTACAATGACCAGCTGGTATAAAACATGTACTTAGCTGTGGGAGCAAGGATCCTGCTGGCTGACTTCTCTCAGCCTTGTGACAGCAGCACCTATCTAAACATTAGTGTACGTTCCTACTAAAATGAGACTTTAGCTTTTTGTGTAAAATTGAGCAGTTTTGGGAGGAGGTCACAGCCACCCACCTCAAAATGGCTTACGTCCTCTGATTGTCTCACTCTCCAAAGAGTTTGAATCTCCTTAGGCATATGAGGAAACTGAATCTGTTCTCCCTCAGCTATGGAGAATGCCCTAATTATTACAGTATCATATACATGGGGGAGACATTTCATGTGGTGGTGCACATATTTGTTTTAAGCTGGAAGAATTTGCATTTGAAGACAATTTTTTTTTCTGTATCAACTAAAGCACAAAAATTATCCTCTAATTTTATATTTTAATCATAAGATATTTTTAAGTCTTTCTCCTAAACTTTTTGTTCATTAATTATTTTGAGCTGGATTGCTTAGCACCCTTCTTCTATTAAACCAGAGATGTTTCAGCATTGTCAGAAGGGGAAGAAGAGGAAAAAAGAAGTGACCTGCAAATACATGTAACAAAAATGGGTAGGTGAAACTCAACATTTTCTTCTCTGTCTTGTGAAATATTTATAGGTAATCTCCATAAGAGGGGTGCTGTTAGATTCACCTGGCCAAATGTAGTTCAAGCAACTTATCAGTTGGTCACCATGAGTTCAGAGTCCAGCTCCAATGAAATTATTTACAGGACATACACTTCTCCTGTGGGGATGCTCTGTTACTGTGGGCTTGTTTTTCTCTAGTTTTCCCTTGGAATTTGGCAGACTCGGGCATCTACTCTGTGGCACCCCTCTTGTGGTGCTGGGGACTGTTTGTTGCATTTTCCTTTTGCCTGCTGCATCCTTTCCTGGTTACTTGTATATTGCTTTCTCCTTCTTTTTATATTCTATAGCTGATAGAATGTTCTCCCAAGGCCCCATACATGTTTAATTTGCTACTTTTTTTTTTTAAATTTATATTGCACTGAGAAACCAAAGAGGCATATCCTGAATTAAGCTGACTGCATTAGATGACACTGATCAGCCTCTTGGATTGGTCTAATTCATTTGGGCTGTCATTTGCAGAGGCTGTGCATCCTAACAGAAGCCAGATGCCATTTGCTATTGCTTTGCCCTTTTTGCTGCCCAAAAAGTCAATGCTTTTATCCTAAAACTGTATTCTCTTATGTTTCTGTTTAACTCTGTGTGAAAAACTTCCTATACTGAAGGAAGACTGCACAAATTATCCCAGCAGAAAGGAATGGAAATGTGCAGGGAGGCTGTAGAATGCCCAGAGCATCTTGTTCTCTGCCCCGAGCTGTAGTGTGGGGATCCTCCCTGACATGACCACTGAGCGCTTCAATAATATTTTTTCACTTGTGTTCCTAAAATGTGCACAGGTCAGTGTCTTTTCAGCCCCTCCATTTATTAAGCTGTGGCCTGTGTTGCCCCTTTGGGCTAATTATGGAGAAACCAGTTTCCCTCCCTTAATGCTCAGTGGAGAGGCTCTGATGGAGGGTGAGGCCCAGTCAGGGCTTGTAGCAGGGGTCCCCAAACTACAGCCCAGGGGCCAGAACCGGCCCCCGAGGCTGCCGAACCCGGCCCGCGCCCGCCTTCCCCGCCGCAATGATTTAATCCGCGCCTCGTTCTCCACCTGCCTCCAGGGGGCGCCTCTTGGCTACAAACTGGCCCCCGACCAGTTTGTGGGCAGTGAAACCAGCCCCCTGTCTAAAAAGTTTGGTGGACCCTGGCTTGGAGTTTTGGAGTGTTGTCTCTCAGAGCTCCTCTTGATGGGTAAGGGAGAGAGAGACTTGTTCCCTCGGTCTTCAGAATTATACCACTCATGCTTAGCCCAGAGCCTATGCTTCAGAAATGCTCACAGCTTCCACACCTGCTTAGCTCATGTTGTCTAAAATCACATTACTGGTGTAGGGCATGACCATCTAGTCTTGGGCAGTGGCCAGCTTAGGGCAAATATTGAGGCAATCTCGACTGGTGTTTCAACCGTTATCCTACAAGCCTCAAGAAGGTTGTAGCAAGGTGGGAGTCGGTATCTTTTCCAAGGTAACAGTTATAGGACAAGAGGAAACGGCCTCAATGCACCAGGGAGGGTTTATATTCGATATCAGGAAAAATTTCTTCACTGAAAGGATGGTCAAGCATTAGAATAGGCTTGCCAGGGAAGTGGGGAAGTCACTGTTCTTAAAGCGTTTAAAAGATGTGTGGATGTGGCACTTGGAGACGTGGTTTAGTGATGAACACGGTGCCACTAGATTAATGGTTGGACTCGATCTTAGAGGTCTTTTCCAGCATTAATGATTCTATGATTTATATCTGTATAGCAGAATATAGAAATGCCTTGAGAGTTTTGGAGGAGAAGACTCGCTGCATGCACATTGCCTGCGCCTACCACAGTGCAGGTGATGCAGCAGTTTGGGGGATGCCCACTTCCCAAAACAGGGCAAAAGATAGCCATTTCTAATTAAATTTCTGCCCCTGGTTTTCTTTAAGAATTGACTGTCTTCCTTGCTGATTCCTTTCATTCTTCAGAAGAGTGGCTGTAATAAGCCTTTGAGGCAGTGGACTGATGGTTAAATATTTAATGCCACACAGTGTTTCTGAGGATGGTTGGCCCTGCATTCAGTGATTGGCATGAACTATTGCTGTACTGCTTTGTTTTGCAGACCTTGGCTTACACACTGCTGAAAATACAACTTTCCAGTGCACATCAGAGGTGGGCATCAAACCCCACTCTTCTGGTTCCTTTTACAATATCCCACCAACTGTGGAAGGGGATGATTCCTCATTATCTCTCCTGATATAAGGAGAAAGGGACATAAGAGAAATTTTGCCTATTAAAGCAGCAGTTTCCAAACAAAAGGAAACAGAAGAAGAGCTCTTTTCCCCCCATTGAGTACATAGGCAACCTGTGCCATTTCTGAAATAAGTGGACATGGTTAGAGAAGAATTTTGTACTGAAAGCTGCTAAATACAGCCAGAAAGTGTTTAGCCCACAGAGGCAGAAAACAGCCTGAAGAAATGTCGATGTATCATTGCCCCATCTATAAAGCCTTTCCCCAGAAACTATTACAGATAAGTATGGGACTGGGAATGAACATCTGACCTGATAAAATATGCAGTTCCATAAAGCAGTATTTGTTACCCAATACTTAATAAGCTAATAATAATAAATAATACTAAAAATTCGTGTCACGTGACAGAGTCCATCCTGTAACAAAACAAAAACTCTAAGATCAGAAGGAGGAGGTGAGGCTAACCTTGGGTTAATTTACTTCAGTTTGTTTAGTGTCAGATGCCCCTGACTGCATGAGTAACTATAACTGACCTTACACAGCTGCTTGTTCTGCTATTCAGAGTAGGATGTAATACCACATTGAGAATGAAATAAACCTTCCAGGGAGAAACGCTTCATGATCCTTTCATCATCTTTCATTTCTTCTTTGTAGCATATAATTGTTCATTATTGTTGTAAAGGTTAATTAGGCACAAGCAATGCTTTTGTGCTGAGTGGTTTGCTTCACTTGATAATAATTGAATTTTTTTTCAGGTGGCTTTTGGTATATAATCTCTCATTTCATGTCAAAAGTCCTGTCTTTGCCAAGCCTCAGGTGTAATTGCTACTAAGAGTGGGTTTTACAGTGTTTTTTCATTGAATTAAGAGGGGTTAATTGATGTAGGAATTACAGGAAAAAAACTGCTAGAGAGGACCTGAGATTAGCTATCAAGCTGAAGAATGACAGGTGTTCTGGCTAAACTTATGGATGGGTTGTTGAAAAGTAGTATTGAATTCTTCCCTGGTTTTCATTTGGAGAGATCAGCTGCAAATGTACACTTAATGGAGCACTATATCTCAGTTGATCCTTGTGTTTTTAAGGAATAGTTTTGGAAAAGTAGGTCAAAAAATTTTGCCTTTTATGCTGTGGGTGCAGTTTTACAAAAGGCATTTGTAAAAAGGAAATGTAAGATGAAGGTAGTATATAGCAAAGATATACACTCTCTGTAGAGAAATTATATCCATTGAACTCTACTAAATATATCCCTAAAGAAATGTTTTAAAGAGGCTCCCTCAAAGAGTGCTGTGTATCTTGAGATAAAAAGCAGGCTTCACAGATCCCAAGGCTACATGGGTTTTTTAACCCTAAGGATAAATCATATGGGTGCGAATAAAGGCACTTTCCATAGCCAGGTTTTGCTTGCAGATCTGTGCCAGATCTTCTCTGCTCTCAGGAAACACTGCTTTTATCTGCATGGAAAACAGATGTACATGAACTCCTTCCATAATTTTTTATTTTTTTAGGTAGTGGCTTCTGAGTGTGCTAGGAAGAACACGTGAATTGATAGTAGACAAGATTGGAAATTTTCTACTTAGTTCCCATTAATTTTGATCTCACTAAGATCAAATCCTATGCCAGGTGGAGCTTGTAGGGGAAAAAGCATTCTGTGTATGTGAGTAAAATTTTTGTGATTATGAAAAATGGATTGTTTGCATTTTTCTAAAGCCTTTCAATTGAAACAAGGATTTTACAAAATTTCTCATAACTGTGCTCCTGTATTCCAAGCTAAGTGTTGCTGATTCATTGTGAGCATGATTTAGATGGGGAACAAGATGTCAGGGGATGGGTGGTCACAGTACAATCCTTTTCTATGCATGATCTTATTCTCCCGAGGAGGGAACAAATTGACATTGAGATGAAAACTTAGTGGGTAAATCTGGACAAATTCTTCCTTTGAGATAAAAACTTCTAAAATACATTAGAGAATATTTCCACAGTGGGAAAAAAAAATGAAAAGAAATTACTTTTAACTCTCAAACTGTGATGCCCATTATAAATGCCAGGAAGTCAGACCTTAAAGCAAAGTGCTGCATATTTGTAAGCTTCTTATAAATAACAGTTTAGAGCTATTCACACATACATTCTCAGTTAATCTCATTAACAGTAAGTAAAATGAAAATAAAATGAAGGCCAGCAAGCATCCAGAACCTTCCTGAGCCAAATTTTCAATGAGGGTCAAGTCTTGGCCACACTTAAGGTTGAGTGAGGTTTCTTTCATGTGAAGCAAGCAGAAATTCATTTGCATGGAGCTCACATGTGGCACTTGAACTGAGCTCCTGTGTGCATTAAAGGCCACTCTTTCATTTTGTTTCATCTGTACAGATGAAACACTGAGACAGACAGTGTGCTGTAATTCAGAACTGCTTCAGGCATCCACAGTTCTGCTTCCTACTGGGTGCGTGAGCCTGTTGGGCAACATATTCCCATGACTATGGGCTACACACAGCTTGATGCTTCTTTTGCTGGCATGGATATCAGAAAACCACATGTCATGGGGCTTGCTGTCATCTTCCACTAGGCTGAAATTACCAGAGTGTGTTTCAGAAACTACAAAGGGGTCCAAATGATATGGAAGACACTCGGGTAAATCTGGTTGCATGGATAAATCTGGATCCTTCCTGCTGTTCCGGAGGTGGAGAGGGGGATAAAAAGGACTCTTTTAAGTATTTCTTGAACAGATTATGTCTTGCCAGTCCATTGGGACTTAAAGACTGTATGTGGTTGGCATGTGGTGGAAGAACTTACTGCTGATGTGTGAATAAAGATGTTGCAGACATCAGACCTGTCACACAGCAGCAGAATGAGCTCTGGACATGAAGCATTCATACAGCACAGAAAAAATTTTGATCTGAGGATTGTTCTATTATTTATTCATGTGCTTCTATGCACCCCTGGACTGGGGCTGTATTTTTTGGGCAGCTGTCTTGCACTACACCAGATGTTTCTGATGCAGAGCTAGAAGTATGGCCCCTCTTTCCTTAAGAAATAGTTGGGCTTTGGATCAAATTTTTTTTTTTGGGGGGGAGGGGGGTGGGAAGGCTAGTTTTCTGAACAGGTGTATGTATCTCTTTAGCACAAAATGTCTGTTAGTCAGAGTAACTAACATTATGTGTAAAAGGAAGCTGCAATTTTTTCAAACCACTCATCCAACACAGGACTCTGCTGGAATAACCCTCTTCTCATCTATAAAGCATGAGCTTTTGAAAAAGCAGGGGGTGACGTTTAACTACAAAGGTACCAGAGGCTCTTTTAAAACATTTTTGTGCAAATACATAAGTCCTTTTTTTTTGAAACCTGACAATTTCTGCTGCATTCAAAAGCAGCAGAAATACCTGAGAGCAAGCTGCAGTGGCAGGGCCTTTTTGCTCAGTTTTGTGTGATGAGGTTCCAGTGTCTGTAACAGATTTTTTACTGTGTTTCTTCTCCCTTTTCTCTCCTCTTTGTGCTGTCCAGTTTTGTTCCAGGTAAAAAAGCTCATAGTGCTGGGAGCCAGGTGTAAAGAGTCACTGAAACATCTTACACAGGAAACAAATGGCTTGCAGATTCAGTGAGAGAGGTGTGATGGCAGCTAATTTTTTGGGAGCACATGAGGAGATTCCGAGCAGTTTAAATGATGCTGTGTGTTTCAGGAATGTGTGCTGAGCCCCTGGAGCTTTGTGTGGCAAGGTCTCTGAAGCTGCTGGCTAAAATAAGGAGCCTGCAATTGTGCTGTTTTCTGGAAACACACCAGCACCAGTGTGAGAGATCTGTGTGATGCCAATGTGGTTTGCAAATGAAGTCATATCTAGCTGCCTGTTCTCTGTGCATATTAGGGACAGTGTGGCAGTGGTCTTTGTACAGCAGAAGCATGAAAAAGCAGCTATGGTGCCAGAGAGGGCTTTCTAGTACCAGCAATATGTATAATATCAGTAGAAAAAAGGATGCCAAATTCTCTGGCACCTGTGAGATCCAGAAGATAGATGAAACAGATGTTAATAACCACACTGTGGGACTGGTTCTGTGGGAGAGGACCAATCTTTTGAGCTCACAAGAGAAACACAGGCAGAAAAGTCACCCTTTGAGATTCTCAACCTGTGCTAGCAACAAAGAACATTCTCTTTTGCTACTGCTGCTTTCATTTAGAAGAAGAGCTATTATCCTTAGTTTTTCGTTATAGAGAAATATCCTTTACAGAGATTTGTGAGGATGCAGTGTTCCAGGGTGGCATGAATCAATCTGTGCAAGTCCCCATTCTTCTCTCTATTGACACTAGGGGAGCCAATATAATTAGTGCAGCTTGACATCCAACTTCTATACAGTGAGATGTGGGAAAAGTGATACCCGGGACACAGAAATTATTCCAGGTAGGCCAGTGACAACTACTGGATTGCCAATGCCCTGTGCCAACTATCATTAGAATACACTCTTCTACCACCAAGTGTAACACAGCCTTTTTAAATGAATCAGTGCAGTGTGTGTCATGGATAGTAGTTGGAGAAAAGGCCTGAAGGTTTGTGATGCTCTCTCACAGAATGACTTATTTCTTCGAAATTAGTGACATCTTGAGCTAAGGGAAGACCAAGGGGAAGTGCTGGCATGTGATCTTTGCTGCTGACAGATAACGGAGCAAGGACTTTCAATTCAGTGCACTGAGTCTCTGAGTCCCATAAAACCAAGGGTCTCACACATTCTGTTTCTCAGTCTATTAACCACTGTATTTCTTCAAAACAGTCATTTATCTGTGTCTGGCTTCTCAGCTGGACTGTTTCAGAGTGCAGTGGTAGCTGTCAGCTTGTGAGAGAATTTGGGTCCTGCACCAGCCTACGCAGGAATTAAGACCCTGACAGCAGAGACCCACATTGTCAGTGGCTTTCAGATAGCAACAAATATCATCTGCCAGTACAACTGCCTCAACAGATGCACATTCCTGTCAGTCAGCTTTGGTTCCCATCCACATTTAGCTTGCAAATAGTGCCTAATGCCGATGGCCCCAGACATGCAGCTATGTGACCTTCTGGTCACTTGCGTGGACCAAGTCCTCCTGGCATTTGTGAAGCTCAGAGTCATGATAAAGCAGGCATCCTGCTCAATAATCTGCTGTGATGCTTAATCCTGCACTTGTTTCTTGCTTACTTATGGCAGCCAAAGTGGCATTAAGAGCACCCTGTGTCAGTGGCACTGGAATCTGGAGCTGGGTTTCAGCAGGCACTGGTGTTGCCTCCTCCCAGCCAGCACTCAAAACTGCTGGGCAAAGTCCAGCGCTGAAGTGAGCAGATACGACCAGTATAAATATTTCATATGCTCAGCTTTTAGGAGAGGCAGTCACTCCAGGGAATGGACAGAACAACTTTGCCAGTGCTATTTTTCCAGTCTCAGTCGGAGTAGACACATTCTCCCCAGAGATGCGTGCTCACCTCCAAACTGGAGCAGTGTCCTGATGGCTTGGTGGCAAGGCAGGCCTGATAGTCTCCTGCACAGGCACACTGCTGGGCTGCAGTCATGCCTCTCTTTGCTTTTAAACATAAGCTTAGTCCACTGTACAGAGAACACTAAATTAACTCCTCTCAGAAATGTTGGACTGCAAGTTAAGGATATAAAAGTGGCACTGGTAAACGCGTGTGTTTAATGCACTAGATGCTACTATATAAGGTAGCAGCATTTTTTTTTAATCCTTGTCATTTCCATCATGATTCTACAGAAGGAGGTAGGACATGTATAGAAGTTGTTTTACACTGACATTAAGTCCTTCTGGAAACCTTGCTAATTAAAATTGTGTTGTGTTTTAGTTTAGTTATGTCTCTGCTGTCAGTGTACATGAATAGTGGCAAACACCAAAAAGAACATGGACAAGTGTAAATAATTAGCTAATTTAGTGGTGTACTTGAGTGCTTTTTATTTTTTCACTCATTTGTACTTTCTCCTTCTTCTGAGTGCTTTCACAGTTGTGCATTTTTCTTAAAATGCTGTTCACCATTGAACATCAACTAGAAGAGAAGGAAAAAGTTATTTTTTCAAGCATGGACACCATCCCTGAATTTATCTCTGAATTTTATATATTTTAAATTCACAATTCCTAAACTCAATTTAATTATTTTTTTCTTTAGAACAATCGTCATAGCTACAAAATGGTCTTAGAAACAGGATGTAGTATTAACGGTATAAAAACAGCCATTGCACTGGAAAATATATTTTCCCCATGAAATAAGTTATCTTACATGCTGCTGGCGCTTAAGCTAGCTTTTGGCTAAAATACACACATTACTAAATGTGACTTTAGTTGGCACGTCTCTTTGAAAGAGCATTATGGTTGAATGTGTGCAGTAGAGTTGTTCATTGCACAACACAGATGGACAGGAAAACTGCCATCTCGATGATTAGATTTGCAAAGTCCTTACAATTCCCTGTTTTGCACAAGGTAATACTAATGTAAGCCAGAGCCATGAGCTTGCATTAAGGTGTCTCTGGTTTTCACATCTATGTCCATCTGTGTGCACAGATTCAACTTCTAGTGCATGCCGGTATCTACAAATAGCAGTAGTGGCATCAATATACAGAGAAATGATGATAGTGTCAGATGTTGCTAATGTGGATCTTCTTGACTGAAATATGCTTTTTCCTGTTCTCTTTTATTAAAAGTCTTAAAATTTCTACCCTCTTTCAGGGGAAGTGCTGATCCTATAGGAAACCCTCTCCAATAGTACCAAACTCTTGATAATTTTCCCCAGATGTTTCATTGTATACTCCCTGCATAAGGAGACTAGCCTCATCATTTTTTAGCAGATGGAACCACTTGGGTGAAGGGGTTTGACCAAGATCATGAAGAAAGTTAGCAAACAGCAAAATAAAAACCCCAGAAAACAAAAAGAGTGCAAGAGTTCAAACCACAAACTTCTTCCATGTAGCTGATGCTAAAACTAGGAGACATCAGCATGGTAATGCTCAAGGCTGTAATGAATTCCTCATCCCCAGTGTTGCAAAGGAAGGTGCAGGATGAATCCCAGAGGTAGGATTCATGCCTTGCTTATTCAGAGCAGCTTAACTTCAAAGATAAGGAGTAAAACCTGTGTGGTTCCACCCCTGCCTGCTTGAACCGTACTTTCCAACTCAATTCTTTGTTTCTCCTAAGAGGAGAAATAACAGGGCTGTTGATATATTGGCAACTGGAGAAATACAACTTAGGCAGATTATAGGATTATAGAACCTTACTTCTCAAGGTGTCAGAGGAGTGTATATATATATGTAGGTATATATATATATAGGTAAGTGGCCAGTCTTCGCGAACGAAGATCTGGGAAAGGTGTTTTTACCTTTCAAGCCTGCGCAATGGATTTTTT
>JAWWLV010000088.1:48329361-48348758 GCA_035041135.1 Platyrinchus mystaceus | reverse complement strand
AAAATCGTAGGGAATATTGGGTAAATCTGGGCACTTCCTTGGCTACAAACTGGTCACCAAGGAAGGCCCAGACCAAAACTACCACACTCATTTTATGGCATTTTTTAGTTTTTCTACTTGTGTTGATCTTTTTTATTTTATATAATTTAAATCAAGGGGGTTTTGTGGAGGAGAGACAAAATGGAGATCCTGTGATTCCTTGAGTAAAGCAGAACTGTATTTCTGCCCAGGTAAGAGGGATAGTTATCTAGGTCATCCAATAGAGGATGTCCCAAAATGAAGGGCCTTGAGCTGGCTCTTTTCTAACCATAAGTTTCCCTTGAGCAACCAAGGTAGTGAAGGTGAAACAGGGACCAACATAGTCCATACAGGAGGGCAGAAAAAGTGGAAAAGGGGGAGTATGTAGCTGTGCAGGACATTATTGTATCCCAAAATTCTTTCTTAACAAGGAAACCTGCATCTGGGTGATGCTATTCAAGGACAAGCTCTTCTGTTTGTGGTGATTTTTAGAAAAGTAGATTCATCTTTGGTGGTTTTCCTCCACAAAGCTAACTGGGGTCCTCCTTGTTGTACCTTTGCATGCCAGGTGAGAACTAGGGCTCCTTGTCATACTTCTGTCCTATGAGAACTATTGTTTTCTGTAAATCATCCGTGTTATGACCTTAGGTATTCTATATAGCAGTCGCAAAGCCGAAAATTATAGTCTATTTCTTATCAAACTGTCTGCCTTATAGAAAATGAGTGTGTCTGTAATTGGGCATGAAGTATTTTAAATTGGGCCATCAACCAGACTGCATCTGTTGTTCTCCTTATTATTATTCATTACACATCACCGCCACTGATGTTGTGTTTTCATTAATTTTTCTATTAACTTTTCTCATCAATGTGATTAAAGATTCATTAATCTGGAGCAGAATAAAGCAACCTGCCACTACCTCCCAAACCTGAGATCAAATCAAAACCATCCTGCATATTAGGAAACCACTGATTCAGCCTTATGAAAATGAGATATCTGAGAACAGATATGTTAGCAAAGGATTAGCTGTTCAAATGGTCAAGTCGAACAAGGTGTAATCAGGGCTAACTTTACAGATCCTTCTCATTTCATTTCTTCCATCTGCAATTTCACAACCCTTTAGATAGGAGTTTAACTTGGTACCAATTATCTTGTACCAATTATCTATGTATTTAATTTGGCCATGTAATTGGTAGGCATTTCCAACTTGGATATTTTTATATGCTATGTATTTAATGAAGCTTAAGGATTTTTTATTCCCCCTTGTTATGATCTTTTAAGAAATATGTGAGTTCTGCCTCCTGTCTCTTTCTGACTGCTATAAGAAACATTTCCTTTGAAAAGTACTCTTTCTAGAAGCTTGTAAAGAACATGAAAACAGTGGAAACAGGAGTTAGAATGTCCTTAGATGTGATGTGTTCATTTGACTAGCAACTGTAAATTTTAGGAACCCATTGCTGACTGTAGTTTCTTCAATATTACTCTGTAATAGAAAAATGCAGGCATGAGTGTTTCCTCAATATAAGCCCTTTTCCTTCCCCTCTCCCATATGCTGCTAGCGACTACCTGAATGATGTTCTATGTGCTTTTTCAAAATGTGGACATGTTAATTAAATGACTTGTTTCAACCTGTATGGAACATGGTATGTGTGTATGGGTTGTCATTTTTTTTGAGACCCTTCTTACCCTCTCTTCTCTCAGGAAATGTGGGAATTGAGGCCATACCATAATGCATCAACCTGAAATGGCAGTGTGGTGGGGAGAAGAAAATTTGTGTTCAGGCCATGGCTGTGTAAGAAAGCCAAAAGGAAAAAGCTGACTCAAGGTTGTATTGAATAAGGGAACTAGTCCATCTAGGTCTTGTGTAGCACCTGTGCCCTAACTTTGAGTTTTACTCCTCCCAAATACTTTACATGTGTCTAATGGTAACTGATGTGCTTTCAGAAAGGAAAAAAAATCTAGCCAGATCTTACTGCAGATGTACTTCTCTTAGAGCTCCTTGTCTTTGAAGGTTCTACTTCTGAAACCAGGAATTTCAAAGGGTTCCGAATTCAATGCAGGTTGCTTAAAGGACTCTAACGATAACATGCTGCTGCCAGTGATTGACTGGCTAACAGCATCATCCCATACCAATTTCCAGACATCTCAGTGCACAAATTGGTCAGCAACTGATCAGTGAATGAGCCATGGGGTGTCCTTGATGCCTCTGAAACATCTGAATGGTGACTTCAGCCTCTGTATGGACTGCCCTCCCTGGGAACAGGAACTTCCATCCAGGTCCTGTGGTTGATTCCAGCTCATTTGAAACAATGTTTTAGTAGATCAGCATCGTGGTTCTAGAGAAGAATGAATTTAATTTACTGTAAGGCAAAATTGACAAAACTTAGGTCTGCAGGCAGAAATCAGTGAGAAAAAAGCAGGCTCGATAGCAACATATTCTGCAAGTTATCTTTAATTTCACCCATCTCTCTGACTGGGATCCATGTAACTTGCAAAACTTCAGATATTGTTTCAGAGAATGTTTTCATTGACCGTGTTTGGGGAGAAGTTTTCTCCTTGGAGAGGTCTTCAGCTTTCAGAGTTTGTAATTTGTAAAGACAATATTTAATTAAGGCATCAGGAGGAGGTGAGGAAACTTCTTGTTTTTTGCACGTTTTTGTCCCCAGGTGTGCTTATTGTCCCTGCTTAATTTTGAAAGTAGAAAAATGCTGTTGTCCTCTGGCCATGGCTGTACAGGGCCATCTTCTGGCCAGGCAATAAATAAAACTCTTTACTGGGTGTTAGTGCAGCCCTATGACTGGCTAGGCAGTAACTTGACAGAAGTGAGACTAGTGCATGCTCCATGTTTCTGTCTTAAGATGGGATTTGTTCAGTGGTAGTCCACAGGTTCCATGGGAAAAATTTTTAGGGGAATCTTAGATGATATTCATATATACTTTAAGTGAGGTTCAGGGTTGCGCTTTTATATGTGCATTTTTCATTCCTGTTTTTTGAGAAAAGCATGAGACACATGTACTGAGAGTACTCAACTGAAATTTATTCAGTCTACTTGAGACAGTTAAGCACAGTAGACCTGGAGGAAAGATACTTTTATCTTTTATCTTTACTTTTATCTGAATTTACACTGTCCTGTTAATGATGAAAGATGAGAAATATCTGGAAAATTCTTAATTTCATCATAATTGAGTACTGGATGAAAGGTTATGGGGACTAGCTCTGGTCAAGTGAGAATGTCAGAGGATTGATTTTTTAATATATACATATTCAGTGTTTTAGTTGATCTGAAGCCTGTGGGCTTTAAAGTGATATGCTATTAAACTGGAAAGAACAACAGTTCAAGACTGAATTGAAGGGATAGATGCAAGCAAAATTGTTTGCAGCTCCAAGGAAACGTCTAGCACTTGAATGATGAAAAGTGGAATCACAAATTTTAGGAGGAAATATTGCAATCAAGAGAGATACTGTTTCCCCTGGAGACAAGTCAGTAGGAGTTACCTGTATTGCTTTTCAGAAATGATGTCTTTTTAGTCTGACTTGTCTTTTATGAGGAAAATGAACTGTCTGAGAATGACATGTCCAACTATAACCTTTTTAACATGACTAATTGCCAGAAATTATGTGCTCTCTAGGCCCTGGCTGTACCATTTGTGTCTTATGGTCATTCTATGTAACTGCTATGTGGTATAAGATGGCTGCATCAGAGTTTAATACACAGTCATGCAGGGAAGGAGTCCATCTCATGAACCAAAGAGGCAAGGAGGGCAACCCAGTTGGCTGCAAGAAGCACATTGATGAGGGGTGTGGTGCAAGGTGAAGCCTGGAAGTTCACACTGACTAGAAATGATATTGCCTTCAAGTTAGAGGTTTGAATCCAGTATCCATTGTTGGTGTGTATAACTTTGATTAGATTTATTCCTTTTCTGTGTGGAGCTACAAATGCAAAAAAAAGGATTGGTACCTGACTTATTGCAGCATTCTAACAGATAGTAAAAGGCAATCTGGAAAATGCTGTATCTTTTATGTCCACAAACTCACCTCCACTCCTCCATGCTTAACCATCTCCCTTCTTAGGGCTTTAGCAATCCATACCTAAACAATTCTGTAAGTGCATCATAAACTGTCTATTTTACAGCTCATAAAGAGGAACACAGAAGGACTCATGAATTCACAAAGATTGTTTTTGTATTTTCATCAATTGAAAGCAAATTGATGAAACAGTTTATCCAACTCATTAAGTGAACTGACCCCTGAAGGTTAATGTAGAGTTTCTGAAAGTGCCCAAGCAATTAAGCGGAAGCAGTATCAGAATGTCTACGGCATGTGTAACAATTTATTTCCTCTGTGCAGAGAGGGCTGTGGGGTGGAATTCAGTGGAATGACTTTTTGCCTCACTTCCCGAATAACACAAGAATAGCTTGTGCTCCAAAATATACTCCTGGTGGTAGCAAGCAGATTCTCTCACCTATTCCCCAAAAAGCCATAGGTCTGAAATCTGAGGAGTTATACTTATTACAGCGAAATGTATTGTTCAGTGAACATGGAAGAAAAAAAGTTATCACATGTGAAATAATCCTGGAATCATAGAGTGGTTTGAATTAGAAGCGACTTTAAAGATCATCTAGTTCCAACCTCTCTGCTGCATATAGGGACACCTTCCACTAGACCAGGATGCTCAAAGCTCCGTCCAAACTGAACACTGCCATGAACTGGACATCCACAACTTCTCTGGGCAACATGTCTCAGTGCCTCACTACTCTCACAGTAAAGAATTTCTTCCTAATATCTAACCTAAACCTACTGTCAGTTTGAATCCATTCCCCCTTGTCCTGCCACTACATGTCCTTTAAAATATCTCTCTCCATCTTTATTGTAAGCTCCCTTCAGTATTCTGAAAGGCTGCAATCAGGTCATCCTAAAATAATAATAATGATAATAGCTTTTAACTACATGTATTTAACAGATCAATGGCAGTATACAATCAGTATTTCTCCTCCCAGATATATCAGTTTTACAATGGTGTAATTTTACTATATGCCTAAACTTAAATGGTTTATCTGAATAAAATAAGTTGCAAGCCAATGCTACTAATAGCATGTGTCATCCATTGGATAGTTCATGACATGCCCAATAAAAAAAACTTCCTATGCAGTAGATATTTCATTCAATGTGAAGTTGTCTGACACGTCTGACATAAGAAAACAATAATAATCTGCCATTCATCTACCTTTTGGTAGAGGTGTCCACTACCCACTTATTCTTCTAGCCCTGGTATCCTTAAAAGTAATTCTAGATCTTCCATATTGCAGAAAGAAAGAGGTAAGGAAAGTGTTAACTCTTCAGATGCAGGGCCTGCTTAAAAGGTTGTTGCCTCAATTCAGTTTGCAGAAAGCAGAGGGTGATGTGGGAGCAGGAAGAATGGGATGTCTCCAGCTGTTTGAAGAATTTCTGCCATTAGACATATACCTGAGGTCTGAAGATAGGTTTTTTAAAGTGCACTTCATGTTGATCTCTGTTTCACTTAGGCTCATGTTCAATGCTGACAACAAGCTGTTCTGTAGTAGCTCTTGTTATTTTCCCAGACAGCACCCTTAGGACTGTATAAATGGCAGCCACAGTAAAAAGAAATCTTGAGAATATCATTATTTTCTAAGCAAGTTTCTATTGTTGTTACAGAACTTGGAGAGTCAGGAGCACTGAGACTCATAAAAGTGTCTTTGATTATTAGTTCTTATGATTTCATCTTTTTTTCCCTGTGTTGGAAATGAGCTGGGATCCTGAATGAAACATGCATTTAAGATGATGGTATTTCCTGGAGTTTATGGAATATATGCTACAACATGATGAACTGCTATAATGCATTTATCTTGAGTGTTCATTATGTAGAAATACTTATTTCACATTTACATAGAGAAAATTAGAGGTAGTGTAAAAATCTAATGCCTAATAAAAGAAAAAAATCTTTCAGAACTCAAGGTAAGGAAAAATGTTGAAGAAAGGCATTTTTTTCCTTAAAACCACTGAAAAATCATGGTATCCTGTTTTTGTTTTTTCATCATTGATTTAGAAACATATTAACATTCTTTTGTGCAAAATCTAAATGTAAGAAGTGCTTGGTAATGTAGCTACCTGCTTATGTTTCCAAGTGTCACGGCTATAGTTTAAGCTAGCTTGTGATGATGTATGTACTGGCCAATATTACTCAAGGCATCAGCATAACTGGCTTAAGAATTTAATTTTCTGTTTGCAAAGAATTTATGTAAGGCTTATAATGCTGAGCAAGCCACCAAATCTGTTCCTGAAGACAGAGATCTTTTTTAATTTATTTAATTTAACTGCATGGAGATTGAGTGAGTTCTAGGGAGTTCTAGGAAGTGAAGAAACTGCCCTGTATTACAGGGGACTTGCCATGCTCATGGGCACCTCACACTGTCCATAACACCTCAAGATACCAGATAACATCTAGACTCTGACTAAACATTCAGTGGGTACAGCATGAGTTATAACAAGGCAGCAACTTTCTGTACATGCACTCCTGATTGCCAGGAAATGCGAGGTCATTTACTATTGCCTAACTTGCAAAGGAAGAGCATATAATTGAGCTGCGTTGCCTTGCTTACCCTGAGGGCTAATAGTACTCAAGCAACTTTTCAGATCTTGGTAAGAAACAGGTTTTTCACTTTTTAAGAATTATCTGGGCCCTTTTTAGTGCAAAACAGGAAAAAATGTGCCTTGAGATTTTCCTGTTCTCCTCACTGGTCTTAGAGCACTTTGTTGTCTGATCCTGTTTTTACAGATTCGTTGATGTCACACTTAAGGATGTAGTTAAATAATTATACAAACTCTTCCTGAGGCAAAATTAGAGACTTACCAGATTTGACAGATGCTCTTAGGCTCTTTCTCCACAAGAAGTTTTGGGCAAGCAATACCTTTGCTCCATGTTATTTCCATGTGAAATGAAACTCTGTATGTACTGCTGTCACTCTCATGGGGTATTGCACAGAAAGACACCAAGATCCAGAGCATGCTATTGCAGTCCAGTCATGAGAACTGCCAGTTCATTTCTGTCATATAGATAAGTGACTGGACTCACAGTGTGAAGACTCTATTACTGGGTTATAACGAACATGATACTTCACTAGTCTCAATCTCTTCTTGCATATTAAACTTCTTTAGAAAAATGTTGGCCTATCTGCACATTTATTTCCAGCATCATCTTGCCAAGTATTCAGGCTTTGTCATTAAAATCCTGTCTGTAACTGAAAGAAGTCCTGAGGACAAATCTCTTGAGGGCTTGCTTATGCAATGGAAAGCAGTTCAGAGACTCTTGGGGGAGTCTCTGATCGATCTGAAACCAAAACTGGTGTAAGTACTCTGCTATCAGGCAGTTAGTTGTCTAAGGTGCAGAAATAGTCTGCTGTGTTTCTGAGATGCATATGGGTGACTGCAGAGGAGTGCTCAGGCTTGTGAGAGGATCTGGAGAGCTTCTGTGCTATGTCACAGACTTATCTGTAAAGGTACGATGCCCCATCAGAAGAACAAATTGCTAGACAAAAGTTAAATCTGAAGAAATATGATTGCTGCAATTTGGGGCGGTACTGGAAGTTATTTCCTCATAAGTTTGGTGTAAAGTTGTAAAACTTAGTTACTGTCTCTCACCATAGATGGTTGAACTGGCTGTTTTCCTTTAGGATGACTGCATAAAGAGTACTGATTGAGCAAGGCCTTCTCAAACTCTGGTTTTACTTGTGGCCTTTATATCTTAGGCTCCTGTGGTCCTTGCAATATTTCCTTGCAAATAAGCTCTAAATGGTCAGCAATTTGTTATTGCAGGAGCGATTCAGAACCAAGTCAGCAGAACCTTAGCTCCATGCTGTAAGTGTAATGGAGGTCTCAGTTGGTCCCCCTGTTACAGTGAGGTACCCAGCACAATGAAAGCTACTGACATACAATATGGGTGAATAGGTTAATCATGATGACATAGCAAAAGGGGACAACTGATTACAAATACATTCCAAAGTAGAGTGATTGCTGTTTCTGTAGGTGTACAGAAGGTGTCCTGAGGTGCTCTGAGTGACTAGGACACGTTATTAAGTACTCCATGTTTAAATGGACATCTAGGAGAGGGGTCTTGGTTTTTTATTATTTCTCTTAGTCAAAAACGTAATTTTGTTGTCTACTGCCAAGGAAATGGGTGGATAAATACTGTATAGGCTGTGCAGGAGTTGCTTTTTATGATGGTGTCAGCTGAAGGTCAAGGCAATATATCTTCAGTTCATTAGATAAAGTGCTTAGTAAGACGATGCTTCTTGAAGAAATTCTTCTAGCTGGGAATGGTCAGTTGATAAAGGAGTGATACAGTGGATACACTTGGTTGTATATGTTTGAGAGGAGAAACTGTACAACTGCAATTTGTCAGGAAAGGGAAACTAGAACTGCAGCATTAAAGAGTGAGCCAGACTGGCACCCGTTACAGGTTTGTTCCTAGAGGAAGTCTCAAGAGTGCTAAGAAAAGAGTTGTTAAGCAAAAGCAAAGATTGCAAAGCAAACTTTGACAGACAAGTACAAACCTGAATATAGAAAATGTCTGTGGAAATGTTTCTGTAGAATTTCAGACAGTTATTCCACTTGGCTCAGTGTAATAAGGTGACTGCTGTGGGAATACCCATTTGAATGGCTGCCCACTTGACTTAGCGTTCTTTAAGCTGTAGTATAAGGAGTAGATCCTGTCACTAATGAAGAGGCAGGGTGAAATGCTGCAAGGTGGTGCCTATTGGGCTTCAGGCTCAGAGTGAAGAAACACTATGATGGCATTTCTACCTGGAAAACCCCGGGAGGATGTGATGTGCTAGACTAGAGGAAATACTGCTGAGTCAGCTCCCTTCCTTGCAGGGGATATAGTGTGACTGATAGTTCTTAGTGATCATATCTGTAGCCCACTGCAAAAAAAGCCACTCAGGTGATGACAGAAGGCTTTGGGTAGTCTTTTACTCTCATCTTTGAGTGTCCAGCTTCTACTTGACCTTATGGGGACAGTGTAGTCCAGATGTTCCCTTGTGCACTTTAAGTGTTCAGCTGCAATCTTGGTGGGTGGGAATCAGACTGTGCTGGGGTGCTGACCAGTTTTTTTGGAGTGGTTCTGCATGAAAAGCCTTATCTTGCAGGTTATAAACAAAATACTGAATAATTCCTAAACTGAAAGCTGCAACTGTCCATTTGAAAAGAAATTGAATAAGAATTGGGTTCTGTGAAAGTCTTTTTCTTCTCTTGAATTTTTCTGACCTTTTTTCTTTCAAGGTGCAAAAAAAGCATGTGGGCAGGGTAGATTATTTTGTCTGTTTCTTTTGTTTTCTCATTAGAAGATGCAAGATCAGAGAGCTGATCAGTAATTCTTCTTTGCCCTATTATCAACACTTGTTTTGCATTGATTGTGATTACAATATTAGGCTTTCCCACTACAGTCCAGAAAAAAATTAGCAGTTTGCTGCAAGCTCAGAAAAGTTGAGTTCTTTCTCTCAATGCTGACCTCAAGTCTAAGCTCTTCTTGTAACTCTGTACTATGGAAAAAGCTAAGAGTTGCCTGGCTACTTCATCACTCTGCTGTGCAATGACAGATATTTAACAGTTTTCTGTTTAAAGGGGCAACATCCTTCATACACTTTTTGTTTGCTTTTGAAGACTGGGTCTCATCCATCTTCACCCTGATACACGAAGGTAGTAACTGCAGCTCAACAAGCTACTACCACAGGGGAAAAAGGTCTGCCTCTTTCTTGGCTGTAATTGTCTGCAAAGTGGTATATGTCACTTCCAATTTTACACCAGCTGAAAATCTTTGGTGTTTTTTGTCTTGCAGTTATTGCCAGGGTGAGGATCCTTGTTCCTACATATTTATGTCTTGATTGGTAGTGGAAAAGGTTGGCTTGCTTTGTTTCTGTTGAGCAAATAAGGGTAAGAACACACTCATTAGTAAACAAGACCCAACACCTTTCCTTACAGGCCTTTTTATGTGCTTCTTTCCTCCCTATGTTAGAATTTTTATACTTCACCACTTAATTATTTTGTTCATGTTTTGTTGCTGTCAGTTTTTTTTGTTTGTTTTGTTTTTTAACCTGGTGACTGATTTATCGACATTACAATCAAATAAATCTCCAGGAGAAACAGTGTAGTGTACTTCAGCAGAAACAGTATTTAATATGTCGGTTTTTATTAAGCAAGACTGATTATGTAGTTGAATACTGGAGTAAAGAATTCCATGTAGCAATGAGCCCAGTGTGCTTTCTTAGAAAGTATAATAGTGCCCTAATGAATTGATTTAAAAGGCTAAAATGACTGTAAAAAATGGGAACAGCCTCTTGCTGCCAAGGAGGAAGAAGAAGAGAACAATTCAGCTTTGGCAGTACAGAGGGCTTCCTGCAAGCAAATCTCCTTGGTTGCCTATAAAGTAAAACTTGTGCTGTGCACGAGCTGGTGCTAGGTCTGCACACAGGCTGGAATTGAAATTCCTACTAAAAGCAGCATCTAAGGAGGCATATAAAACATGTGGGTGTAAGCAAGGACAACATTCTTGGAAATAAAATGGAATGTTTAGTGGGATAAGTCACATAGTGTAGCTAAGTCAGCTTCCAGTTCTGAATCAACAATTGGAAGAATCTCTCGGTCTCCATCCATGGCAGTGGGAATCCAGGGAGATTAGACAGCTAGAAAAATGAATTTTTTTTCTTTTAAATTTTGATTGTTATTGTTATTTCCCCCTTCCCCACATTGGGAAGAGTTACAAGAAGGTTAAAGTAGGATTACCCCATAACAATAAAAGCTCTAAATGATATTTCCACGAGGAGCACACTAAAAAAAAAAAAAAAAAAAAAGACATTTTTAATGGCAGGATATTACTATGGAATCAAACTAATGACTAATGTTTCTTCTCTGGCGGGCTCCATGCTTGCTGGATTTCTGCATCTCCATGGAAGCCCACTGAGGTTCAGAAATGGCTTCATGCATTGTTCACATGCATAGAGATGTCTTTACTATGCCTCCTTATGCTATGGGATAAACACCAGCACAAGGCAGATCTACAGTCACATAGGGATCAGGAACTTTGGATGGTGAGGCCTAGGAGACCCAACCAGTGTGACTCTTTAAGCCACCCGATCATACTCATGTCAAATCAAAGCTCTCTTCTAATTTTCATAGCAAGGGAGTTAGATTGTATTTATATGTAAAACACTGAAGAAAAACATGTGACACCCAAATTCTGTACAATCACTTTTGAGTTCATAGATCGTCAAGATGCAGGAAGTCTTTAACCACTTTTTTTCCTACTAAAGCAAAATGCTCTCTTTGGAACTAGCTAGAGAGAGTCAGGGTTCAGCATTTCCCTTTTTACTAAGAGTGATAATTATCTTTCTGAGATCTCCTTGACTAAGAAACCAGGCTCCTATTTCTGGGATGGATGGTAGTATCCAGTATGCCTGTAATCAATGCTGAACTGGTGTTCTTTGCAACACCACTTCTGGGAATCCCATGGCTGCTACAACAACAACTCTAACTATTGAATCAGTCTCTTAGGTAATCAGACTCTCCCTTATATCATGTGCAGGGTTTCTTTTTAATTAGAAAAAAATGTTGTTTCTTACAAGCAAAAGGCTTCTGTCATTAGCAGTGTGTGTCTGTCTGGGCATTTGGTCCCAGATTAATTTAGAAGCTGAAGCAGGAGCAGTCTCATGAGTGAATTGAGGTTTTTCCCCTGTCATCATGAAAGATCAGTACTGCTCTAAAACGCTTTCAGGAAGGTCCCGCTTTGAAATGGCCTTTAATACCGGTGATTTCTAATGGGATGCTGAAATATGACAGCAGGAATGTGTGCAATGAGTTTCAAAAGTCTGATGACAGTCTAACATTTATCTTTTGTGTTGCTAATCTCTTCTTTGCTGCCAGCAGATTAATTTTCAGTATGTTGAAATAGAAGCCCATTCACCCTTTGAGGTCCCAATGCTGTACAGTTGGAAAGTTCTGCTTGCTCTTTTACTTCTCTGGATACCATAAGCTGAACATTACTATGGGTTTTTTTTCTTTTTGTGCTGTTTTTCAACCACTTTTGTTTCACTTGGCAAATCACTATGGATCCACTTCTACTTGCCAACTCTCAATTTCCAGCCTGTTTTCATGTTTCTTGTTTACACCGGGCCCTGTTTCTGTATAGGTCCACCTTTCTATGGCAAAATCTACCCCACGCCCAGCTCTTGTCCTGTCCTGACCACCAGCAGACACCCCCTAAGCAGCATTTTGTCCAGGACCAACTGCAGCTCCAAATACTGCATCAGTGTACCTGAGAAACGTGACCTTTTTCTCTCTGCTCATCTGACCACATTTGATCCTTCCTTCCTCTTGAGGAATTCAAATGGAAAGAGGTTAAATGTGGGATTATACTCTGTCCTGCATAAAAATGGCTTACAAACCTATGTTATACCATGATTAAAATGACAGTATTACTTGGCTCAGGAAACAAACAACAGTGTACTTTTCATGCAGCTCATATTCTTTGGCATTTAGATTTTTCCTGCAATATTGTCTTTGGATGTTCAGTTTCATTTGCATCACTTGGCAGAGATTAATGACACTGCAGCTCTGAATAATTTCATTACCTACTACTGTGTGTTGATGCTAATGAATTATGTTATTTCTGCACCATTATGTGTTATCATCCTTCTGTACAATTGAGACACAGTGTATCGGTACTTGAAAGATGTCCTGCCACTTCTTATGATTTGAACTGTATTTTATCTCCATGATTTTAGATCTTAAACTTTCCTTGATTTATATAGCTCATCTGATGGTACATTGTGAAGTCCCTGAGCCTAGGAACTACTTCCTTCAGAAAAAATACAGATTATGAAACATTTAAGATACTGTCCAGACTTCCCAATGTATTTCCATCAGTGGTGAAAAAAAAAACTCAGTGGTGAAGAAATGCACTCATTTTCAGAAATGGTTTTTGGAATTATTCACTAGACATATTTGTAGTCACGTACTAGAGATAGTGTGCAAGGTTATATATTTCAGGCACCATGAAGCCAATTGAATTAACCAGTTTAAAAATCTTTGGGGATCATCTAGATATTGAAAACCTGAGAATTAACCAAGTTCTTTCACCTCAACTATGACCTTGTTTTTCAGTGTAGATGCCCTTGTACTTTTGTTTGCTGTTTATTGTGGAATATGTTAACAGCTTTTTGCTTGTTCAGTAAACTGGAACTTAAGTGTCAGTTATCTGGCACTTTTTGTCATGTATTACCCCTCTTATACTGTGGACCAAATTCTGTTCGTGGTTTGTCTTTATAATCTCAGCTTTTACTCTGCATTTACATTGGTACAAAGAAATGGAATTAATCAATGGGCATGTAAAATCACTTCTGCAGTCATACTGGTCTGTAACAAAAAGAATGTTACTTTTACTGGGGAAGTGGGAAAAATAGTGAATAAATAACACTGCTGCTGTAATAACTGTCTTGATTTGTTTTGTTGTTGTTTAGTGTTCTTCAGAACTATACCATTTGAGCAATATTGCTAGTAAGTAATCAATGTGCTCAAACAATTGCCAAAATAGGGCGGTCCTGTAAGATTTGTTGTGTTCGTAGTCATCAATAGAATGAAACACTACCTCTAAAGGCAATAAAACATTGCCATGAAAAGCCTGGCTAATTATATTTCCCTGTAATTTCAGTTGATAACACCACCTCAATTGGTATTAAACTTCAGAATGAATAAAGTAATCTGGACAACGGATATGAAGTCAACCAAATTTACTAGGTTATGGAGTCATGTAGGGACAGTATTAATTTTAGGTAAGGTCTGGTGTCATATGGATTATCAGTCACTGTAGAAAGGGCTTACTTAGGTGAAATGTAAATGTTTTTGTTCAACTTGACAAAATTTTTATTTAAAAAGGTGAACAAGGCAAATCAGTAGCTCAACTGACTAGAGTCTATAAATTCATCCCTACCTGTGATCCTAGACTGTGTACTAGTAATAAAGTTTGATTTTTAGGACAGCTGATCTTTTAACTCAAGATCTTTGCAGTATATTTGAAGTGATAGGTTTCTTTCCACAAAGTAAATATTAGGCACTGGGGCAGGGATCTGGGAGAGAAGTTGTGAACTGTGTTTCTTAGTTGCCTGTTTCCTCCTAGCTGGGTCTGCAAAGGGCTTTTCCTAAGAACTTGGAATTTGCAGCATCAAACTTCCCTGCATATTTTCAGCTTAGAAAGATGTACAGGCTAATTCCTGACACCTTCAAACTCACCTAAACTA
The DNA here is from genome assembly GCA_035041135.1 of Platyrinchus mystaceus. Classification (NCBI taxonomy): domain Eukaryota; kingdom Metazoa; phylum Chordata; class Aves; order Passeriformes; family Tyrannidae; genus Platyrinchus; species Platyrinchus mystaceus. The sequence goes on along the minus strand of JAWWLV010000088.1, from coordinate 48,334,439 downwards.
GCAGGAGTACTGTACCCACATGTTATTTCTACCAGACTCCTTATTTCTGAGAAAGTATCAGGCAGCCTCACCTAAACTCCTTCAGAACACTAAAAGTTATTTTTGTTAAAGCCAATTTACTCCTGAGTACAGAGCTGGAAACAAAGTTATGAATTAAATAAAAACTTCCAGAGTTAACCTCCCTCCAACATTATATTGTAATTAGTGTGTAATAGCCAGATTTCCAAGTTTGTTTCATACCTCCCCTTTATGATTCTTGGACATATAGAAAGAATGATGCATTGCTTCAAGAAGTTTTAGCATCTTTCTAGATTTGTAAGCCTGAGGCATAAGGAAACCTCCATGAGCTAGACAACTAATATCTTGATAACAGCAGCAATGCTGGTGCTGAAGCCATAGCTGAAACATATATTACTGAAATGAAAAATTCAGGGAACCTTTAATTCAACAAGTTTTTTTCCTTTTTCCTTTTTCTTTCCATTGTCTGGATGATGCATATGCTTCTAGTTTAAGATAACAGTATTCAAAGTTATTTAACAAGTTGTTTATCTGAGCATATTTTAACCTGTTAGGTGTTTTCTGCTACTGTGCATGCAATGACATTTTCGTGGTGAGAAAGAGGTCATGTACTGTTTCAATTTCCTGATTACAGCACTCAAGCCAACACAATGTATTATGACTGTTTCAGTGTAATCTCCCGTTTGTCCAGACAGTTATGATACTTTATCCATAGACATTCCTAAAGATGAAATCCACGAGGGAGTAGGAGGCATCAAAAACATGGAGAGGGAAGTTCTAGCCAATATTTTTTCCACCAGTATGTAGTCACAAATACTAAACTTTGCAGAATTTTCTAGAAGTGTTGATAAATTTGATATACGGGGAGAATGTATTTCACAAAATAGCTGCATATTAAAACCTTAAAGCCACAAGTCAGAACCTCACAGATGACCATATCAAATGAAGAGGATCCAGGGCTAAGCGTTGGATTTAATGCTAAGACTTGGAGCAGAACAAAGAACAGTTAGTCTTAAAGAACTAACCAGAAGGGAAAGAGGGAATCAGAGCAAAGAGGGAACAGTTAGAAGAATGAGGACTTTTAACACTTTCATGTTCATAACTAGTAGTACATGTAAGATATGTCCTAGTGCAAAAATGCAGACATGTATAATGTATAATTTACTCCAACCACTTCCAGAATTTAATATTGCTGCTTCATTTCAGCTCTGACTAGCATTTTGGACATTCTTTTATCCATTTATGTCCTTCACCTCCACTCATTATAGTCCCAAGTTTCTTTTTAAAAAGTTTTTTTTCCAGTTATCATTTCATCTTTGTCTCCTTAAATATCCATCCACACATCCATCTCACCTCCTCAAAAGGCCTCTTTTCTCTCTGCTCTCCCCCTATTTTTCCACTTTCCATGTGGCTGCCTTTGTGACAGAGCTTTCATAGTTTCCATCTTTCCCTGCTGTCATTTTTTGTGGTTTGTGTGGGTTTATTTTGTTTGTTTTGGTTTTGTTTGGTTGGGTTTTTTTTACCTTGACATTCATTGCCATTTTTAGCCCTGTAGTTGCATCTATCCCTGATGTAGCAGCTGGATACCCTGAGCAATGCCAGCAAGATGTAGATTTACTTTCTTCCCTCTCTAGGAACAGCCTGGCTTCTTCACCTGATTTCACAGCATGACCCCATAAACAATGGCATCAGCAGAGCTGAGGGGATCACGGAACTGCAGTGCAAAGGCTTGAACTTTGCAAGCCCCAATGTTGTGTGTTACACCTGAAATTTTTTCTCTCCCCTACCCCTACCTTTCAGAGTCAGCCAACCTGACTCACATGGAAGACATCACTGCAGGTTCTTCTGTTCATTTTAGTAGCAATAGGTTACAAACGCTCCTAAATAAACTCTCTTAAATAAAGGTTAGAAATGTCTAATCCTCTAATTACCTTGATGATCCAGCCAGCCAGCTTAGTGAAGCATTATCCCAGGCTAGGCTTTTAAAAACAGATTTTGATAGTGGGTTTGTATCTAGACATTCCATTATATTGAGTTTTTTAACCACCTCTCTATAAGAGGAAGCTATTTCTGATACATACACCAAGAAGTTCTTTTAATAACATTTCCATCATGTATATAATAATCTATTCTTCTTGCTTTCCCATTTCTTGTATTCATAGGTATAGAATCAAGTCTATTTTTTTTGTCTTGCTGAACCTGAACAGATAATGCTCAGAAAAGACCAGAGATACCACGCTGTCAACAAAGCTTTTCCTTGACAGTTACATTCAAGAGTGCATTCAAAGGAATCCTACTGAAACTTCAGCCACTAAAAGTAGAGCAAGGTATTTCCTATTTGAATTTAAAGTTTAACTTTATTGCTATAGTACTTAGAACAGAAAAAGAAAAAGATCAAGCATCTAATGCTGAGCTACAGAAAAGGCATAGGAATGAGAATCAACATCTGATTCTCTGGAAGACAGAAGTTCAATGTAGTCTATGCACATTTAGATACACTCCCTGAGAAACCAAAGCAGAGTCTGGCTAGGAGAAGAAAAAACCAAGAGTACAACTACGTGTAGTTATTTAAGTGCTGCAGCATTCTACTGATTTATGTAATCCTGATGCTAAGTAGTTCACTGCAGATTTCCCTAATCTTGCATTTAGGATTAAACTATGTAATAACCATTTCCAGTACAAAATTAGAAGTTCACTAAATCTGTTTTACTGCACAGTTTGCTTGATACTTTAGGAGATTTTTTTTGAAAAAACCCAAGCTAATGAGCTCACAGCTGTGAATATAACACCCGTTTTAACATGATGGTCTTTCAGTAGTAAGTCTTTTTTAGAGATTGCTATAATGTTTTGTGATCATCATAGATTAACAAAGTACAGAAAATCTAAGGGGATAATATATTTATATTTATACCTCCTCCCTCTTCCACTTCCTCCATTTCATAGCAGGCTATGTGGGAATGTGATATAAGTTTTCAAGAATCATGCTGCTGTGTGAAGCCAGTAGAAAACCAGTAGAGATGCAGCTAGAAGAGTAAGTAGATACGATCAAATGGTTGGAACAGTATATCTTGTCAGGTGATGACAAATGGAAGGTTGCTTGATGAAACACTGCAGGCTGAACTTGGTTATCTTGACTTCTCTGTATGCCTTCCTACTCCCCAAGGACACATACAATCAATTTGCACCCAAAGCAAGCTTACTACCTTTCAACATCTCCATAGACTGAACACACATCCCGAATAATGTGGATTTTTGGAGAATGACTCTTTGCTTCACAGTATTCATGGCCAGCAAATACCACCTAGCTTGTTTTCATGTATGTATCTGCAGGAGTATATCACCAGAGGCAGACAGTGTGCTACAGCCCTTGTCCAAGCGGCAGAATTTTGTTAAATTGATTGTTCAGGCACAGCAGCATTAAACCATCTTTCATTGGCATCTTTCTCAGGTGTACAGAGTGGCAGATGTAGCTGAATTTTGCTCTGTGCAGCAATATATACATTCAAAGGGTTAGTGGGCAGATGCTTACCTGGTATAAATTGATGTGGCTTCATTAACTTCAGTGAGACCATGCTGATTTAGAGCCACAGAGGAGCTGGGTCTGTGAAGCAGTCAAATTTATAAATGACTGCATAATCCACTACAAAGTCAAGTCGGGCCAACCTCTGTGCTATGACATTTCCTCTGAAACTCACTTTAATAAGGTAATATTTTCTTCCAGTTCCATAAATGCAAATCAGCTGAACCACACTTCACATACTTTCTTGTTTAATTAGAAACTCTTAGTTCAACTATACTGTAAATGCAGGTGAAAGTGAATGATTCTAACAATTTTTCATTTTAATTATCTTGATTAGTTTCTCCTTCTTTGCAATCTTATTATATTTCATTTCAGAAATGTCCTCTAATTTAAAGACAATTTAAGACAATAAATAAACTTTTATTTAGCAAGCTGGGGAAACTAGAGAATATGATGCAAAAAAGATTTAAGTCATTAAGCATTAATGTTACTAATATTCTTCCACTAATTATGCACATTAAGTTGATTGTCTTAGGAGAAAAGTAGTCTTGGCTTCTCTTGTGGATCATCACATTTTATTTGCCTGTGCCACAAAAGGGGTAGAAATAGCAAAGCTTACCAAAGTTAATGCTAAAATACTTTAGAGGAAATAACACACTTAATGAATTTTTCATCACTGAATGTATTTAGGAGCTCCCATTTTTTTTTTTTTAGCTAGAAAACTCCACATGTCCTTCACAGACTTTGAGAGGAAGCAATATCTATTACTTTATTACTTCATGGTTTCTTCATTTCTGACCAAAAAAAAAAAGTTATATACAAAGGGAGGGAAAAGGTCACCAAAATACATGCAAACTCCCTTTCTAGCCTCTTGAAAATTTTACTATACACAGAATTAATACTAAAAAAAACCTAAAACTGAAGGATATTAATGTGTCCACTGGGGATTTTGCTGCTATGTATTTTACAGGGGCACTAATGTGCCTCTCTTTTCCCAGTAAATTTACTCATTTTAGATTTTCAAAGACAGCTGCAAGAAGAGAGCATGGGAAAGAAGACTAAACCTGAAGTCAGCCTGTTCAGGTAATCCAAGAGGAAAGTTAAGGGATGACTTGATCATGAACCTATAAAGTCTCTAGCTACTAAAATGCTTGAGATATAGAATGCATGTGGAATTCAGATCTCTACATCTAAACCTGTACTCTTCTAAAACCTCCTTTTATCTGCTGTAGTGCCTGGAGATGCCTGTATTTCAGAGGCACTTTCCCTGTTCGGCTTCTGAGCTCTTCTCAGGACTGCAGGTCGGAATTGTCTCTCTCTTGGCAAGGGAACGATGCTTAGCCTGTGTGTTGGCCTGACTATCATCTTCATCATCTGATCCCCTCCATATCTGTGCCCTAGAGATATCGTTGTTGAGAGTTGTAAGAAACAAAAACATGGCCAATCTTCGCGAACGAAGATTTGGAAAGGTCTTTTTACCTTTCAAGCCTGTGCAATGGATTTTTTAGGTGAGACACAGCCTGCGCTGAACTGAGCCCAC
>JAWWLV010000088.1:48298947-48325000 GCA_035041135.1 Platyrinchus mystaceus | reverse complement strand
ACGTAGGTTTGTTTAGAGTGACCTTCTCTTAGATGGATGGCCTTAGGGGCTGACGAGCTCCATCTACCCGGGGGAGGATCCCTGAAGCAGGACTGAGAATCGAACCTGCGACCACGGCGATGAGAGCGCAGCATCTTAACCACTAGACCACCAGGGGTCCCCACACAAGAAATAATAATAATATAAAAAAAGCCAATGCAACAAGATATTTTGTCTTCACTGCAGTAGATCTTACTGATTTTCACCGTTTCTAACACTTGAATACAGTGGAAAACAGACAGACTCATTTCTGGCCTCTCTTGACAAACCTGGGAGACTGTTGCTGGAGCCTGGATTTGTAGTTGCACTGCAAAAATGTGAGAAGCTGTCATTGTCTTCAAATATCATAGGAATGCCCAAGCTGTTTCTTGGTGCTATGAATAATTCATAGAATAATTCAATGAATCTGCCTAGCATGGCTAAAAATAGCTGTGTAAACTAAGCGCTTTTGACCTCAAGAAACAAAATCTCAAATTTAAAATAAATAGAAGAAAAGCCATTGAAAAATCATATGGCAACATAGAAATCAGTCTGTAAATATATGTTTGGTATTGTATCTTGAAATGAAATGTCTCATCTTTTCCCTCTTTTAAAGTGGCTTTCATGAATTTCACACAGCTGTTTGTTTAGAAAAATTAACATTTCCCATAATTAGAACGGGTTGAGGCTTTTGCCCATCTGTGTTTGTCCCTGCGGTTAACAGGTACACTGTCAGGGCATAGTTTTGCTGTGTCCCTGACTAAGTTGTCCCCTCCTTCATTGTTGATCCTTAGCAGACCAAGTGCTGCAGGAATGATGGTTGTGAAAAGGTCAGGGATGGCATCCAGCGCAAAGATCTCCATTGCAGCCTGAGCGGTTCCTGTGTATGATATTGTGGAGCAAAAGGCCCTTAGTGCTGCTGTCTGAGGTCAGCACTGTGGATCCATTCAACCCATCCCCCTGCTTGTGACAGCAACCACTGTGCATTATATGCAGGGCAACTCTAGTTATCCTTCTGCTATCAGAGATGTCCTGCCTTCCACACGTGCACTGAGGGGTTTTCCTCTTTCAGTTCCACCAGTTTTATTTTAAAAGCTATGGGGGCGATTTCTTTTGTCCCCCAGACTGTTTTGGCACTCTCCATTGTATGTGATAAGACCACAAATTACTTTGATATTGTGGTAATAATAATAATAATAATAATAATAATAATAGTACTTCCTTAAGTTAAACTTTAAGTCCTCCTGTCTAATGACATCACTAGGTGGCCTTTCATGTCCCCTCCTATTTCTTTTTTTAATATGTGGATATCTTCCCTTGACATAAAGAACTGGACCTTGATTTGGATGTTGTATTCAGGCAGTCTCAGTCTACCTTTTGATCAGAATAGCTGCTATAGAGTTTTGACAGACTATCACAACAAGCTCTTGCAAAGCCTGGAGGTTGTGGAAGCTGAGTGCTGGGGTACTCAGTAATCTGGCCTTTGAGGTGTACAGAAGCAGACAGCCAGCTTGAACTGCCCTGAACTTTCTGTAGGAGGGCTAGATTCTGGTCTCCAGAGTTAAACAGTGCAACATCCTCAAATAGCTGGTTTTAAACTTCATTTACAAGGGAAAATCTCAACCTTAATTATCAGGTTGTTTATGTCCTCTAGATGAGAATATATTCTCTTCAAAATATTTTTCTCTATATAGTAAATATGGGCATAATTTCTGGAAATAGTATCTTGCTGTTCTAATCAATTCTGTATGGTAATTCATGGTAGGAAGTGAGGTTGAACACGAACAGTCTAGATTTTGCATTTCTGTATTGATACAATAGTCAAATTAAGCTTTATCGCCAGCTGATATGGGGAGTGAAAACAAAAAGATCCCATATCTGATTCTGTGGATGTGGCAGACTACTTGCTTAGGCCCTTATATGGATTACAGGAAAAACCTTGTACTCTCCTGCACCTATCTGTTCTCTGCCATCAAAAAGAGAGTACAGAGTTCTCAGATCAGCCCCTGGTTATGAACAATCATAATGATGATTTTCTTCTATTGTTTTGAAATAGCAAGAAAGAAAGCGTTTTGGGCATGGCTGCCATACTATGCAAACAGACTGTCCAGCTGCAAATGTGAGCAGAAATAGAATTTTTCTCTTCAAGCAATTCATAAAAATAAAATTCTATAACAAATGCATACTCTTTCTTTACAAAAGCATTTCTTGGGCTTTCACTGAAAACCTAGATTCAACAAAATCTGAAAGTATAGACTTGACTGGGGGAGAAATCATGTTTTCAATGTACTTACTTAGTTTCAACACAAAGTTTTCAGCGAACTTCTGATCTTCCGAAGAAAGCATGAATAAATTAGAGTTTCTATTGGCACGGTAACTCTTTGGCAGGGGAAGATGGGGAGGGAAGGTATAGATGTACTTTGGTTTCCATCTTTATACTTTGACACAAGGTTTTTGAGTGCGAAGCAAACAGGCAGGTAGAGCTGCGTGTTGAACCTACGGGCCTTCCAAGGAAGAGACGTTGAATATGTTTTTAAATAAATGGCACCTTGATTATTTATTGATAACTAGCATGCTAACTGAAAATGAAAAGAGCTATGCCAGTTATTCCAACAAAACTTTGGCTGATTTCAAATACTATTCCTGTCCATTAAAAATATAGGACCTAATAATTTTGACCACTTCAAAGCTTTGCCCAAATGATCTGTTTACTCAATGACTGGTACTGTTTCTAAATATAGGTGTTTTGTTTTAATGTGGGGTTTTTTTCAATTTGCATTAATAGTTAAAACTGCAAATTTGGGACATGGCTGATTCAGCAGCATAAATTATATATGTAGTAGCTACTGATCTCTTTATGCAACACGGGATCATGAGTTGCTTTTTCGTCTTCTGAGCTCGTTGTGAGCCTCAGTCCCTGTGCCACTTTGAATCAAAATTTCTTCTTTTCCAAGGAGTGTTTTACCTGTTTCCCTTGAGCTAGAACTTGAGCACTTGGCAGTGACAGGGTTTGAATGCCTTTGTGACTACTTTCTGGAGCTAACAGGGAAAATGTTACTGTTGCTGAAACCAAGACCAGAACTGTGTCACTTAATGTTTTCCTGAATATCAGAGCTAGGGGGCTAACTTTAACTAATGTAAAATATTTTTTTTATGGATCTACCATTCAGAGTCAGCCTCACTGGGGTGGAAATTGCCACATGGAGACTTGAGCCACACAGATTCTCTGAAATATGATCTATGCTTTGAGCAGGAAATGTTTGACTATTTTGTCATGGCTCAGAAATGAAGTTCTTGGACAGAGTACCTTATGGATGTGGCAGCATGGCATTAGTACTAGGGACTCTGGAGGTGCGAGTTTTGTTCCTGCTGTTGTCCTGGACTTACCCTGTAGCTTTGGATAAGGCAGATCATCTCCACAGCCCTGGGATCCTTCACATAACTAATATAAAGACTCCCCTCTCAAATATGGCCTGCCCAACATGGCAATTTTGATGCACTGAACATTTCACTCTGGCTTACCTTTACATGGCAGTTGTGGGAATACACTCTGCCCTTCTGCATTTCATAGGGTTGTGCTTTCCTGCTCCCTGGCCCTAGGTGCATCTTATAAAGGACAAATAGCTTGATCTGCAGTGCAGGAGGCACTGACACTGGTGTCAGAGGGGCTGCAGGAGATCTGCCTGGATTTATTGCCCTTCCTCATTTTTTTTTTTTTACAACAACAACGGACACAGCTTCTAGCACATGACCTGATGTTGCTTTTGTCTGCAGATCAAGAAAGGAAATGCTTGAGAGGCTTGCTTCAAGGTGGGCTATGTGTCAAAGACTAAGTCATGAAGTCCTCCTTTCATAAGGCCTAAAGCCTTTCAGGATGCAGTGTCCTTTCCCTAATTCAATCCTGATGGCATTTTGAGTCCAATGCTTGGGTTCCCCATAGGGAACTGGATTCAAGAAAGAGGTGATCAGCTAGAGCAATGTGGAGCTTCTGTTGTCCACAGCCGACAATCTGCCTGGTGCTCTGGGCAGTACCATGGTCTCTCAGCCACGTTATATGCACAGCCCTCTCAAAGTGCTCAAAGTCTAGAGGAAGGGGAGTAGAAAGAGCCTTTGTGCCCCACAGTCGAAGATTGCTACTGCATCAGACCTCAAAGTTTGCTTAGAGGGCTGGTGTATTTTTTAATGGCTTTTCTGTGAATGTATGCTTGTGTAAAAGTAGTTCTGCGTTTCCACCTGAAAAAATTCATCATTTAAAAAGGGAGAAGTGGTGTCTGTTTAACTGCCTGGAGTCACCATTAGTCCTCTTGCCTCTTTTGCTTCTGGTAAGGTAGTACATATAAAAATGTGTTGCTCCCTAGAAATACAATTGCTGCTTCTTGTTGATGGGAGAGCTGAGCACCTCCAGGTGTCATGCTGGAATTGCAGTGGGCCAGGACTGCCAGTGGACAGCATGGAGGATTGCCGCCCTCTGTTGTTGTAAGGAAAAATAAATGTCTGCAGCACAGAAAGTACTGTTCTTTTTCTGTCCTTTCTTCGACTTCTTTTCTTTTGTGTTTGTTTTTGGTTTTTTGTTGTTTTGGGTTTTTTTTTCCGTTTTGATTTTTACCTTTTCATGCAGTGGCTGGCTGCAGACTCACAGCTGACAGATGGCTGGTTTCATCTGGCCACCTGAGGGTCTCTGTTGCCAAGTAAATTCTTGTCACGAATGGTCAGCAGGGCAAGGCTGCTCATCTCTACTGTCCTTGCCAAAGCATGGAGCAGAAAATCAGCCATGCAGATTTTTGTGCATTTTTTTTTCCAGCATGAGTGCATGCTGACGGAGCTCCAGATGGCCGAGGCACATGTCTTCTGGCTTGCTGGTACCTAAAGGGCAGCATTGCCACCTGCTCTGAGAAACACAGGTTGGCCCATAGGGTCTGGTTTGCAGAGATGAACTTTTATGCAACGTATGGTATGAAAATGACCTTGGACATTCCTCTCTCAGTAACTGTTTTGTAGTAGTTATTGTTGTCGTTGTAGTTGGTGGAAGTTAATTTCTTTTTCTTTTTCCCTCCCATAGCTCATTTGCAACTAGCTGTTTTGCAGTTTTAAGTCAGGAAGCCTTACCTGCTCCTACTTTTGTTCTAAACAAAAAGGCTTGCACTTCATCAACATTAACTGATCCTGATGCATTCTAGACAATGAAATGATGGCTGTTGGGGCTATTAGGAGAAACCTCCCTGGGCTGCTAGATGCAGAATTTATAGAGCCTGTCTTTAACCTTTTGGAAAATGGAGAAATGTCTCATTATCTAAAATGATAGCCTTGTACACTGGAGAGTTTAGCTATTTGAAATACTTAACCAACTCTACTTTTAAGATATATTTTTCATAGCTAAAAACCTGGAGCTGAAAGAATTGTTATTTCTGTAGGTGAGAATATTTTCACCACGTTTACAGGATAGGGCTATACCCATGTGTATTCTGATCTGTCATTCAAAATGATCCGTTCTCTTGCTCTGTTCCATACACCATCTCTTAATAGCAGCTCTTTCAAAATCTCACCTGAAGAAGAAAAAATGTTATATAGTGTAGGTTTCACCTGGTGGAATTGAGTGATCTACCCAGGGAGAGGCACAGATAATCAGCAAGTGTACTGTTACAGGCTGAGCTAAGGAGCTCACTGTCACTTTGGGGGAGTTTTGTGGACTGTCACTTTGGTGTTGTGCATGCTCTGAGTCATCAGTAGTCACAGAGATAGGGTCTGCATGCTGCTTGGCCAGCTTTTGGGCACAGAAAGTAAGTGCAAATAATTGCAGTGGAGGATTAAACTAAATGCATAAAGTGATTTACCCAAAATCTCTTAGGGATCATCTGGAATAGGAATTATAGCTCAAGCTATTGAATCTTGGGTCAGTGTCTCAGACAAAAGATGGTCATTCCTTCAGGAACCACAAAATACACTGCAGTATAATCAAAAAGGGAGAGGTGGGGTGAGCCCCTGGGATAGGAGCCTGAGTCTGGTATGCTCCGGAGGCACTAGAAGAATGCTAATTTGATTTCAAGTGTCATGATGTGCTCAGTTTCACATTGCCCTACTCTGCCTTGACATATGTGACAGACCTCTTTGTCCTGGAGCACACAGGTTGGTAATACAGCTCTATGTACTGCTCTGGGAAATACTAATAAGCAATGCAACTGCAGCTCTTTTCTTTCCCAACTCTCTTGGTTTATCCCTGACTGGCCTTTGTATGTCCTTGTTTTCTTCGAAGAGAGACATCAAAACCCAATGCCTCAACAGAAAGGAGCCCAGACAGACCGTGCTGCTATTCTAAACAGGCTTAATTTTACATATTCTTGTGCTTTATGTGATTCAATGATTTTTGCTTTGAGGAAATTCTCATAAAACTATTTGTTTTATTGTAGCACTCACTCTTAGAGAAAGTTGTCAGGGGCTGCTAAAACATTTTCCTTCTCCTTTAATCCACTATAAAGACAGCCTTCAAAACTGATTTGCTGCCAGAGACCTTGGGCAGTGGTATTTGAATGGAGACTATCTCCCACTGCGGAGCCATTCTGCTTGCCCTGTAACACCTGAAATGACACAGGCAAAGGTAAGCAACACATATCAAGGTCCTCCTTCACAGGCCTATAAGAATAGGTAATTGCTCATAAATTGCTGTTGTGCTGCTTTGATTTCCCTGCTGAGGAGCTCTTAGCTGAGAAGACTGATACTTAAAGTGAAAACAAAGCAAGGAGAAATGTTACTTTATGCAGTGGAATACAGTCAACCAATACTGCAGTTTTACAAGTGAGTGATCAAAGCTGCTGGGTTTTAATTCATTTTCAGAGGGCACCTACTTGACAAATACTCCCTACAGCCTCATGCTGTGTGCTGGGCATTTAAAAGTAGTCTATGAAACAGTCTTAGCTATTTTAAGTGTCAAAGTCTGAATGCATTGTGTGACACCAGAATTACACACCTCCTAGCTCTGCAGAGTTAAATTTTTATCATACTAACTCATCTAATGTGAAATAGACCAACAACCACTCTGAGCTCTACAAAAAGGTATAGAACAGACTCATGTTGCATCCCATGTACATGGTCCCATACTACCTACAGAACTTTAGTATGAGTGTTGTAAGGGGTCAAAGCAGGATTCCAGCCCACATTACTCCCAGGAGCAGCTGAGAAGTCTATCTCTGTCCAGTAAGCAGACTGTATCTAGAGACACAATTCCTAAAGATGATATGAATTCCTAGCAGGGGCTACTTGGTTTCCAGCATACAAGTAAGTGCACCACTTGCCTGTCTTGAAAGATTTAAGATGCTCAGCATAAGTTATCTTGCCTTTGCCAGCAGGCTGATGGAGAGGTATAGAATGACTACCATGCCTCTCACTCCATTACAATTTATGGACAAATAAATTAAGCCTTTAGGGTCTTTTTTCTTTCTTCTAACTTCAGTAGTACTCCAGCTTCTCCCATTCATAAGTCAGCTGCCTTCTATTTGAATGCTGTGTTATTCTGGTATAGATTAAATGCAAATAATTAAAATATCCAAGGAGGCAAATGATAAAGGTAGTTAGTATAGAAGTAGCAAAAGGAGCTACTCAACAGCTGTGAAACCTTTTACTGTGATCTTGGAAGTCAAGTAACTGCTGTGGTAAATTTACCTCTGTCAATATTTGAAACATACCTTTTGGTTGTCAGCTAAAGTATAGATGTCTTACAGGCACCAGAGCAGTGGGGAGTTTGTATGAATGGGAATGGGGTCACAGTTCCGTACAAACCCCTACACTACAAAGAATGATGAATCTGGTGGCTTCACAGCACAGCAATATGGGAAAGATTGACTTTTCCTTCTCGCTTTGTGTTTGCAGCACCGCTTTACAAACCAAGAAACTGCCTTGTTCAAGAGGAAGGGTGCAGCTTTAAAATTTCTTGATGGGTTTGAAAGGGATTATCTAAATCCTCCTGAGCCAACTCCATTGATGTTCCATTCTGTAATACACAGTTGAGTCCCTTTGTTCTTTACTACAACTTCATTTTCCTATCAGTGTCTTGAATTCTGCATGTGGTTTAGCTTTCACCTTGCCACTCAAGGAAGTAGACTGTCAATTAGTCTTGTCTGCAAATGCTTACTTTGTCTTCCCTGCCAGAGCTGTGGATAGAGGCTCCTTTCTGCCATCCTGAATGGGGAGAAGGAGAATTTATCCACTGCTCTCAGTGATAGGAAAAATCCTCGCTTGCAGGTGAATTGCTAGGAGAATGAAATGATGCTGTCCTGCATGGCTTCTATGTCACTCTAGTTACTGATATAGCAGAGGCTGCTTGATGGGCAGCAGAGCTGTTCCTATTTGCTACTTTAAAAGAATATTTCCTGCAATCTGATTAAATCAGATTATTTCTATTGCCTTCATCCTAATGTCACAGCTGATTTTTACCCTGCTTTTGCAGGGTAGTATCACAGGTGATTGCAGTCATCAGAGTAATGATTCACAGGAAGTTGTGTATTATGCCTCTGCTGAAAGTACATCCTTTCAAAGACATATCTCCCATACAGGTTTGGGTTTTTTTTCAATTTGTGTTAGTGCATGTAGCACAGCAGAAGATGGAATGAGAATATGTTTTTCTGTTGGAAGGAGCACAAGTATCACACCCCAGTTTCCTAATTGTTTTTGCTTGACTGCAAGGGAAATCTTTATCATAGGATTAATGAGAAAAATGCTATTGACTTCATCTAAGTATCCAGTGGGATAACTGTGTCACTGGAGAGACTGGAAAAGCAACCAAGATTGCCCACATTATGGAGCAAAAGCTTTAAAGCACTCTCCAAAATTGTGAACAAAGCCTGCACTGTAGTACATAGGACAGATTTATATTCCAAACAGATGACATGTTTTAGGGGGGAGCTCAGAACATCCCAAATCATCATTTCATATGATGCTTTAACAAAGAGGAACATCTTTCTCTTAGCAGCTACTTGAATATTTTTTGCTAATGTTCCATCCCAGCAGATAAAAGGGGTATTTAAATGTGCACATGTGAGGGATTTAATTTTGTAGACATAAGCTTGAATTTTATTTTCTCTTTGCAGACTCTACAAGAGCAGCTGTGAAGTGGGTTTTTCTTACTTATTATTTAAAATTAGGATTTTGAGGACTTCTGTGTGCAGAACAGGAGATGGAGCTATTTCCTAGCATGAAACATATTTTGCAGTCCAGTTAAGCACTGGAAATAGTTGCATGTTGTCCTTGATACAGTTCTTACATTGTCATGATTGCAGTCCCCCTCTAATCCCTCTTTTCCAAAGCTCAATGGAAGATGTCAGCACATCAAGATGACATTTTATTCACAATCTGAGTTTGTGATTAATGGAATCAATAGCCAGAAATCCTTTGCTTATGTCAAGGTAAGCAGCTCGGGTATGCAGCTCTCAGAGGTGTCAACTGCTTGTTTTGAGGTGAAAGAGATTATTTGCAAGGCTCACAGCTGTGTGTCCATTTCAGCCACCAGGCAAAACATTAATTACTCTTGAAATCTTTTCCTGTTTTGTTTCTAGCCTTCTCTTCCACAAAGGCATATACTTATGGTCAGGTATCTAAATTAAATTTAACTATTTTTTGATTTGGTTTCCTAAGGAAATGAGGCTTTTGGAGTCATGTTACCTGTGTATGTGTCTGTCAGACTGTTGCAATTAATTTTTGAACCACTGGTCAATTCTAGTGGCATTTGGCAGAGGGGCAGAGGTCTTAAAAACAATTACAATCCTGCAAATGGCACAGAAATTCTGAGCTGGGTGATGGAGAGAAACCCTGTTAACCTTCTAATGCAGGAGGAAGAGTTAGCATTCATCTGTTACCAAATGAGAAAATCTGCTCAGAAATATTCATGTCTCAGAATACTGACTTCATTGATTTTGCTGTTCCTGGAATGCTTTTTGTTTGTTTATTTTCACTCAAGGCATAAAAAAAAACAAGTGAAGTAAATATATTTTATTTTTATGCTAAGAGTTGTAAGGCTGTTCTGGGAGAATGAGCTGAAACAGAATCAATAGTTAATTGGGGGGGGTTGTTTTTTTTTTTTTTTGTTTGCTTGGAAGATGTGCCAAAGAAATAAATCATGCTCTCCACTTCCTGGTTCTGGCAGCAAATGGAAACAGAGCAGTATAAAGAGGGAATGTAATTTCCAGATTGCCTGGAAGCAGAAAAGCCTAAGAAGAAAGAGGATCTGTTAACATCCTATCCCCTCTCTGTAATTCCTGGGACCAGATGCACAAACACTGAAATAATTTCTTAGGTTATCTTTCTCCCTTCTTCCAAAGCCCCTGTGGGCTTTACCTGATCTATGAACAAAAGAACAGCAATGTCTAGCGTGAGTTTATTTTTCTTTTCTTGCTGTCTTTGTGTTTTACTGCAGGGTACTCACTGTTCTTGTCAGACTTAGAGATGTCTCTTGGCATCGCTACTCTCCTTTGTAACTGCCATCCCAAGTCACGCCACAAATAGCATGATACTGGTACCTGCCCTGGGCACGTTTTTCTCAGTAACCCAAAAGGTTTGAGGAATATGAGATATGGCCAAAGGAAGTGCCACAGGTAGGCAGATTTCTCCATCTGCTAGAGAAGATCAGCCTTGTTAGGTGAGGAAGTGTACTGCCTCCTCTCCCCGGGGAGCTGAGCTAGGAGATAAGTATTTACCTCACATGCATGTGTGGCAGAATAGCAGGAAGAAAATGCCAAGCAGTTCAATGTAATTTATTTTTCATTGTGAAATGTGTTCTTTGGTTGCTCTTTTGTGCACTTTCCATGTGATCATCTCATCCATGATGTTTGGAAATGTTCTATTTCTTTGGATGTCTTTCCTCATTGGCTATTAATGCAGAGGCATGTCCTAGCCCTTGATATTTCCCACAGGCTGCCTCACCCACCATTGTGTCTGTTCAGCACTATTCTCAAATCTATTTTCTGCCATTAATTGATTCTGGCTACAATACTCCAAACATTTGACAAATGCAACAAGAGTAGTTCACATCTCATTTAACCTAATAAGAAGCAGTCTTTTCATATCCTATAAAATTCAGTGTCATTAAACTAAAGACCAGTCTACAAACATTACTGGAGGCTTTCTTACTCAATTTGTGGTGGAGACAAATGAGATATTTTGGTATGAAGTTTGGCACTATGCAGGCTTTGTCTAAAATACTGACATAATATAACTAGACCAATGCTTGTTTATCCTGAACCCAGATAACTGCCTTTTCAAATATCTGGTTCATATCTATTCAAAACAAATTTAACCAAAAATGCACCATATTTATAAAGAACAACTAGAAGGAAAAATTAGTCTAGGAAAGCATTGCTGAGCTTGAAAAAAAATCTTTGGGTTGTAGTCCCTATCATCATAATATTTTGGGAGGTCCTTTCACTGATTTCCTTATCTTGCTTATACATTATATATTTATACAGCAATTTTTTTTTTGTGGTTGGACTGTGTATAAATTGTCTGGCTTATAAAGGAATTGGTGTTACTTCCTATTCTGTTTCCATGCTGTACTACCATGGTTCAGGTGAATTGTTGTGGAGTTGTCCTTGCTTACAGGTATTCACTGTTCAAACAGGGAGTGCACAGGTTGCTGACCCACTCTCGCATGTTACTGCAATGCAGGTCAGTGTGGCTGGACCTGAATTAGTTCCACACTCACCTTTAATGGACAACTAGGGACATTGCCCTGCCTCTGTCACCATCACCTGAGGCTCTCAACTCACCTGTACCCTCAGCAGACTGGTTCCACCACTACCAGTCTGGCTGTGTCAGGGCTTAGCTGAGGAGTGCAGTGCAAGCTTACTGCCCAGGATCACTACTAGATACAGGTTCATGGCACTTATAAGGCTGTATTTTCTCACAGATTGGTTAAATGTAGTGTATGAAATCTATGCAATTATAGATCTTGCATTTACCATGAGTTTGGGAGTTGTTGTTTTGTTGGGTTTTTTACGTCTTGAGTTAATGAACCATTAACTTGGGAAACAATCCTCAGTATGTGGGTAATTCTAAAAAAAGTCATCTGAAATCAGTTTGAGTAGCAGAACAAGAACAGTTTCAACATTATTCATTACAGTTAGTTCAGTTAACTGTGAAGAATATTTGAAGAGATGATGAATACGTTTTCTTGCGAACTCAGTGGCTATTACATAATAAGAGCAAACAGCAAAGAGAATACAAGCCTTACTTTTCTCCCAGAAAAGTATTTTCAGTCCTTGCTTCCACCAGCAAAGATGCTGACAAATGCACGTATGTTTTGGAAGTATTCACTCGGTACTTCGACATACTTTGACACATGAAATCCTCACAAGTGGTATCATGTAGTAAGAGATAGAGCATGTATTTTCAGGATATTTTGAGGTCACTTGTTCTTATTTCCAGATTGTAGGAGGAAAGAGTATCTCAGCTAGACAAAATAGCAAAGACCTTGTTGATCATCCACATTGCCAAGTGTGAAGGTCTCCAACTTGCCTGCTTCACAAATGCAAGAAAATGTCTGATTGAGAGCGGAGCTCTTCCTGCTGTTACTAAATTGTGTAAGAGCAGATATACATTACAAACAGTCTGAATTCGTACAGTGGGCACAGGAGAGAAGGAGATGGCAGGTGGTCACGTGCTCTGGAACCACAGAACAGAAAAGGCTGCCAGGATGATCTTATTGTTTGTGGGGAAGGAAGTAATGAAAGTGGAATATGTGGAAATTGTCAAATTTGGGCTGTACTGTGTTAAGCTTTTTTTTTTTTTTTTCCCCTAGCTGGTCCTCTTTTTGGTCAGATTTTTATTTTGGTAAATGCTTTATTTCTCAAGACAACTGAACTTTGTGACACAAGGATTGATGCCAGACAGAGGTCTACTTCTGCTAAGTAAGCCCAAACTGAGACAGATCATGTAACTCTCCAAGAGGCCGGCCATCTTCCCTGAGGTAAACTTTTTCCCCTGAATCTTAGAGTTGTCAGGCTAAAGCACAAAAGGTTAATGTTTTATTGGAGTTATGGTCCTAATGTGGACACAAGAGTAGGAGTGAGGTGATGCAGATTTCTTCGCCTCATGATCTCAGCCTAGTTTACCACAAAAGCTTAGTTCTGGTATGTTTTCTTCATTCCTTAAAGCAGAATAACCTTTCTCCAGCTGTGATGGTAAATCTGCCCCATTGACAAACATGTAGCCTTTAATCAGTGACATTCAAATTTCAACGTAGCTCTAGCATATAGCAAATTTAACTTTCTTATCTTCTCCTTAACATAGTCAGCAAGCCCCCTGCCATTAAACATTTTCACCATGTGAAAGCACTGGCACACAATGATCAAATTACTTCTCTGTCTTCACTTTGATAGACTGAATAGATTAAGCTTCTTAATCACAAAGTAGCATTTCTGCAGTCCTCTTTTGCTCTCTTTTGTATTTCCACTGTCTTCTCCAGTGTGGACACCAAACTAAAATAATTTAGTACTGTGTACGTAAGCGATACTATTTCCTTTATTGGTAGAGTGAAATAAAGATATCAGTAGAGGGTATTTGTTTTCAGTTAGTAGTTTTGAGTCATGCTACTTAGGATAACTGTTCTGTTTAAAAAACAAGCTGTATAAAAATTAAATTCGCTGGATTAATGTGTTCCTCAAAAAAAGATCATTTCAAAGATACAGAAAAGGAGGAGGAACAATAAATGATCCCAACATGTTTAAATGCAAATTTCACTTTTAATAACAAAATTTGTAGCTATAAAAAGTTCAAATATGTTCCCTAGTGGCCTCTGAGAATGCCAGTAGTGCTATGTGGGGTTTATTATTGGCTCCGTATTCAAATAATGAATAATAAGCAATGTTCTTTTATTTAGGATCTGTAGATTCTGATTCTTAAAACGATTGTTACTTAATCCTTATTTTGAAAACTTTTACTGTGAGTTGATGTTTCTCTCCTCAAAGAGAGATCAGCAGAGGTTTTTGCTGTATTCTTCCAACAAACTCATAGTTTATTAGTGTTTTTTACTATTTCATTGTATTTGCTAGACAACCTAGTAAAGTAGTATTTAGTTCTGCCAAGCAGTATATAAGCTTGACCTAATATCTATTTTCATGTCTTCTGATACAACATTTCAGATTATTTTTCCCAAAGTGTTACATTGAAGGAAGAGGCCACTGTTTGCTTCCAATTAATACCTCCATATTCAAATATGGCATACATCTTTAAAGTCTCTGTAACTTGAATCAAACTACTTCCTCAGCACTCTTCTCTACTACTTCCACCTACTCACAAATTAAATTAAACTCTGCTTCCTCTTGTTATTAATTAAACTCCCTCTCCTTTTCAGATGAACTGTCTTTTATGCTTATCATCATGTCTCTGTTTCTACCCTTTAAGTTTTTTGCAATGTCTGTTTTATAATTACTGTCTCATTTGGTAGTAAGATAGCTGTTAGTATAGGTAGCACTATTCCCTGCCTGACAGTTATCTTTATGGCTTTTTCTGCTACCTGTCACAGCCACAAATATTTCATTAGTTAGTGGTTTCCCCACTTCCCATCTCCTCCTTCCCCTCCACCCCCCCCAGCCATTATATAGGAACTGTCAGTCACGCAGCAAATGAATGCTGCAGGAAATCCACAGTGCTTTCTCACATAATTCAGCACTATAATTTCTTCATCTACATCTAGTAGTTAAAAAAACCCAACAAACACAATGTAGTGTTCTCAAGTCTGCTTTATTCTTGTGACGAGCTTGAGAGGGCTTTTCACTGAAGGACCATTTACTGCCTGGTGCTGTGATTTATTCTGAGTGGCTTTGACAGGGACAGATTTTGTGGCTCTGCAACTTAAAGGAAGTTAAAAGTCCACAAAAAAGGCTCTGGGATGAGGTATCTGAGTCAGGAGGGAGTCTTTTGATGTTCTCTCTTGAGCAAAAAAGTAACCCACCCAATATTTGAAGGATTTCTTTAGATACGTAGTCAATTTGCCTTCAGAAAGCTGACTACTTTTTCTCTATAGGACAACAGCATTTAAAAGACAGGTAACAGTAAACAGTTTTGAATTTAAAAGTCTTCACTTCCAGTGTGGATGGTGCTGTGTAACCATTCTTCCCTTCTTTAGTTGGGGCTGTGTTTGAATATTGCAGCACACCATCCTTGCACGGGTGACCTTCAAGGCTTGTTTTTCTCTGACACTTCAGAAAATCAGCTTAGGTGAAGTAAAACAGGAGACAATGCATTAGTGAGTGACCTGTGAGTGCATTTGAAATTATTTGTCTTCATTAGTGTGATACTCAGTAATTACCTTTTTCCCAATGCCAGCATTTGATTCACAATATTTCAAATTTCAGTTTCCCCTGCCACCTCCCACAAAACTCTTAGAGTTGATTCTCTGATGTCTAATAAGTGTGTGTTTGTCAGGGGCATATGCAGAGGTCTTTCCCACTGTGGATACATCAGTAGGATCTCTGACTTGCTAAGGACCACCTGTTTCATTAAACCGGATTAAGACTTCTACAGAGCATTCATACTCCAGAGCTAGCTCAAACTGACATGTTAAACCATGTTTTCCACCCTTTTGTTACTTAATATTTGCTCTCTTGCTTTTGAAAGATGCTGGTAATGAAAGCA
Source organism: Platyrinchus mystaceus (assembly GCA_035041135.1). NCBI lineage: Eukaryota > Metazoa > Chordata > Aves > Passeriformes > Tyrannidae > Platyrinchus > Platyrinchus mystaceus. The sequence goes on along the minus strand of JAWWLV010000088.1, from coordinate 48,309,367 downwards.
GACTGGCATGTTCAGAGGGGGAGATACATGGATGTAGGAGAGGAAGGAGCTGCACATGAAAACCACTCAGTCTTCATATTCAGCTTAGTGATCTTTCCTCTTTCTCACTCAAGTGAGAATTTTAGGTATTAATAACCACAGTATGTGCCTGGGACACAAAACACCATGACGTTAACCTGTCAAGTAGCAATAGCATGGTAGGTGAGGGAAGAGTCTCCTTCTCTGATCTCTGTCCAGCTCTCCCACCAAGTGCCAGAGATGTAGTTGACTTCATGCCCTTCTCGCTGTTTGTGCAGACACAGAGCAAAGGGAAACACTGTAGGATTTGTCCAGAAAAAAACCCAAGTTTGCAACACTTTCAGGTTGTAAAATGTTATGTTCCTTCATTTCCTTAGGTTGAGCTACTGTTAATAAGGACCAAACCTATCCCTAAATATATGTGAAGAAATAAGTCCTAACTGTTTTGGTAGTGAATGCAGTTATGTCTTGATGAACTTGTCGTGACACCAGACATTTCTCTGTCACAATTATTCTAACTGGACTTATCCTAACAGCAGATTGACTGCCTCAGTAAGTTGCTAATTAGTTAGTATTTATTTTTAAAGGATGTCTTAGTGTTGCTTTCTGTGTTTTCCCATGTTCTTAAGGCTTGACTGAAAATGTTAAGGCTTTTTCTATAAAAAGATCCTGAATTAAGTTACGCTGTGCCAACTAGTAGAGATTTGAAAGTAAGTTCCCAGAGTATTCCTTGCACTGCTGTCCTCACAATTGAGGGAGGCAATCATAATCACACATTTGCATCATATGGGTACCATGTAGCAGATGATATTTTGGGATTTTGAACACCAGCTAATTTCCTTTTTGTGATTCCTGATATGCCTTTGCTAGCAGTACGAGATTAAATCCATTTCCTTTGTCAGCTTCTTACAGCTATAGCGAATGTTTTCACCTGAGAGGTAATCCTTGTGCAGAGACAGCTGGTTTCTCTCAGAGCTTGTCATGAGACAAACCTGATCTCCAGACTGTCTGAAAGGCTAATGATGCTCTGGGAAGTGCCATACTTCAGATCCTGCCAAGGATGTATAAAGGTGAGAGTCTGAGCAGGATTATGTATGTCATATAAAAATAATGCGCAAAAAAATGCCCAATGTTTCAGATAATAAGCAGATGCATCTTGTGTATTGGAATTGCTTGAGTGTGTGTAAGTGCCGTATAGAAAAATGATCATTGTCCACCATCATCTTGAGCAAAACAAAATGGAGTTCCCATGCTGCAGTTTTATTATTCAGAGGTTTTACTTCTCCTCTACTCCCCTCCCAACAGGGCAACTCTACCAGGTATTATTGGTATAGCTGTGGCATTGGTGTAGCCCAGATACTAGTTAGTGTTAGTCTTTGAAAATACAACTTTTAGCTGGATGGTAACTAATGCTATTAAGGGAGATAATGGAACTATTACACAGAAATTAAAACATCTATGTGTGCATACACACACATAAGCATCGTTGTTAGAGCTGTATTCCACAGTCAGTTGACATCACCTGGGGGTAAATATTATTACTGTTGTTCTTTCAACTGAATTTATTTTGTGCTAGTATTAATCAGTCCTGTGACATTTTTGGTAGAAAAAATATAATGGGAAACTGTGATATCACATGCCATAGATCATGTTTTGTTTAGGGGGGCTTTTTTTTCCTTTCAAAAATAGTGCTGCTCCTCAGAGTAACTTGGATGGGCTTTTTGAGGACAAAATGTTCTTTGTGTTATTTCTTTCCTGCCTCTTTTCCTTCGGAAACACTCAAATAAAAGCCAGAGGTAGGACTGTGGAAAAAATAGCTGCTACTAAAAAAACAGTGTGATTAGTGTGCTAGATGCTTTCCTGTTAGCATGGAGTGAGAAACAAACTTGTTAGCAGAGCTCAGGCTGTCAGGCCAACGGCTTGCTATCTATCCTGGGTATTCTTAGGCAGAAGACGTGGATGCATGCTGCCTTCCAAAAAACAAGTGAACATCAGCTTCCGTTTATAGCTTTCAGGTTATAAATCTTCACTAAAACAAGAAAACTTGTCACTAAAACTAAGTAGTTCACATTATTTAGTTGAACTAGCAAAATTTATAATAACTAATAGTGAAATACTATCTGTGTCAAAATCAACAAAGTAAGCAAATTAGTTTCAGTGCTTGATTAGTTATATCACCATGCTAATATGGCAGAATAATCAATCCTGGTTTACCATTGTGTATAAATCTCACTAGGAAACCTTATTACAGTCAGTCAATCCTGTAATTGGAATCTAGAAAAGTATCCTCTTCCATCTTCAAAGGAGTTGGCATGATCTTGTCAGGATCAGATATCTTAAATTATGTTACAGTCTTAGGAAAAAAAATCCAATTTAAGATAACTATAAAAACATCTAAAAAAATACACTGGCATAATAAAAACACTGGCTTAATGTTCATTCAGCTGCAAACTAAAAAGCCATCAGAGTGTGATAAGTGTTAGCTATTCTGTGTACTAAAGAGAATGTTCTTACAGATTTTGGAAAGCAAGGAAATTAAGGAAAGTATATTTTTGAACAGTAAGACAGAAGGCTTTGAATCTTGATAGAGAACATTTCTCTATTAAACACAGCAAGATAAAACCAATAAGTGTTAAAAAAGGTTTGATTTTGTACATTTGCATGTTCCCTAAGTATTTCCCTCACAGCAATCAGTTTGTTTGCAATTGTAAAATATGTTGTAATTTCCTTTTGCCCTTTTAAAAAATAATATCTGGATATTTAATATCTCATCATGTCTTGTATTCCTGGCAAATCAGGACTTTTATTTTTCCTTCTCAGATCCTTCCTTTAACATAGGAATTTAAAATAGTATCTTCTATTGTCTAAAATTATGTATGTATGTTAAACAGTAGTTATGAAACACTGCTTTTACAGTTATCTGTTGGATAATTCAAAAGGAGAAACCTTCAGTAAGAGTTTCAAATTCTTTTCCTGAGGGTATGACACAAAATAATTGATTTAATGGGGAGAACCTGCATATTAAGTATTAGTTGTTTCTGGCACTTTGGGAGAGGGTTCCTATGAAAGAAGTGCTCTTATATGATTATGCTATAACTGTACCTGTGAATTAGATCCAAGTTTGCTGATCAATGATTGTAAACACCTGGCAAATGTGTTGAGAATCAATTGGTCATGTATTGAACATGTAGTGACAAACTGTACTGTACTACATATTTCTTCAGTGACATGAAGGTTTTATATCAGGTAAAGTTCTATCATTTCTCATAAGCAAGTAGAGTTTGTTGTACCTACGTTTTATGCAGGCAAGAGCTGGCAGTGGTATGGTTGTTGACTTAGCAGAGGCTTACATTCAAGACAGTCTTAATGAAGCCTGGGGTCTCCAAATTCATTGACGAGATATTTCATTCAACCTGTATTTACCTCTTTCCTCTGTCAGCAGTGCAGTAATTTGTAATTTTGAAAGCTGCTTGTAAAATATGGAAGAGAAGAATTCTATTTTGAGGGCATTTTGCACAGACTTGCTCAAAAGTGTAATCTCAAAGAAGTTCTGGGCTGCTGAATTGCAGCAGCAAGCTGAATGAAAAAACACTTCTTCCTGTTTCCTCCAAAATACCATGTGTGAGAAATCATAGTGGGGGGAATATTGCTGCAACAAAATGTTACAACATTTTTGTCAAACATATTACGTTTTTACTGCATGTATTCTCTAATTTTAAAATTATACAAAGAGCCTGTGTGACATTATTTCCTGCTTAACATAAAGAATTTGGTAAAGACTAGGTATTTTATTTCTTGTTTCTTACAGTTGGACTCACAAAGATATCAGAAATGACAGCTTAGATATCAATCATAGGAGTGTAACACATGTTCCTTAATTTCTAGTTTCCTAGAAAGACTGGAATTTAATAAATGTCTTAATTTAAAAGGAACCCCAAAAAGTTTCCATGTAAAACTACGTTATTTAAAATAATCCTGAGGAATTGGTACACTTTGATCAGCTGGAGTGAAATTTTATTTGTATTTTGACTTTTCATTATATTCCATTACAGGAATATGCTGTCAGATTTGGTTTTCCATAAAGTTTTCCAGAAAGAAAAGTTACTGATAATTTTGGAGCTTGTGGTTAGAAATGGAGGACTTTTGATTAGAAATTTTTGATGACCTTATTTTTTTACTCTCTTAATCCCAAATTCGTGTTACTTCCAGTGCATGATGCTCTGCCTTGTCAAACTGATTGTATTGGTCCAGTGTGAAGAACAGTACTGAAGGTGTTGTGATTTGACTGGATTTTTATAGGTGTGAAGGACTGACCAGACCTCTTTCAGACCTTTTTCACTCAACATAGCTCTACCTTTCCACCATCATTAATGAGGTATGCCTGCTCTTGAATTGCTAGTTGCACTGGTGTGGACTGGAACCAGTCTAATCTGCAGCGATTAGCGATAGGCCCCAGGGGAATGGCATGAAGCTGTATCAGGGGAGATTTAGTTTAGATATTAGGAAAAGGTTCTTCACCCAGAGAGTGGTTGGGTGCTGGAACAGGCTCCCCAGGGCAGTGGTCACAGCACCAAGCCTGACAGAGTTCAAGAAGTGTTTGGACAATACTCTCAGGCACATGGTGTGACTCTTGGGGCTGTCCTGTGCAGAGACAGGAGTTGGACTTCGATGATCCTTGTGGGTCCCCTCCAACTCAGAATGGGATTTTAGTTCTCTCTTGAGTCACAGTTAAAAGCATCCTAAGCCAAACTGTTTAAAAATACTTCATACAGGAAGATTCCTCTCATAGAACTACTGCAAGTAACTGTTGACCTTGGACAGTTCTGGTGTGCCCTTGTCTCAAAATGTGGTCTTAAAGGTGGAATGTTTAACATGGGAGCCAACTCTAAGGGATACAATGCTTTCTGCCTCCATATTATTCAATTATGTTGTAATTTGGAGAAGAAGAAAGAAATAATGTGACAATCAAATTATCAATACCTTTCAGAAAGTCTGGGGTTGCTGAAGGTGTTTGGTGCCCCTTCAATTTCTAGAGAGATAACAAAGCTTTGTGGCAAATTTTTTTTCCCCTACTGATGCTAAGCACATGATATGCAGTGCTTTCTGTTAAAATTGTGGGTTTTTTTCCTTACTTAGCCAGTATCATTTTTCTGCTCAGAATTAATTTCAAGTAGACTAAGTTTCAACCTATAGTCTGCATAACCATATCACATTTATCTTCTCTGGGACTGAGGGTTTGTATTAAGTTAGAAATACGTAGTTGGGCACAAGATACATGTAAAATCTGAACACAGTCAAGCAGGTTCTTCCATGATTTTGGAATCTAAATGAAATTATCCATCTGAGGGGAGAAACTCTTGGTTGAACTGCTTATATTAGATGTTTGCTTAAATACAGAAATTATTCTCTAATATTCATGCACAGAAGGCAGAGCTATTTTCATTAAGTTTCTCAAGTGTGCATACAGACAAACATATCTATGTGTTCTTCAGATTATTCTAACCTTTATTGTGGTAAGAGAAGGAACAACAAATCCAGGAAAAAGTTTAAAAAATTGAAGCTTGAGATATAAATTGAACTCATCACTTTATTCAAGATCCTGATTATACTGCTCTAGCAGAGGCTGTATTTTATGGCCCTCCACTGTAGCCCCTGATAGATTTACAGAAACACATGCATCATCTGTGATGTCATGCAAGCTTTCCTTGTCAAAACAAACCTCAGCAACAAATACTTGTGTCAGATATAGCTTTAATAGGGAGAAGCAGATCCATCTTTTCAAGGAGGGAATTGGATTGTCAGCATTCAAAAATTGTTAAAGATGAGCTGCTGTGGGGTGTAGCCCCCCTCCATGTTGAGGTGGCTAAGCATTTCTCAGGACCAGGATTATAGTTATAAGTTTTATCAACTTTCAGCGGTAATAGCTTGTATTGAAAGCTAAACACCAATGATCTCTCTGGAAAAAGCCTAGACTTTTTTTTTTTTTCCATAACAGTTGTATTCTCTTTCACAGTGAAACATAATTAACATACATTTACATATTTCATGTAATCAGGACAAGTGGAGATGCATGCTAAAAGAAGGATATTATGGTTGGAGTGTACATCTTTGTCTTGGTATAACGCAACTCTTTACAAACAGCCACCTGCAAAAATCGACAAAAATGGACAAAAAGCTTAACTAGTGCGTCCTTTTCTATTCACTTATACTTGAATCTGTAAGAGTACTGTTTTGTATCACAGTCCATTTAGAAACTTTGGAAAAATAGCAAATTCTGGCTGGGAAGACAAGTTCACACAATGCATTGTCAGCTCTACCATCTTTAGTCATGAAAATTATGCTTACTGATTTTCACTTTGTTCAGTTCTGTGTAACAGTTCAGACAAGAGACTAAGCTGCGTTCCACTTAATGTCATGAAAATTCATCTAAGCATTTAGTAAATTTTAATTAGTCATTTAATTTCTAAATTTTGAAGAACATGTGCTAGGAAAAATGCTGTCCGGGATGTAACTAGAATGCAACAAGACTGCACAGTTGTAACGGACTTAGTTTACCTTCTGTGAACTCTTCTACTACTGAGGATTATGAAAGGGAAAGAACATATTTGGTTTTCTCAAAGAGACTTTAAAAAACCCCACATAAATAATCAAGGTGTCTAACTCCTGACAGTTCTCAAACTGATGAACAGAACAATCTGGTTCAGAGACTTGAGATAAACACAAGGTGTCTAGTGAGGAGAACTCTTGTACCCCTTGAATGCTTGTCCATACAAAGGTGCTTTATTTGGCTATAAAGATATGCAGGGCCATAGAGGAAGCTATGATTTTTTTGCTTTCTGACAGATAGGTTTTCTGTGCTTTGAAAGTGCACTATCCAAGGGGCAAGAAGATAAACATTTTTAACACGTTCTTTTGTATATATTTTATATATATATATATTTATATATATACATAATTTATATAATGTATGAGTTTTATAAATATGCATGTTTTTATATAAAATATATATACAGATATATCTCAGAAAATGAAAACCAGTCAGCACAGTTCACAAAATCTCATTAGACTTGAGCAGCCTATCCTGAAGTCCATAACATACATCCTGATATGTGGTCTTGATGATGCAGGGATAGATTTCTTCAGTGGGGCAATAAATTAACTGCCACCACCTTTTTATTTTTATTTTTTTTTAAGTACCCAACTCTGCCTTTTATTTTGCTGCCAGCAGAAGCAATGTTCCATCTCCTCAGCTTTGGTGTTTGTGAGCAAGAGTCAGCTCCAGCACCTGCTCCTTCCTGTCCAGATGATGTGGCCAGGGTTTATTCCCTGGGTAGGAGCATGCCAGGGCCCTCCACGCTCACTTTGTGAACACACGTCAGCAATCTGAATTTGCGCTCCCAGTCCCCACTCAGGAACAGCTCGGCTTGTTACCATTTCTAGCACAGCTTCATCTGTTGCTTGGTTTACTGCAGCTATAAAGCAGTAGTTTCCTTCTATTTCTGGGAGGGAGGCAAATAAAGGAGGCATCATTATAGCTTCAGAAGTTATTCACATCAGCATTATGCTGTGTTTTTCCTTTCTCCATTTATCTGTTTGTCAGAGGAGAATGTTTTTCAATGTAAGAAAAGCTTGTTTTCCAGTAACTTCCAGCACTGTTTTCTAATAAATAAAAGTAAAGAGTTTAATACCTCTTATGAATTGTCTCATGAACAGTGAGGTAGAATTCTATGGGCAAAAGTCCTATATCCCAAAGCTCATTGAGTTGAGGTGTCAAACAAGAAGGTAGAAGCTCAGACTGAAGTTTTACTCATGGTTAAATACATATGACAATGCCTTAAGGATTCTCTGCTGCCTCATGAGGTGTACCCTCACACTCCAACAATTTCCTTGATTGCAGCACTGAATTAACCCCTTTTTAATCTATCTGTTTATATGAGAGATGGAAGAATTCAATAGGGTTGAGTTATTCTCCTTGCTCATATTTTCTTGAATTTTGCAGTGGGTTCAAAAGTTGATAACAAAGAACAGACAGTGAAGTACAGTTAAAAAAACCCCAGAAAATATGAAAAAAACAAGTCTTATTGACTCTTTTTCTGAATAAGTACTTTTCTTATCCAGGGGTAAGCAGCTTTTATTTATGCTTGCTGTGCTTCATGTCACAGGATGGGTAATGCAGTGTGGAAGCAGTGAGGGTAATTGAGAATAGTTACCACTAGTGGAAATGCTTGTAACACAGCCTTTCATTATGTAAGCATGGCAGAAGTTTCCTTTAAAGAAGGCCTCGAAAATTTAAACTAGTACAAAGATCAGAACTGGCTAAAATTACTCTACCCAACGGCTGGAAACTGTGGCCCCAGTGAATCCAAAATATTTCATTGTAAGGGGTGGAGTGATCCCAAAAGAAATCAGAGTTTTCTAATGCAGGAAAAAAATATGGTTTCCTTGTATTTGCTGGAATGATTTGTTTAAACAGGGCATTTAAATTGTCTCTTACACAAAACTGCCACTTAAACAAATCTTTTCCTGCAGCACAGTTCAGTGTCACTGAACCATCATTTTCCAATGAAAAAGTAATTTATTAGAAAATGCCCAGTTTTGATCTTATAGTACATTTCATCAGGCTAAGATGACACTCATTTAGAGAAGGGTGGTCCAAGATTCCTTCTTATAAACACCTTTTGTCTTAAGTTGGCAATGCTCTCATGAAGGAAGAAGTTAGTAAATCTAGTAGCCTGAAATCCATTGAGGCAGGGATTGAAAAAATGCTCTCATATCCTTATTCTGTCCCTCTCCAATTCCTATTGTTTCCATGGGGAAGAGAATGTTTTTCTTCATACTCAGAGAGGTCTGTCTCATTTCACTGTTATGAAATAATAACTCTGCCTGTTTTGTTTTTAACTTGGTTTTTTTTCAATTTGGGGCAGGGTTTTTTTGTTTGTTTTGTGGGGTTTTTTTACCCTCTAACTAGTTAGTCTCCCTTATGAGAACCATGTACACTCAGAACTGTGGCTTGAGGAATTGTTTTGATTCTTATCTACCATTAGTGGATTTTTTCTTGAAAATAAAATTAAATGTTAAATGAAGGGCAAAAGGTAGGCCTCATTTTGAATAGTTCTTAACTCTAATTGCAATCTGTGGTTCAGTTAATGTTTTGTTAGGGAAGAAAATAAATCCAGAAAACACTGACCAACAGGGAACAGCAGGTACTTATTAGAAGTGTTAAACTGAACATTAATAATACCACTGTGCTTGGAAACCATGACAACAGTAGGGAGTGGCCATAAAGATAATTTTCTAATGTCTAAATACATTAATTAAAAACTGTACTCACCCCTTCTCTTGATCCTAATGGCAGATAACTCCCTTAAAATAATGTTTATGGCATGTGGATGTGAAAGAGGAAAATGCAACAGAATAACTGGTGAGAAAAGTATGAAGCTAAGGTGAGGCATTCAGCTTTTTTCCCCCAACTTTCTAAGCTGAACATAAAAAATATTTGAAAATTTTTGGTCGTAATGTAGGTATAAAAGTCTCAACCAGCTGACTGTAGGTTTAGTAGTCATTAAAATCTACTAATGGTCAATCTCAGGAATTGTTTTTTACTAGTAATAAATCTCAGGAAACTATCCTTTACTGTAATTTTTTATTTTTTAGAAACAAGTTATGTAAACATCTGTTGTGAATAAAAAAGAATTTATTTAGTTTTAGGATGAAGAGAGAAACTAGATGGTCTGGAGTCCAGTGGCAGTTTTTAGCTATGTGAAATCATGGAAAAAGAGCTGCTAAGGATGGGCCTGTGCTGTGACTTTTGAATATTAGCACTTGGTATAGAGGAGAGTATTTGATCTCACAGGATGCCAGCTGAATACAGAGAATAAGCCAGTGAATTCAGATTCTATATTGCTTCTCATTATGTGTGCTTTCTGGTTCCAGTAACTCTTTAGCTGTATTGTGTATAGATGGTAATCTCACACGTTGAGATTTTCCTTCCCGGACCATCTAACAACTCAGGGAAGAGGTGGGTCTCCATTCCTAGCCTGGCCAGGTCTGTACCTTGCTATGCACCACAGGAAAACACAAGGGGCAGTGAAACACTGGACTTCCTCTTTTCCTTTGTGCAGTGATTACCAGTTCCTGGACAGACACAACTGCCTCAGTAGTGCAGACAGGGAGAGCAAATAGATGTAACCTGAATGTCATGTGGGCAGAGGGTACTTCCTGAAGGGAGGGGGACATGAGGTCTTGATGGCTGGCTGAGTAACTGTGAAGGCAGTTAAGTGTAATGAATTAAATGTAAAATTGTAATTTTTTTCTACTATTTTCTATATGTTTTCCTTTTTGTAATGAAAAGACTGATATATTCCCTTTTGCCATTGTAACAAAGACAAAAGAATCTAACCCC
>JAWWLV010000088.1:48270469-48291825 GCA_035041135.1 Platyrinchus mystaceus | reverse complement strand
AATGATATCTTAGCTCCTACCTGCAATATCAATGCCAGTCATGGCACCACCACTCTATGGTGCTTAAACAGCTGATTATCTCTGCCTATGTGCAGACCTTTGTACTTCTCTTATTGAATTACAGTCCTCTTATCCCAGGCCAATTTTTCCATTTTCAAGATAGCTTTGAATTTTCTTCCTCTTCTGCAATATGTTTGTCACCTCTTTAACTTGCAGGTTAAATGAGTACTTTTTGCCTATCCTTTCCAAATAATAGAGGTAAATCTGACAAGCCTTGGGCCCAGAGTAGGCCAGAATCCTCTTGGTGTAACCCACTAGTCTGAAAGTCAGTTGTCGATGGTTACACAATTTTACCACCTGACTATCTATTATCTATTATCTTTTATCTGGTAATTTCACAGACATATAGAGCAAGCAGTAATATTTCATCTGAGTTCCCATGTGATAAAATGGAGCATTTACAGGCTCCTCTTGCAGGACAGACTTGTCTCTTTTTCTGAACTTCTGATTGCCCTTCTCAACTACTGCTCCACTGTAAATTCCCTTTTGGTTTTTTTTTCTTAAATATTAATGACACTTGGTATGCCAGATGTCTCAGGATGCTAGCTAATTTTTCTCTCTTTCAGCTGAAAATACCTTTCCAGTTACATCAAGGAACTTATCTGTCTTTTTTCACAGTAAATCCAATCACTGGATTATAGCTATCCTGTGATTGATAACAGGCTGTTCTCCTTCTTCATTTTTCTCTTAGGAATAATTTGTTTACTAAGCTGTAATCCTCCTTTCCTGGTCTTGGAAAGAGGGGTTAAAATAATTTACTTACGTGATTCAATTTTGATAGTAGCATCCCACAGAAGGTATTGTATTGGTTTGCTGTGTGAGTAATGATCTGAATGTTCTTAGTCTATACTTTTACTATGTACTCTTTCTTCAAATTGAAGATGCTGTAAACACTAAAAAATAAAAACACACCATTGAGTGATACATTGATATTTTACAAAAAGCCTTAAGAGATGATGGGAGCAACTTTAAATGCTCAGGTGAAATCTTTAAACTTATTGTTGGAGGAGCAAACACATATGAAAGAATTTTTATATCCTGTAGTTAAAATTAAAGATTCCTTAGTTTAATAATGACAGTGCATTAGAAAGAAGTGACAGGCTGTTAGCATACATACTATGTTTGATGCTGTGATCTTGTTAAGTATGATTTAAATTACCCTACTGTTACTTTCTCTTTCCTTGAGTCACCTAAGCAAGTTAAATTGGTAATTATTGGTAGAGATGTTTAAAATTTACTGAATTAATTGTAAGTGGCCTTGTATTTTGAAAATTATCATTCTTTTTCTTACCAAATAAGTTTCCTAGTATTTGGTGATGTCTTGGTGCCTTCTGATAGGATGTTTCTTTTGTCTTTAATCCTTACATGTTTTATTTTTTTTCCCTCTGTCCCGGGATATTTTTTTCTTCCTTCCTTTTGTCTATGCACTGTTATGTGCATGAGACCCAAAGTTCTGGGTTTGATACTTTTTTTGATTTTTAATAAACTCAGTTGGCAACCTAGATGATTAAAGATAGACAGATCCTCTTTTATAGAGCTCAGACAAGTTAGAGTGGGCAGCCTGCCCACTGAGTGCCAGGGAGCTGACCTGACTGTTGGTGTGAAGAACCCTGCTTAGGCTGCCTTTCTGTATTGTAGTAATGAGAAACCTCTCTGGCAGGAGGGTCAGCACCTCCACTGGCCAGATAGATCTGCTGCTCCCTTCCTGTACATCGACCTGGGCAGGCTGTCAGGTTAGTCTCTAACCTTATCAAATGAACTTAATTCATCCATGTCTTTTGAAGACGAGTTTGCAAGGTTGTGTTTTAGAGACCAGATAAACATACCAGGGCTGCCATCAAAGACCTTTGATAAGGAACGGTGTTTTTAAAGGATGACTCTATCCCAGCTGCTCTGGCCATACTGGCAGAGGAAGGAAAGGAAAGGTGTTTTCCTCCCTTGGGGTAGAGAAGAGTAGCCCAAGTACATTGGAGGAACGTTCTGGCAGCCCAGAGTCAGAGGCAGAAAAGCAAAAGATGTCCCGAGGCACAAACCTTTAGTGAAATCCTTGGGACAGTGTATGTAACTTCAGAATTTGATCCCATCTGAACAGGTCAGCTATGAGACAGTTTCTATGAAACCTTTCTATGGCCTCTGAAACTCATCTCTGTCCTGTACTGCTTTTAGTTATAGCACTAACTTGTGTTACACAGGCTGCTCACAGAAACTGTACTGAGCTTTCTCTTCTGCCAGCTCCACTGTCTATCCTCCTACTTCATCAGAATGAACTACAATAAAGAAATTACAGTTCTCTCCTTTAGCCCAGTCTAGACTGTAAAGTAGTGTACTGTGACTTAAATTGTCCAGCCGGAAAGTCAGGTCTTCTTCACAGACAGCAAGAAAAAACTTAATGCAGTAAGGCATCATGGACAGTGACTTCTGTGTGTAATGTTATATATTGGTCCAGTCTTTCTGTATTTTTTTTCAAGTTTTTTAGGTTTTTTTTGTCTTTCAGACATATTATTAAAAAACCCTGGAAGGTCTCTACTTTTCTGAGGGTTGAATTCAATATTTCTTGAGTAAATTATTTTCTTTATTTTTCATTTTTAATTTTCCTTAATATTTTTTCTATGGGCAATTCATGTCTCAGTGCAACAAGTACCTCTGGGTTTTATTAATTACTTTCCCTTACAAGCCACCAGCAAACACTCAGCAGTCCTCCACAGACCCCAAATTCCACACTACTCAGTGAGGATGCAACGGATTGCAAACTTAGTCTTCTTTGGTATGTGGTTACAATGATGTTTCTCAAAGAGAAAAGAAGCTTTTATTTCTATAATTTTGTTACTAAAGTAATGGAATAGAGAGCACTGGCAAACATTTTTCTCTCCTGAGACATTTTTGAACAGATTAGTGAGGTTATCATCTGGAACAGCAGATATTTACATTTTGAGTGTAATAGGTAATCAATAAGAATGTTGTATTATTAAATTCCTTATATTCAGAAGAAGCACAACCTGGTCAACTAAGAATCAGGAAATCTGACTCTGCCATCAACTTTCTGCATGATTTTGAGACAGATCATTTAATTTCACAGTATTTAAACTTGTTCATATATAAAAAAGAAATAACGAAGCTTTTGAGCCAGTGGATGAAATTTACAAATGAAACACGGAAATAAAATTGTTTTAATAACTTTCTGGCATTTAAAGAGTTATGAACATAGCAACATGAGGAAGATATGAATTCCATATATTTACATGAGATGATTCAAGTTAATTGAAAAAAAATGGTATATTAACTGGAAATTATGCTTTCATAGTAATGATATTAGTTCTTCAGTGGATTAAATTGTGGGATTAAGCTCGGCTGTTTAAGAATTAAATTACCTTTATCATTGAACAATGCTAATGATATAATTCAGGGCCCAGCCCTCCATGCCTTATTCATTGCCTTTTACAGATAGGTGCATGGGAGAACTCTTTAATATGAAACATGGGTTTTTTCCCCCCAAGTTAGTATTGCATTGTAGATGTGAGTCATTTGTCTGTATGTCCCAGTACAGCTCTTCAAAAGTGCCTTGAGAAGGATTTCAAAGTGCTTCCAGAAAGACCTAAAGAATTAGAGGAAACTGGGAGGGATTTAAGACTATGGGGGTAGAGTTTGGAGAGAACGAGCAGGGACTTTCAGTGGCAGATTCTGAGCAGCTCGGAGATTTTGGCACCAAGAACAGCTCTACATATCCCACAGCCTTTGAAATTATATTTATCCTGTTTTTTTCATTGATTTGAGGCAGATGCTATTCGAATTTTCTAGAAACTTTGTTTCAATATTTGTTGGATCTTAAAGAATTTTCTTAGACCTCAAAATTTCTAAAGATTTTCATCAGAATTTTCACCCAGATAATTTTTGGTATCTTATTCTGCTAGAACTACTTCAGTTTTACTTAACTTCCACCAGCACAGAGGAAAGAGCTGTCATTTCATTTGATCGCCTTCCTGGCCAGCCTTTGGCATAGTTCTTGGGACCTTCCCTCATCACAGGAAGCTGCAAACTCCAGGGAAGTGGCAGAGCATTCAGAACAATAAAAGTAGTGCTGGATAGCACTATTTTCAAAATTAAAGGTGGCTTCCCCAGGTGCTACTTAATTTAAAAGTTCTATTTTGCCTGAGTATCTACAGTTTAATATTTAATTTTCTGTTAATTTTATGGTTCTTTTCTCCTAATAGCAAAGATTAAATTCACCAAGAAAGTGTGGCAAGAATGAAGAGACTTCCATGGTTTTAGAAATTATGCTAATATATTGAGGTCTATATTTTACTTTGAGTTTGTAGTATATGTAGATAAATCCTGCAGTTCCCGTTTAAACCTGGAAATTATCAGAATGTGTTTTATATCCATAAAATAAGAAATGTTCCAATAAATCTGTATCTTGGGAATTAATGACATGCCTTTTGTAATATACACTGAGGAACATCTTCTCACAGCTACATAGTAGAGTACTGTAATTCCCATTTTTGCTAATCTTGACCAACACCAATAAGTTGGAAAATGAAAAACAAAGAAACAAACAAACAAACTCAAAAAAGAAGGGACTTCTGAATTCACATCAAATTGCCAAATAGTTGTCTGGGATTGAAGAGGAAGGATGAAAAAAATCCAAGCAAATTGGTGTATGTTATTTTACTGAAACTTTGTCCAAAAAAGAGTCATGAATTTTTTAGTCTGCAGGTTTCTATATATTATAGAATTACAGAAACCTTAATGGAGAACAGAGGTTTGCAAAAAGGGAAATACTTCCAAAATGCACTGGAGCTTTAAAAGAAGAGTAAACACAGCTTTTTATCGTTGGAAAGCAATGTATTTCAAAATTGTCACTAGAAAGGTGGTTGTAGTGTGGACAATGGGTACATTTTTGTAGAACATTTCTACTGATGGACATTGCACAGAATATAGGAAACTGAGGAAAAGGGGTACAGTGTGCGAGAGTTTATTTTTTGACTCATGTAAACGTCTGTGTGACATTTGCTTAGTGTACCCCAGTTGCAGACAAATTTAAGGAGTACAAAAGCTCAGAGTGTAGAGCTGCCTTTGTGTAACTTTCCAGAAAGACAGTAGCACCACCGGGAGAGCGACTGCTGTGTAGTAATTCCTCTTTGTGTAAGCAGTCATCAATGAGCTCGCGTAATCTCCCTCCACCCCCGCTGTTCCTCCTCTCAGCAGCGCTCTGCCAGTCACCCACACAGTGACTCACCCAGACAGCTCTTTCTACTATATACTTACCGAAAGGTTAGAAACATTAAGCTGTTCCTTTCTTGTTCTTCCTCTCCCCACCCCCCTCCCTAAAAATCAATTCATACAATTTTTTGCATAGCTCTCCCCCAATTTTCCCTTCCTCTCCTTACAAAGATAGATACTTCTGAAAGTTTTGCTTCGAAACAGTTAGATGGCTGGCATTGCCAGAATTACAGACCATTTTTACCTTATTTTGAACAAACTCATCTCTTAATGATCATGAGAATGTATATGGATGGCCATAGCCTCATGATTTTGTTATGAAGCTGCTATTTCCTTGTCTTAATTTTTAATGGAATATGATGAGGAACGCAAGACTACATTAATGAAATGTGTATCCTCCACTCCTCCTCGGTCTCTTGGAGATACATTCGTAGCAGTGGAAAATTGTCTTTTTTTTTTTTTTTTATGTTCTGCATACAAACCTTAATTTTCTTTTCTCCCCCAAAATTTCTCAACAGAAAAAGGATTCAAATAGCTTGTTCAGTCCTACAAAGTTTGCTGTTTTCAGTGCTCTTAGACAGTAAAAAGTTAATATTGAACAAAGTGCCTGGTATCAAAAAAAAGTCATAGATGCAAAATAGTAATTTTCTTCTCTGGGCAATCAGCTGTTCCTCTGTGGGTCTTACTCTAGGAGGACTTGAAGGTGGAATGAAATGAGAATTAGTTGCTTATTCCTGGTTGCCAGCTCTTTATTTCTTAATTTGTAAATCTATGCAATAACTTCTATGAAAATATTTCAGCTGGATTTGTATGAAATCACTTGTTTTGTTGTTGTGCTCTTATTTCTTAATTATTAGTCTTGTGTTTCTTTACAAATGAAATAGTACATGAAATTAGAGGGTGGGCAGAGAGACAAAAAGGAGATTTGTGCAGAAGTAAGGTTTGTCATCCACAAGTACAATAAACTTTTCTCTTCTTAACAGTGAGAGGTATCTCCCAAGACTCCAGTGCTCATGTAAGTTCTCTTAAAAAGAGAGAAGCAACATGGAGATATAAATGAAGGGAAAGTATTTTAAAAAAATGGCTCTTGATGTTTGACCTGGCCCAACTTATTACTGCATAATAGATCTCTGAGATGTTCATAGGAGACACCTACATGTGCTTTGGTACACAGTCATTTACAACAAAGCAAAATCCAATTCTCTTCTGAAGGGGCATTTGTGAAATGGAAGGAAATCAGATTCTTGAGCAGAAATAAGGTTTGACTCCAGGAATAGCTTGACCAAGACTACTTCACATATCTCTTCTGTTTGCAGTGACATTGCAGATCAGAGAATATGTTCTGCACATATCTGTGGTTTCATTTGTTTTGATGAATATGTCTAAAAAATGTGCACAGGTAAAATTCAAGCACGTTGTCTTCTTAGAGAGGTAAAAATGAAGCAGTTGAGTTTTAAGCTGTGTATAGAGCATGATCCCATGGGTGTTCTGTGCTTGCAGGGACAAACAACCTGTCTCTGGCTGTAAGAACTCTTCATAGAACAGACTGGCTGCTCAGCCCAGAAGGTCTCTGTAAGATTTTGTATTTAAAGCCTTTATGGATTATCAGTGTGTGCTGTGTGGACAATATCCCCTATCAATGGTGTTCAAGCTCAGAGACCTTTGCATTCTGTACCTCTTGTAGCCTGGAGACCTGCCTCCTCTGCTCTAAGAATTCCCAGAATAGCTAAGTTTTCCCTTCTCCTTCTTTGGGAGTTTCAGGTCAATAGGGAGAGCTCTCTCCTCTTCACCCTCACTTCATGTTGTTCTCTTCTGCTTTCTCTGCTCTGCTGTTTTCATGGTTGTAGTAAATGAAATATTGATCTCTGGCAAGTTCCTGAAGGAAAACAAGGCCTTACCCTTTATGTGGACAACTTTCTTTGCAAGTCCTGTATACTTTAATATGGTACATTACTAGGAAAAATATAATGGCCCACCAGCATACATTTAATAATGGCAAATGTAACAAACAAGTCAGCATTTCTCCTCTAAGGACAACAGAAATTAAAACATAAGTTTGCATAAATAAATAGCACAAATCACCAGGAACTTCAGAGATTTTATCAATAGTTTTCATTAGTTAACATGGTCCAGTTGTACCCTGAGGCCAAGGAGTGCTCCTGGATTCAGGCTCTGTGCATCTCTGTTTGTTGCCCATAGATCTTGTCTAGCCTACTTGCAGGAATGACCATCTGCTATCTTTTCTGATGAACACTGACTGCCAGGGCAGTGGGAACATGGGGTGGCCAACTTGGACACTTGAGAAGATGAGTACCTCTTCATGAATAGTCTGAATTGGAAGGCAGTCTGCTCTCAAACCCTGTGTTTGGTAATAAGAAGTTAACAAGATTTATCTGAAGGCTGCACTGTAGACATAACTATGTTGCACCAGCTGGGCCAACTTGCAGTTGGCTGGAACTGAAGATGCTATCATACAAAGAGATAACCCCTTTCAGAATGCCTGGTGATAGAGGTCAAGGTCACCTGCATAATCTTCTATTCCAGGGGCAAAATGATGGGGTGATGTGTGTGTACACTTTTTAGTATTGGACACTGAGCAATAGAGATTTGTCTGGAATGACATTTTTTTCTCATTCTAAAAATCTATGGAAATGCATTACCTCAATTTTAAATTGGGTGATTAAAGTTCGGTTGTCACCTCATAAATTTCTAAAAGAATATTACTGATGCACTAGAGGAATATCTGCATGTTTGAACAAATCACATTTACTTGGCAGTTCTGGAACTCACAAGATGTATATTTCCACCTGAGAATAATTCTTCAGGAGTTGAATCCCAGGTTGCTTCTCAACAGGCAAGCTTTTCTTCAGTGTTTTCTAAATGTATTCTTTCCATCTTTTTTTCAAACTAATTGTTCAGCAGCGCCTGGATCTGCTCCCTCACATAATGGCAAGAACTCCAGTCTGTTGTGGTTGTTTTTCTAAACATCAGAGTGTGCTCATGAGTTTGTGTATTGCAGAGCTACTTTGGGAGTTAGTCTGAGCATCTTTGGACTTTGTGAGGTAAATATGCATACACATATTTGAATAAGAGCCTTCTGATCACATGGGAGATTTTAAATCCCAATGACAGCTGAGAGCCCAGCTCCCTACTATAGTTGAATGCAATCTGAATCCTTTATGGTCATGCAGGCCCTTGGAGAATCTCTTGACATCTCAGGAGGGAAATACTCTTTTTCTTCTAACCCTGGAGTTTTAGACTGTCAAACACGTATTCTAGTGCTTTCTGCAGTATGTGGAAAGAAGGTAAGGCGTTTCCCTTTCAGTTTCTATGCAGCTTTGCTAAGTTGTTATATTTGTCCAGGTGAATGCTAAAAAACATTTAGCCATGCATGCTCCCTTCAATATGGTAGAATAAAATAAAGCCAGACAAATGAGAGATTTGCCACAGAGGGAAATACTTCTTTCTTTTATTAACCTTTTTTTGCTGTTTTTCCACTCATTAATTTTTACCCTTCTTGCATCCACCTCATTTTTGAGAAGCATCTAGGGTAGGGCTTTTCTTCCCATAGAGCTAGATTTTTCAACTTGTAGCTACAAGACTGCATCTCTTCTGCTTTTTAGTCTTTTCTGTGAGGTCTCTCTGTGCAAACAGAAGACTTATGGTACCATTTTTTGTTTTGGAAACAATCTCATTTCCTAGGGTTTAACCAGCTTTGCAGATTGTTCCTCCAGTGCTGGTTCTGTTTTCATAAGTGTCAGAAGCCAAGGGGATCCTTTTTTTTCCCCTTTCCTTGTTTTTTTGTTCTTTTTTTTCATCACCAACAAGGACCATTTGAGAGGGTTGAACGTGAAATGAACTGTTGCTGTTGTAGGTTTCTTAATGCTAAGGTCTAGTTGTTGACAAGGGAAGAAATCTTAAAAACTATCAAGCAGTAATAAAAACTTATACACTGGCAAAGATAAATGCTATTATGAATTTGGATAAATGGGAGTTCTGTTAATTGAAATCAAATATTTTCACCTTGGAGATTGGTTGATGTCAGTCCTTGTACTTCCTGCAATGGATGTGAGCTTTGACATTAAACAGGGGACCTGTTCCTGACTGCATGCAGCTGGGCCTTGTGCCTCTACAATTGAAAGCTTACAGAAAAAAATTGGAAAGGATTAAATAGAGAAGCAGTAAGAATGATTTCTTGCTTGTGTAACCACGAAGAATCCCATGAACTCAACCTGCTTAGCTTATCAAAAGAGGTTAAGAAGCTACTGGTCAAAAATTTTTAGCCACCTGTACAGGATGACAATATTTGATATTAGAGGCCTTTTTAATCTCTTATGCTTACTTTTCCTTTTCAAAACCAGGCTTAAATATATTTAAGGGCGTACTTTGCATGTGAATAAGTTTTTTCATATGACAATTGTTTTCACTGAAATTAGCCTCTTTAACTGAAAAGAAATTTTTGTGGATTGCCCCTTTGTTCTGAAATAGTCCATTTTTGATGAAAAACTGAAAACTAATTTTGGGTTTAGAACAATTAAATTGAACACTGTTCTCTTTTCCAGCAGATGAAGGCAACAAATTTTTAATTTTTTTTTTTGTATTTTGAGGCATTTTTCATATAATACACCAACTTCTCTTCAGTCTGAATTTTACCAAAATCTCAAGTACAAAACTAATGGAATTTAAAGGACTATAATTTATAGACAGCTGTAGTAGCTGAGTTTAAAGCGCAGTGGTTAATTTGAGACTGGAATTAGCAGCCATCATCTGACATGGCTGAGGCTAGCAAATGATTGTTCATACATGTGGCTCTTGAGGTTTCTGCTTCTTCTTATGCTCCTATAATACAATGAGACTTTTCACACTCAGTTGCTGTAATTAGCTTCATTTTCTACTAGACTTGTGATGTGTTCTCAGCCATTCTTCTAAAGCATTAAAATACATTCATTCACACATTTACTGTGATTCAAGTCTTGTTCACCTGCATTTTTTAACTTTATCTCTCATTAAAAGAGCCCTCTAAATTGTTTGATTTTTTTTTTCTGTTAACACTCATACTTTTATTGTTGCCTACGAATCATTAATGACTCATCATTTTTCAATGCTAGCAACTCAACTTTGTGTGGCACTAATTTGCCTTGCAACAATCTGTTCTCTCTGCATACATCTGGAATGCTCTGGCATCGCTTACTAAGAGCATTAGTCTTCAAATCTTCAGCTGTTCTGACGGGTAATATTCAGTTAGGTCCTCTTTTTCATTAAATTCCTTCCTTAGCTTTTTATTTACTGGAAAAGCAGCTTTCCCCCACTTTTGACTACTACCCAGGAAGGTGCTGCTATTTATTTAAAATGAAATGTTTTACTTTAGTTATTTGTTTATGTCTTGATAAATGCTAATTTTTGTTTTCAGTTCAAGCGTCTATTCATTAACCAGTTAATTGTTGGCAGGAAGTAAAATATTCTGACACTGTTGTTTTGGGGTTTTTTTTCTGCCATCAAAATTGGCTCCTGATGAATTTCTTGATCATTGATATACAAAATATCCCCACCATCATACCAGATGTCGATGAGGCAGGACAAGGGGAGGACCGCTGTCAGTGCAAGCTTGTGTTTTGCCCTTTGGGCAGGAACTGCAGGGTAGTATGCCCTACTCCAGGATATACTGAAATTTTAGTTTAAGTTCTGTGGAAATTATAAACCCTGTTGTTCACTCCAGCCTTGCCTATCCAGGCGGGAAGCAAAGCCATAGAAGTTACCTCAGGTTTTAGGGTGTACTTCCATGCCCACATATTAGTTACTCCTCTGCTTTTGGGCTTGTGTTGAGCTACTTGTCTTGTGCCCTGTTGGAACTAGGTCCTTCTTCAACCAACACCACACACTTCTTGATATTACCTTCCTGAAAAAATTACAGAATCTAATTTCAAGAGAGTAGTTTTGTCTTGCTCTGATCTATATTACAACCTGGGTATAATTTCAGTCTCTCTGTTAGCTTGATGCATTTTTCCAGCACCCAGATTTAGGTTCTGGGGCAGAAGTGAGGAATCCTTTCTGAATAGTGAAATGTTCAACAGTCAATAAGACAGTGCACTGTTAAGCAGATACATTTTCCTAAGAAGTCCTTAATAAAAAGGAGTAATTAACGCTCCTTGTCAGATCTATAAAATGTTTTTTTTCCAAATGAAAATGCTACATAAGTCTTTGTAATTCTCTTTACAGCATACTTTCATTATCCAGTCTAATCATTTGCAAGACTTCTAGTGTCAGGCAAACAAACGCCATGCTGACATAGATTACAGGTTCCAAGAATTTTATTCTTCAACTTCTGATAATTTCTTTATACCAAAGAAATGTAAAGTTTACCTCAGTATCTTCTACTGGTTCTGCTCCATTAGTTTATTAATATTTTAAAGAGAATTTTATACATTTTTACTTCATTTCTCATTAGTGATGATAGAAAATACAAAGCTGTTTTAGATGGAAATGTGAAACTTCCACTTTTTTTTTCACTGCAAGATACACAACGTAGGTTAGCTTCCTTTTCAAATTATACATTTGTGCTGGTTTTGGCTGGAGTAGGGTTAATTGTCTTCACCATGGCTAGTACAAGGCTATGTTTTGGATTTGTGCTGAACACAGGGTTGATAATATAGTGATATTTTTGTTATTGCTGAGCAGGGCTTACGTAGAGCCAAGGTCTTTTCTGGTTTTTGTACTGCCACAGTGGAAAGGAAATTAATGATGCATGGGAGGTTGGGAGGAGACACAGCTGTGACAGGTGCCACAAACTGACCAAAGAGATATTCCAGACCATATGGCACCCTGCTCACTATATAAAGTGGGGGGAAGAAGAAGGAAGAGGTCGTTTGCAGTAATCGTGTTTGTCTTCCCTAGTTACCCTTAGGTGTGATGGGGCCCTGCTCTCCTGGATATGGCTGAGCACCTGCCTGCCCATGGGAAGAAGTGAATGAATTCCTTGTTTTGCTTTGCTTGTGTGCATGGCTTTTGCTTTCCTTATCAAATCACTTTTATCTCAACCCATGAATTTTCTAGCTTTCACCTTTCTGATCCTCTCCCTGATCCTACTGGTGAGGGAGTGAGCAAGTGGCTTCATGGGGTTTGTTTGCTGGCTGGGGTTAAACCATAACAACCTTTTTTTTTTTCTCACAAATATTTTGGTTTTACTTTTAACCAGCACAGTTGAAGGAAATCCCCATTCTTCCAAAGTGGAAGTGAAAGCATGGATTAAAAAATTATAGCAGTCTGGAATAATTCTTCAAAATGTTGTATCCTATTGCCTTTTTCAAAGCTTGATTTCTTATACAGGTGTTAGTAGATTTTTATCAATATAGACCTTCTTTTTTGATCCTAGTCTTTTAATACTTGTTAAGGAATAGCACTACTAGCTATCCACAGGTTTCATTTATTTGGAAAGCTTGGCTTCACACAGAGAATGTGATTAAAAAGCTTTACATTCTCTCCATATGCAGAAAAGAGTACAGGTCAATATTTGAAATATTTTCTTGCTAAGAAGATTAAATTAATTTTTTCCTTGGGAAAAAAATGTTTCTCTCCACTTTAATGACTTGTGGGACAAGGATGGGATATGGGAGGCACTTAACCAAGACACTCTCTCAGAGTAATATTGGAAAGCTAATGTGTAGGCTGTATGCCTGGACCTACTTGTGCACACTTTAAAGGAAAAGGTGGAAATAATGGAAAACATCATCCAGAATCTGTGGGATTTCAATTTCTCTTGTACCTTGTTGTATTGAATACATTTTACGTAAGTACTTTTAATTTTTTGTCTGTGGCAGCTAATGACGATGTCTCAACATATCCTGAAAACTAAAGGTTTCCAGGATCTTATCTGGTCTCATAATGTTGACGTTTTGGGAAGGAATTACGTAGCTTTAGAATAGCAGCATAATGTAATCAGTGTGTGTCAGTATGATATCAACATATTAGAGATGTAATCTGCTTTCTTCTCTTTTTGCATTAACTCTATATGGATCATAAAGACCCTGGCAATTCAGTGTCTTTTTTTTGTCTGAGTGATGACTGCTACAGGGTTCAATTAACATGAATGAGCTGAAAAAAATCCCACTCAGGCAAAGAACTGATGGGCTAAAAAAGCTGCTGAAAAGAACTTGTGTGTTGCAGTGGATGCCCAATGGGCAGGTGACAGCACTGTGCTCTCAACACGAATCAGGCAAACAATATGTTTGGCTGCATTAGGAGGAGCATGGGCATCTGAACAAGGGGAATTATCAACCCTGCCTTCTCAGTGATGGTGAGGCCAGCCCAGGATTACTGTGTCCTGTTTTGATGTTCCTCATTTCAGGGCAGCTGCTGAGAAACTGGAGTGGATCCAGCAGAGAGCTGCCAGAATAAAAGCACCGAGAGAGAGAATGAGGAGGTAGATGGGTTGGTTTAAACTGGAAAAGAGCGGGGTAAGAAGCAGTCTCATAGCAGCCAGAACTTCTGAGGGGAGCCAAACAGCAGTGTAAGGTGGTGTAGCGTGAGGCAATAGCTGCAAATTGGCAAGTTCAGAGTGGATATTAGGGAAAGCTTTCTACTAAGAGTCTGGTGCAATGTAGGAACCTGTTACTCAGATGTAGTGAAAGTTTAATTTAGTTATTTAAAGAGATGGTGTCAGTTTGAGGGAGGAAGATATCCTTCTAAAGCAAGGCCTAGTACTTGATCCCTGAATAGGTGGAATGTGAAACAGAAGAATGTCTGAAATCTCAATACATCTTATAGGAAATGAAATAGGAAAGTATTTGTCTTCCAGATACAAAACTGAAACATGTTCTAGACATGGAGAAAATACAATGGATGACTATGTAATTTTATTTTTGGCTTTATGTATCCACTTTTTTCAGTCAAATAAGCCTGTTATGCATATTAATTAGCTGTTATTAATTTTGGAAATGCAATGATTCATTAAATAATAAGCAAATTTAACTTGGACTGCTTATTAAGGATGTCAATGAAATCTGATATGTGTTCTCCTATTGCTTGCTTTCTTAAGGGAAATCAGTTGCTATTAAATTTATGCAGAAAATTTATTTAATTCTTTACTCAAGTCTATTTGTTCCATTATTTGCTTCTTGAGAAAAAGGTGAGTCACTCTACTAAAGTGAATCTACTTTAAAGGTCTCTGTTTCAACCAGACTGGAAATATTTGTCGCTTTCACTTTTCTTTTTTCTGGTTTCTGGGGCTCAGCACAATGTTTTGAACTTTGATTGTATGAATTTTGAAATCATCTCTTTCCCTTGATGCGTTGTGTCCATTATTTTCCTTACTTTAAAACACGTTCTTCACTATTTTCCGATTTCAAATGGATTCTATTAATGATTTTTTTCTTGCTCCATAGCTGAATTGAGTAGCTGATTTCATCTTTTTCTTTTGTTTAAACTAGTTATAATCAGATTAAAGATACAGTTATATTTCCTCCAGCTCATAGGTGATGTGAACCATTTCAGCGGAGGTGGCAGAATTATTTCAGATATTTTCTCTTTGTTAACAATTAGAAATTGAAAACCAGTTCCCTTTGGCTTTTGAAAACCTGCTATTATAATTTCTGCTTTGACAATTTTATAGACCACTGTAGATTTGTATAATACCACTGATCTTTAACATAGTTGTTAAAATTTTCAAATAGGAGTTGACACATATGACTGTGATATCATGTGACCTTTATCCTTCATTTTTTTCTATGTCCCCATATGATCATGAAGAGCTGTTTTCTTTCTTAGTATTTCTAAATTAACAGAATTTCTAGCCAGACAAAGTAAGAGATGAATGAGACCTATTATTGTTTCATTGACTTTGAAGCACTCTGCATTTCCATTCCTCTTCATGGAAAAGGTCACTTTAATCAGTAGTGAATACTTCAGAGTTGATAGCACAAAATAATCTTAATAGGTTATTTGAATAGCAATTTGGTTTAGATGAAATTTCCTTAATCAGAACACACATTTACAGCAGACTGCAACACACACTGGAGAGCTCCAAGAGGAGAGCCCTGTTTTCTAGTCTTGACAAGAACTGATTGACTGAACTAGGATTGCTTCTTCCAGAGAAGGAATGATTAAAGAAGCATGTGCCAGAACTCCTTAAACACATACAAGGGTGTTGCAAAAGAGAGGAGAATACAGTATTCAGATGATCAAAGAGATGAGAAGTAAATTTCAGTAAGCAGGGTTCAGATTTGACAGTATGAAAATCTTCCTCGCATTCAAGAAAGTCAGTGAAGCTAAGGGATAGCCTAGGGAGGCTACAGGAATTTCAATACTGAAGGTGTTAAAAGCAGAGCCAGTGTCCAGCAAAGCATGACCTGGATTTAAAACAGGATATGATTATTTTCTGAAGCAAGAAATAACTTAAATGTCCTTTCAAGGACTCTCCAAGCCCTCTTTTCCATGCTTCCTCTTTTTCTTAGACTTCAAACTTGCCCATGTCAGCATTTGTGAACCTAATTTAGTAAGAAGGCTGGAGGGATGCTTCTGTTTATTTTTACACAATAACTCAGTGTCCAAATCAGTTTACTATTCAAAAAGGGTCTGCAAGATTTTTTTTTCAACATTCAAAGCTACTCAGGCTTTCAGTCTCCTGTTTCTCAGGTCTTGCTTGCCAACTTTGGGCTCCTAAATTAAACCTAATATTTTTTATACCTGCTGCCTCTTAAGTGAGGTTAATCTCAATTTTAGCCACTGAAATCTAGTTATCTAGCCTAGCATGGTCATTCAGGCACCATGGTAGTAAGTCTATGGGGAGGGGACAGATGCTGTAAGAGGACTTATTCTATACCCAAAGTGTCACTTATCAAGATAATCACTTTTCAAGCAAAATATATGTTTCCATGCATAAGTGTGTTTCCTATGTATGAAGTTCATTGAGCTCTTGACTTTTAATTTAATTCAGGAAAGCGTGCTGAAAAGTCACACAAGAATAATACAAGTCACACAGAGTCTGTGATACTACTCACTGCGTCTGTATATGTCACTACCTCTCTTGACTACATGAAATATGTAAATGTACAAATTTGACTTTTTTCATAATTGTTACATCTTCATTCACTGTGAAATAAAATCAGGATCATCCAATTTTATATAGAATCTAATCACAGAAAGTTCTTTTGCTAAGTATGAAACTGATACTGAAAGATGCTCGCCTCCCCTACCAGAACAGACTTTGTTTGGACTGATGAAGCTTTCTAGATATTTCTCTTTAAAATACTGGCACTGATATCTCACACTCAACAAGAAGCATCTGTCTCTATTAGAACTATTTCCAAAGCAACTGTTTTTTGCTGTGTGTGTCCAATGAGGAAAGTGCGTATGGCTCTATGGTTTTTGTACGTGGCAATAAACCCACCAATGGCTGTGAGAAAGCCTCTGTAGAGTACTATGATTGGATCCTTACAAACAGTGAGAAGTTCAGCTTGTATCTCAAGCTGATTCTTGAAACGTTTTTCTGGAGTTATTCCTCCCTCTATTAGTGCAAAAAAAGGAATTATGTGAACAGGACCCACGTCCTTCAGCGCATGTTTTCATTTTTGAGAGGCATGCTGGAATTGCTCCTGCCTGCTGTCCAAGGCATCATTCCCATATTTGGACAGTCAAACACCAAATATAAGCAACCAAACCAAGAGTTACTCCCTTCTGATGGAGAACTTCTCTTAATTCTCAATGTCAGAGAGGAATTAACTTCTGCAGTGGTTCCAGATTTTACCAGCACTTATATCTGTATTTCTTCTTCAGTCCAAACTCACAGTGAAGTCAAAGGGGATTTAATGAATCAATTCTTTTCCTGGGAGAAAAAAAGTATCACTAGTTAATAAGATTCAGTATATTAGAGTATTGCAGGAAAGCTCAAGGGATTTCCTCCTGACTAGAAGTTAGTAACAGTGAAGAAAAGTTTTAACAGAAGTGGCATATACGGTGGAAGATAATAAATATACCTTAAAATTCATTGCCATTGAACAGATAGATCTGAAACGCAGTAAGAAAGTGTTTCTGTGCAGAAAGGCACCCTTGAAAAAATTATTTTAATGCTGAACCAAGAGAAATTTTAGTGGAGAAAAATACTAAGATGGAGGGAAAACAGAATTTGATACCTTTGTCTTCTTAAGTGTCATTCCACATATTACAAATAAACAAGTCCAGAGAGCCCATCTAAAAAACTCTCTGAAATAATCAACTGACAGCGAATAATTTATGTCTTTCCTTTTCTTATCAAACGAATCTGATTTTATAGCCACCTAGCATCGAGTAATATCTTCTCATTGAAGTAAACTTCTTATATAGTAGGTGTACTGCAATAGTACCACAGGGTTTCATACACTGAACTTATCCTTTTTTTCTCCATAGCTGTGGCTGCTACTGGGCAAAACCAGCTTCTCTTTCAAATACTTTTCCAATTTTCTCTTTAAGCCTGTGGCTCCCCAGGGTGAACCTCAGGCTCATTTAGGAGATAGGTTTGAATTCCTGTCTATGATCAGGTTTTTCAGAGGTTGCTGTTCTTTGGGATGTAAGCAGCAGTTTGTTTGTGCCCTGGGGAAGAACCAAGTACTTGTACACATAGATGTTCTAATGGCTCCTGTGATATAAAAGGTATAGCAATATCTACTTCACAGAAGGAAGGAGAGCCACAGATAAATCCCTGACCCCAAAATCACATGAACTGACTGGATCATATATGCAGAATTTGAAGCTAGCTCTTTCTGTAATGTATTAGTTTTGGAGGGAGGTGTTTGGAGCAATTCAGGACTGAGCTGGTAAGTGAGCTAGCAGTAAAGTGGTGCAGACAATTAGCGGCTAGCTCTTCAGTGTGGTCCTTGGTTCTTTTCAGGATACTTATCGGGATAGTTGTGCTCTATGGCTATGTGACATATGGCTATGATACTAAAAAAAAAAAAAAATAAACAATGCTATGTTCTGAGGTACAAACCACTGTTTCGTTCAACTGTATGAATGGCCCTGGTTGACTTTATCCTGGGTCAACTGGTGCTTCTCCAAAAAGGTCCAGTGCATTAATTTTGGAAGTCACATGGTCTGCACACCATCCTTAATAAGCAGTAAGGATTATTTTGAAGGTTAAGATAATTTTGTAGCATGGACCTGAGCCATTTCTTGCTTGTTGGCGTGAATACCAAAGAACAGTCCAGAGAAAATTTACTTTGCTAGTTACACATAGCATACTAGCATGCCTCAAAGTCCATGACGGTCCTTCTCCAGCAGACGGCTCTGCCATGCCCAGATGCTGGTTATTTCCATCTGCTGAGGTGGCACAACCCTCAGCACACAACCCTGTTTGTGTTTAAGTGTTTTTGCTAGTACTGTCCTAATTCACTTCAGGCAAAACCACCTATTTAAACTGGGTAAAATAACCTTTCTGCTTTTGTCAGCAGTGAATTAGAGAGCTAAAGAGGGGGCAGTAAACTGTCCTATACTGCTTTATGATTTCAAATCCAAGCAATTTTTGCCCCAAACTCTTCCCTTATTGTTTTTTTCTGCTCTGAGGTATCACTAGGCTATGAGTAGACCAACACTGTAACTGTTTCCATAGCAACAAAGACTTAAAAATCTGGAATGAGCTGGAGAATTAAAAAAAAAAATAAAATCAAGTTGTAAATAAAAATGAATGGCAAAGACACAATATCTGAAGCCTAGAGGTTTTGTGCCTCCTTTGCAATGACCTGGGCTAATGTGAGAGTGATGATATGAGTTCATCTCCATTTCACTAAAATACACTCTTCCTAGTAGTCTATATTACCATAGCATTTGTATTCACTGACTCATTTCCCCTCCTCTGGCTCTGATTTTTTAGTGCTTAAACGCACATGCTGGTCAGAGCCTTTGATGGAGACATCAGCTTGGGTGTCATCCTTCCAATAGTGTCACTAAAAGCAATTTAATCCAAATGAGGGACCTGCTGGACAAAGTAGTGTTGCTCATTTCAAGGATACTGATTTATGCCAGCTAGAGACTATTTGCTCTGATCTCTAACTAGATGTATATCCTTGCTTTGGTTAATTGGGGTTTTGTTGTTTGGGGGAATATCGCAGGAATGGTAATCAGGACACATACATTCTGTTTTCAAATCTGCTATTGGTATATAATTTATATTTTATGTTGTGTACGTGTTCGTGCCTTGACTTCCCTTCATGTACAAAGGGAAGTACATCTCCACTGTATCCCTTTTCTGGGATGAGGTTGTTTCAAGATGAACAGTGCTGGCAATCTTTTCTCTCATTTAAGTCTGCTTTGCATCAAAAGTATATAGTTAGCTGCAATATGCCTGATGCCTAAATATTGTAACATTCTGCAGCAGATTTTTTTTTTTAGTTCTGTGAACTCTCATACTTGTTTTGAAATATTTCAGAAGAAATGCTTAGCATTTTGCCTAAACTTGGTGCTAGAAATATCTAAACTAAGAAGCATTCTGTCTACATAATACATCAGAATGTTACAGCAAATGATTTTTGGCTGAGTGTGATACTATCTAAAATAAATAGATGTTCTTCAAAATACAACGCACTACATGTCGATGGCCAGTTGTGAAGATGAAAATGTTTTCTATTTGAGTCCTCAGAACTCCTTGGAGACTATCACAGCCCCATGTAAGGGAGTGGAAGTTCTTGTGCCAGGAATCCAGCCACATTTCAGAGCAAATTAACTGAAGAAGATTTGGCCCACTGTTTCTGGTAATTGCTCCAGCAGTCAACCCATCAGTCAGCTTCAGAAGCTGTAGGAACTCCCACATTTGAAAAGTTCATCGGACTCTGCAGCTGAGACCTCCCAGGCACATGCATTCGTATCTCAGAGTTAAAATATAATTTGTTTTGGCTAAACAGCCTCTAAATCTTTCCTTCCTCCAGATGGAAGCATTTGTGCAATTAAGCATTTGGCAATGTTGGCATAAGTAACGATGTCCCTTTTGGAATATTTTCAAAACAAATACACAGTAAATGTGGATAGAGTGATCCAAAGTAATTGTTTTTTTTCAGGAAAGGTTTGTTTGTTTTCTGGTTTGGTTTTGTTTTGCTTTATTTTCAGGGTCCGTGCTTCTTTAACTTGTAAAAACGCAGTTGTCTGTGGCAGTTTCAGTCAAGCCTGGATTTGGGGTTGATGGAGGATACTCACATTATCTGTCTTCTATATAGGGATGTTAAAATTTAGCAAAGAGAAAGATAATAAAAGAGTATGTGGTGAGAAACTTGTATCTAAATTTAACCTGGCTAATCCAGTTCTGCAGTGATGATGCAG
Source organism: Platyrinchus mystaceus (assembly GCA_035041135.1). Lineage (NCBI taxonomy): Eukaryota > Metazoa > Chordata > Aves > Passeriformes > Tyrannidae > Platyrinchus > Platyrinchus mystaceus. The sequence goes on along the minus strand of JAWWLV010000088.1, from coordinate 48,271,275 downwards.
CCAAGGCCAGGAGATTGAGTTAGATTTGTTAGATTTGTCTCATTGACTTGGCATGATACGTAAGCTGTATTTAGGTTAATGTACAGTGGGACTGCAACACAACTGATAATGGGCTTTTCTCACATCCCCAAGGGCTCTCATTTCATGCCCAATAGTAAAAATTACAGCAGAAGTGAGCGGAAAACCTCCAAGTTATAATACTCTATCAAAATATTTGTTATACGAAGCCCTGAATCTGACTCTGTATTGATAAAAACTTAGCAAAGTTTACTAAGGATTTATCAAAATGAATCTGCAGTCAGATTTTCACAGATGCCAAAGGAAAGACTAGTCAGATCATAGGTACCTCACGAATCTAATGAATACTAAAACAGGTAAAGTTGCCGACAGTAGATGTCTCACATATCTCAGCCCACACTACACAGAGCTAGTTATTTCCTATGCCTCTTAGAAAGAGGAAACTGTACAGTATCAAGGTCTTCTTTGTAATGGTTGTTGGCATGTTGCAACTTCCAAATTAATATTACTGTAATTTACTTATTAGATTATTTTAAATGTATTCTGAGATGGGCTGTCTGGTTAGGATGAAGTTAGATGTCTTATAGACCGGAATCTACACTGGCCCTGGGGACCCCTGGTGGTCTAGTGGTTAAGATGTGGTGCTCTCACCGCCGCGACGTGGGTTCGATTCCTGATCCTGCTTCAGGGACACTCCCCCAGGCAGATGGTGCTCATCAGCCCCTAAGGCCATCCATCTAAGAGAAGGTCACTCGAAACAAACCTACGTCCTGAGGACCTCACTGCCA
>JAWWLV010000088.1:48249452-48262968 GCA_035041135.1 Platyrinchus mystaceus | reverse complement strand
TACTCCCCCACCAACTTTACAACTTCATGTTTTGGATCTGATAAAGCTGTCTAGGAAGGCAGGACACCCAGTGGTGAAGAGAAGACTTTTTTCTTCTGAAAGGGCAAGGGAGACCTCAAGCCATTTGTAACAAATGGGTCAGGTGCCTGCACTGGTTCCCTGCTCACTTGGAGCTGGTCCATGCAGTGAAGTCTGCATGGGTGCCTGTGACCATCCCTCAGCTCCTAGCAGCAACAGAGGAAGCAGAGATATTTGGTCTGACGGGAGTACTTTGCTGACTTATCAACAACAAATGCTGTAGGTGGAAACTGCAATAGCAAGACACCTATCCATTTGTTAGTCTTTGGTCTGAGAGGAAGGAACAATTAGAATTAGAATCAGATGATTCTAACCATATTTCTCCTTTCCACCATTAGTAAAGCAGCAATGATCTTGAGTGGGATTTTCCAGTGAGAAATATATATAAGGTACTGGAACAGTTTGCCCAGAGAATTTGTGGATGCCCCAGCTCTGGAAGTGTTTAAGGCCAGGTTGGACAGGGCTCTGAGCAACCTGGTCTAGTGGAAGGTGTCCCTGTCCATGGCAGGGAGATTGGAACTAGATGATCTTTAAAGTCCCTTCCAACCCAAACCATTCTACGACTCTGTAACACACTGTGCTGTACTTGATCCACAGTTAATCCTGTGGTATCAGGGAATATTCTACTGTTTATGTGCTCAAATGGCAAATCCAAGCAACACTTCATGACAAGTGGATGCTGGAGGATAAGCAACCATATAGAGTGTGCACAGTAATCCTGGAATATTCTGCATGCACATCTCGTTCCATGTGTCCCAGACATCTGCTCCTCAAAAGTACCTTAGAAACTCTGAGGTTTCTCCAGTGAGGAGCAGCTTAGTTAGATTTACAAAGCTGAGATTTTCTGGGTTTGTGAGCATAATGGAAAAATCTACATCATCACATACTATCCTCACAAAACATGAGGAAACTGGGAGAAACCTAGATAAGCAGTCACATGTTTGGGGCAGTGGAAAGAGCAGGGGTGGTGGCACTGGCTAAGATAGGTCCAAAGCCCTAGCTGTGGATGGTGTAGGACCAAGCAATTAGATGGTGTTGGGTGAGGTGATGCTTGGGAAGCTGCTGTCCAATGTTCATTTATTCAACTCTGTTAACTGCAACTTCATCAGCAAAAAGAATAAATCCAAAGTGCTTATCTCTGTGAGGGTAAAAAAGAGCCATAAAATGTTAGACTTGATTCATCACAGCCTTTTCATTCAGTGGTCTTATCAATATGGACATTATTTTCAGAGTCCTGTAAGTACTCCAGGAGCTCCAGATTCACTATTTAAAGGGTAGCAGTACTTAGATACTTTCCTCCAATGGGAGGAGTTTCATTTAAACTTGGCAGGGTTAATGCTCTTGAGTCCTCTAATATCATTGCCCCAGATGATAAACTGAAGACACATCTATAGCTCACTAATGAAGTGAGCTATACTAACAAAGGCAAAAAATTTTGCATTTTAGGCTACATTGCTGAAAGGACTTTTTTGATCTATTAAAGGTGTTGCAGAGTAGAATATGGAAATTCAAGGGAAAAAAAGTTCCAATTTTAACCTGAAGGCCTGAAAAGAATTGTTCTGACATTTCTGTCAAGGGTTTTGTGATCAGAAAAGGCAGACTTAACCAAATGCATGAAAATTCTATTTTGATATGTAATAGACAATCAAGTTTCGTATTTTTCAATATTCTATACTGTGTTTTTATTGTAATGAATGCCAGTTGCTACTGAAAACCTTTGTTTCCTATTTGAGCTGAAAAGCAGTACTTTGATGCTTAGCTTAAGATATTTTGACTAGTTAGCAATGGCTGCAGAGGAAAATAAGCTCAACTGATATTTGTTTGCTGGAATAGAATAGAATGAAATGGTGACATAGTCTTAATGTTCCAAAGAGAGCCTTCTCCAACATTAGATTTCAGAGCAACTCAGGGAAGAGGGAAAGGGGGAAACCCAAACAATCAACACCTTTACTTTTATTTTTGTTTGAATAAAATGGAATTCTGCAGCTGAGAATTTCAAGTTCTAAGGGCTATGATACTATGCTTGCACATTACTTGTGCTATACTGTTGTGTCTTTACAAAGCAGTGGAACAAATTTGTAACATAAACATGAAGAACTGGCTTATAACTCTCCAGTGCTTATAATCAGTAGCACGTGAACTACCATTATGGGACTTCCATCCTAGGAAGCATACCAAATAAAAATTGGGTTTGTGCCAGTGAACTTTGGCCAGAATTAAGCAGAGGAGAAACATGAGCATGGGCTTATATGTGTTCTTGTCTCTCACTTTACTTGACAATAGTCAAACAAAATCATAAACACCTAAACATCATGATTTCCCCCTGAGGTAGTATGTGGATAAGTTTTTGCTATACTCCCATCATCTCTCTATACTTCAGAATAATTATTATATAACAATATGCCTTATAAATGTATTTAGCAGCAGTTATTAACAAATGCTATAATAATTCTAATAGTAATACAGCTATTAGCAGTACTGATTATAGTCACGATACATCTCGAATAGATCATGAGTGACTTGGCTGACATATCAGTGGGCTGGAGCTGATCAACTGCTGGTATTTGCTTGCATCATGCTCACCACATGCTGCCTCCTTTAGAAGGTGGAGATGCCACAGTTGTTTATGCATACAGATGAAATCACTTACTAATAAGCAGTCAGTATTATTGCTGGGGCTTGGGAACAAACAAGGCAGTCAGCACAGTTTCTTGCCCTGCACTTTTGCCCACTGATCCAGGGCTAACCTGGCCAGGGCTGTTCTTGAGCCACGCTTGAATCCAGATGTTTTGTGACCCAAACACAAGCCAAAGCACTGACCTGTTTCAGCATTAGCTAGAAGTTTCCAGAGTCTCTGTGTGCAGCCTGAGCCAGCACCAGCAGATGGGGCGGTTACAGAGCATTTACAGCCCACTCTGCAATATCTCATTGTTCATGGCGTGTGTTTTCCCCTGTAGAGTTCTGAAGTTTATTTTTCAATATAAATCAGCTTTTTGTGGTTAATGGTATTATTGGCTATTGCCTGGCTTAATTCAGCAGTCACTGGTGATGCATGAATGAAGCAGTGTTTTTTCAGGGCAGTGTCCCAAGGGCTACATCCTGAAAGTGTTTTGTGAAACAGCACAGAGGAGCGGCCCATAGCAACAGTGATGAAAAAACACTTAGTTTCACTTTAGCGAGTCAGGTAATGTTCCTAACAAGCTCCTCACCATTATTACTGTTTGCAACGGGAATATGTACCAGACTTAAAACTTTAGTAGTGTGGTTTCATTGAGAAGGTATAGATTCTAGGTAAACTGTAGTAATAACATTTTTATATGCAAAGTAGTGCAGTCCTTTATTGTTTGGCCTTGCTGAAAAAGATGGTCTTTACACACACATATGTAAGTACAGTGTGGTTTTTCTTCTCCCACCTAGGTCATAAATTAAGAATCTGGGGGGGGTTTTATATCCACGAGAAATCACAATATGACAATATGTTGTTGCAACTACACATTGTATCCTAAGCACCCTGTTATTTATTGTAACAGAAGGAAGTCCAAATAGACTGATTTTCTAAGGGTAGGCATTACTTATTCTCTTTGGAAAAAAATGTAGTTTCTTGAAATTCAAACCTCTTGTAGGAAGGAATGTGCTTTCACTTTTGTATTTGTTTCATGAGGGGAAGAGATAGTTTCTTCAGACTAGGTGATACTTCCAGTGTGAAAGTCAGTAGGCAGAGCAGTGGCATGGGATATTGGAAATTTAAGTTCAAGTTCATTCTGCTCATCCATTGAGGACTTAGACCTGAATCACCAATATCTTCTACCTGTTCAAGGCAGTGGTTCTTAGGTCTTGACTAGTGCCTATGTCACATGTAAAGATGTGAGAGCTAACTTCAGCGATGTACTCACTTCTGATGTAAGGATTCTTGCCTGTTTATGTTTGACTCTGCATTGAAAAATGTCTGCACAATAGCATTGTGATGTGTCCGTTTATCAATTTGCAAGTGTGTAAGAAGGGTTCCTTTCTCCACTGTCTGCTGTTCTTCATACAAACTTGTTATGTCATTCATCTTCCCTCAAATGTCTCATAGTTGAAAACTTGAATATTGGCTATTTTGTTAAGAGAAATATGCGGAAACTGTGATTCAGTTTTTGCAGTCCCTTCATATGGCAGTTTTCAATAAAAGCCTATTTGCCTGAATTCTTTCTTTTATTTAATGGCCCTGCCAAGATCTAAAGTATACTTGGCCTTTCAACATAATAATGGAACAGGAATACAAGACAGGGAAGTTTAGTCCAACAGTTAAGCTGAACCTGTAGAAAATAATAGGATCATGAAGCACTCAAAGAACTGCAGAAAGAGAAGAATAACCACCATGAGGACATTTCTGTGTTAAATGATGTGACAAATGGAAAAGAAGCTCAAAGTAGCTTAAATAGGATCCCATAGAAAGCACAAATAAAAATCACATCCACTTCAAAGAAATAGTTAATTATATAACCCAGTTTAACTATTGAATTTGTAAGCTCTGTTTCAGACAAGAGGAAGTGTTGTATACCTTCCAGCTTTTCCAAGTTTAAAAAAAAAGTTTGTATTACTTTTTTCTCCTGTGACTTTAGACCACGACAGCCACAGCAATATTCCATTTGTATAGTCCTGTACGGAATAAATACTTTATTTTAATATTTCATCAGAGGAGGAGAATATACAGCCCCACCAAGGATATTAGAATACTTTTTAAAATCATGCCATTTGATAGTGATTGTCTGCAAAGACATTCTGTTTTATGATGTGATCAAAATTAAGACTCTGTTACAGACATAAATCTAAAACATGTAAAAAGCTTTTCACTAAGGCCTCTGATGTTCATGGTTTAGGATTAATGTTCTATATGAAAGCAGTACAAATATCTATTCAGAAATATGATACAGCTTAAATCACTAAGCACCTTTAAGTGAAGTAGTGCTGTGTATATGGGATAAAGAACAGGGAATCAATTTACCATACAAAGTAGTTTTTCACCATTCATTTCATTTGGTTGCTCTGAAAGGCAAAGAGTTTCCATAGAAACAGTAAAATAAATCCATTTTTGGGACTGGATGATGTACTTCACTAGATAGATCTTTGTCAAGTGTATATCCTGCCAGAACTTTAGGGACAGAATAATATCTGGTTGTGTTTGTTTCATTTAAAAGCCTAATCTTTTCCATGATGGTTGGACTTTCATACAATGCTATTCTAGTTCCTATGATTCCATATTGCAACTTGTAATCTTAGATATTTCAGACCATGTCTTCCATCCTACATCCCCACATAGGAGCTTTTGAAAATTTGCCTGGAAACAAACATGTCAGGGCCTCTTGTGATTCATTTTTCTACTGTGTTCTCATGTCCTTTATTAATGCCATTTTGTAAACTGAAGGCACAGACTGTAATCGGGCTTTACAAGCATTTAGGCTTTTAGTCCTGTTTGTTTAAAGGGCTGACAATTGCATAAACTGCTATTTCGAGCATCACAGTCTTTGGCTCTGTCTAGTATGCTATGGAATAAATGGCTTATGGTTGCATGAGAAGGACACAGAAGGGTAAACTGTATCACTTACTTTAACACAAGACAAAAGCTGGGAATGAGCCTGAAATTTGGGTTTAGAAGTGGAATTATTCCTAGCCTCTGGAAGGAGCAGACATAAAGGTACAGACTTTCTGAAGTAATAGTAGTACTGTATACATTCCCAACTTTTCTTTAAATTATTTGTTTTCAGTACCAGTGTCACAGATGAAGCTTAGTGCAGTCTGAGTTACTTTGCCTTTTTGACAAGAGTTCTGTCTTTCCCTTGTCAGACTGTTACTGGTACTCAGATCAGCTAGTGTAAAGAAAATCAGACCTTCATGAGATGTACTGAAGAAGCTAGTTCAGGCCTCTCAGAACACCTCAAAATATATTTGAGCTAGCACATGCTGTGGTTACATATTGACTGTCAAATTAAATCACATAATGAAATATTACAGGTACTTTCTGGAAAAGGATTGACTTGATAATGAAACCCTAAGAAATTGGAAACACCATAAAAGGTAATTTTTTTAAAAAAGGACAGCAGATTATGATTTACAGTTCTAGAAATATGGCTGAACTGGGATAAAAGAAATAAATGTCTGCATCTCTTTTTCTGAAGCAGTATCGAAGAAGCAGACTTCCAATAGAAGCTCCCAGCTGTACTGCAGCGCACACAGCATCATGCCCTTCAGGTTCACTGAGTTCCTATGACCTCCAATCTTCCCACTGTTCATGGCTGATACATCAACATATGGCACAATGTATTGGTGCAGTTCTAGTACTATGTTTGAAAAAGAAGTGTTCATAAAATGTCCAGTTGTGTTTTCCACAAGTTTCTAGCAATGGAGAAGACCCAAACTAAGACTTTGGAAGTACATAACCATTTTAGGACTTAAAGTTCTGTTTCCCCACTTCCAAATACAGATAAAAAGTTTTATATTCTTTGATCAGGAGTTAAATTTAAGTCTTTAGTCACCTTTGAAAAATCAAATTCCTGGCTCTGGCCTGTATGCCTGTTGCACAGGTGAATCCTGGGATATGAGAAAAACTTACCTGACTGAACAAGTGGTTTTTATTTGGTGAATTTAGGACCACTTATAAGACATTGAAGGTAAAGTGTTTCACAGAGGTCTTGAAGAGAAAAGAGAGCTTCTCATTGAAAGAAGTCAATCAGGCTTTTGCCACTTATTTTAAGGACTGAAAATTTGACACTTAAGTCTTCATCAAACTATGGGAGTGGCATTTAAAAAAAAAAAATCATAAGCCTGGCATTTGAAAAGTAAAATATTTACCTTTCTGCTAAGCTCAGTTTCTGACAGTTATGCAGCATTATATATAAATCATATAGACAGGAAAAGATAAGTAAATTCAGTAAGTCTGCTTAAAAAGCTATAATTCCTTGATATGTAGAGTAATAGTAAAATCTCGAGAGACTTTCATAGTTCTATTTTATGCCCAGTGACTAAAAAAAAGGAAATTATTACCATTCCTTTAACTCCAAGTAGGGAATCTCAGCAAAAAATATTCATTCATCCATCCAGTTTTGGAAATACAGGTCTTATAAAATGTATCTGAAATGTGTCTTGAAGCAAATACTTGCATCCTTTTTTCTTCAGTTTTTCTAGAGCTCTCAATTTTAGAGGCAAGTTATAGTGACATCACTTCAGAGTGGAATGTGAAAATAGGCACCCAGAGACGAATGGATGGGTTTGAAGTAGATAAATAACAAAATGCTGAACATTTTCCCAGTATCCAACTGTGTATTTTCTCAAATTTTAAAATGTTCAAAATGTATTCCTTTTTCATCTGCTATTGGTCTCTACATGGCTGTGGTTCTTGGTACAGTCTGGCCAAGACTAGAGGCAGTACTGACACAATATTGTAAGAGCTGTTCTCCTGAGACTTCTTCCCTAAGCAGAGCCACAACATTCTCAAAGACTTCTTATGAAACTTGTTACTGAGAGGGTTTCATTCTTGCATTTTAGATGCTGAAAATTTCAATACAAGTTGGAGAACTCTCTGCATTTCAGGGGTTTTCTTTCTAAAACTTAAAACTACAAATCTTGTGAAGGTCACCTTTTACTGGTTAACAGTACACTTTGATGAGAACTACCCTGAGTGGCACAGCAGTGAAAATAATCCCCTGTTATTAGGGGGACAATGCAGATTGAAATGCTTCATTTGGCAATAGCTTGTTTCAGGGATATCTAAGGATTAAAACTGTATGCATATGTGTAAAAGCTGGAAAATAAAGATAGCTCAATGTACTTTGCTAACAGCAGAGAGCAGGCAGGTGTAGGGAGACACATGGAGATGACAGCCCGATAAGCATCTGGCCTTTGGCATATTACTGATAAGCTCTTCTACATCTGTCTTTTTGGAGAACATAGAGAGAAAAAGTTTCCACTCTCCATTTATTATTTTTAGTGAGTGACCTTGTTTGGGAGTGTTTGGTTTGGGGGTTTTTGTGTGTGTGTGTGTGTGTGTGTGTGTTTGCATTTTTTTACATTTAACAATTGCAGATATTATTTGAATTTGGAGAATGCTTAGGGGAAGGGCAGTTGACAAATTTTAATCAAGAAGCCACTTGCATAACAAAGGAAACAATGGAGCAACTGAATGGAGGCAACACCATCTGGAGAAAAAGATTGATAGCTTATTGAGGAGCCAAGGGTCTGTGAAAAAGAGATGTCTCTGGGCTACATAATTAACTTGGTATTTTATTTCTTTGTGGTGTGTGAGTTGTGGGTTAGTTCAGAGAGCGATGAAACTCATTCAATACTCTTTGAAGGCTGGGAGGAGAAATGTACACAGTTTAAAACAAAGCTGGACCATTTCATTTATTTCCATTTCCTGGAAACAAATTTAATTATGTGAATTTCCTGGAAATAGAGTCAGCTGAAATAACTCACTCTGTTTAAAGCTTTCATCATCTGCCTAATTTTACATGTCTTTCGGGTTTTCTACTTCCAAACAATCCCATGATTTGGCAAATGTCGCAGCTGTTCCTCATATTTATCATAGCTTAGTGACCGGTAACAGCAAGTGGAGACCAAAAAGTAATAATTAAGCTATCCCAAAACATTTAGTTCCTCAATATAAGTCAAGATTACTTTTCTTTATGTCACTATTCAAGTCTTTTTTCATGTTGATCATCACATTAATGGCCTGCTCTATAATCTGGGAAACATCTCTATCTCATAGGAGCTTTCTTTCAATACCTATGGGGGAAGAGGGAAGTTGGCACCATCCAATTATTATTCTAATGTTTCTCCTTTTCATTAAGCTAGAACAGATATTTGCAAGAATAATATGCTATGTGAGGACTATAGTTCATTTTCATCGAAAGTAATCTAGTCTTTACATGAACCCAGTAAGGATTTTGTGTGAAATGATGTTAATGGTTGGCTTTCTGAGTATTTTCTCTCTTTTTCTGAAGTGATTTTGTGAACTGTATGTTAAAAAACCATTTTTTTTCTTTCACATCTTGATTTCTCTCACTGTCTTTTTGCTTTTGAAATTTGTAATGTTACATTTGTAACATAACTCCACCTCCTATGTTTAAAGACAAGTTGAAAAACACACTCTATCTCTGTTGTGCTGTTCTACACAGAAATATAGGTGGGTCTTAGACATATGTTCACTGTGCTGCTTTAATATTTAATTCCATCAAAGTTGATTTAAGGAATCTCTTATGTTTTAGCATTTTCCTCAGGTTTCTAGCAGAGTTATAGCCTTTAAGCTACACATATAGCTGGAAAAACAAAAGTGCACTGAGGGATTGAGGGAAATAGGAGAATAGATTCTTATAATTACAGTGGGAAATATTTAGCCATACAAAGATGTGGTAGAATATGCACTAGGTAACACCTGCTGTGTACATTTCTGACAATACAGGTTAAATTGTTTTTGGAGAGAAAAGCTTTTCACCTAAGTGGGATCACCAGCGTTACAAACCTGTGTAACAGTAAAAATGAAAAGCTTCAGATGAGTTTAACAGAGAAAACCTAATTCCCAGTTTCTGTGCTGGGTGTGAAATGGCAGTGCTGTGATAGCATAGATCGTGTCTAAGATAATGAATAAGCCTTATAGATTTTTTTCAAGTTCAGTCAGTCCATTGCTACATGAAAAATAGATCCCTGAGGCTGATCAAGGTGGCAGTCCTTTAATAGAGAACATGCATTTCTTTCCTTCCAAAGGCAAAGTGTTAAGAGAGTTGTTACATTTTACAGTAGATTGTGCTTGTGAAGGGTTTACTTTCAAGTAAAGCCCAGTTTCACCAGGCACTGCAGGCATTCACATATATTTATAAGTATTCCTCTGCATAAGCAAATGTGACTTCTGTGTTTTAGACCTAGCCTTCAGCTGTAAACAGCTAATATTTCAGATCTGCCCTTCTTCCCATCCTGGGGATGCTCATCCATTATCATCCCCTTGTTGAGAACCGTCTGTAGCTAATCATCCCCCACTATCCTACACCACTCCTGCAAAAACATTAAGAGGAGGTGCTGCGTGTGTGAGAAAGCCATGGTATCCTCTCTTTTTAAAAAGCAGGTACATTGACAGCTTTCTAATGATAGTAATAAGGGAATCTTAGTTGGATAGAGAAATATGGCAGGAGCTCGGAACAAGGTCAGATAGCTAAAAGGGAAAATGGTCTCCAAGTGTGAAGCAAACAGCTGACAGTGTAAATCTAACTTCAGGCAAAGCTAAAGGAAGTAAAACTGAAACATATAAGGAGGGTACGGAGTCCATTTAAATGCATACATAATTTGTGCTTTTGGTGGGGTTTTTTTGGTGTGTATTTTTTTTTAATATAGCTCCTATTTCTACCTAATTAATTCAGTTATCAAAACAGGAAAAATAGAGTAATTCTGTGTTTATTGTCCTCTGTTTCATAGAATTATACAATGATTTGGGTTGAAAGGGAGCTTTATAGGTTGTCTAGTTCAACCCCTCTGCAATGAGAAGGGACATCTTCAACTAGATCAGGGGGACCTGCTCCAACAGGTTAATGTCTTTCCTGTGCTGAGGATGCCAGAGCTGAACGCAGTATTCAAGGTGGGGGTCTCACAAGAACAAATTTGAGGAGAATTACCTCCATCAACCTGCTGGCCACACAGGTTTTGATGCAGGAAACAACTGACTTTCTGGTCTATAAGAATGTATTACTGGGTCATGTCAAAGTTCTCATTCACCAGCACCACCAAGTCCTTCTCCACTGGGCTCCCAAATTCCTTCATCCCCCAGCCTGTACTGATACTGGGGGTAGCTCCAACCCAGGTGCAAAACCCTGCACTTGGTCTTATTGAACCTCATATGGTCCCATGGCCTCACTTCTTGAGCTTGTCCATGTGCTTCTGGATGACATCCCATCCTTCAGACTTGTCAATTGTGCCACTCAACTTGGTGTCATCTGCCAGCTTGCTGAAGGTGAACTCAATACCAGTTTCTATATCATCAATGAAGATATTAAACAGCACTCTTCCCAGTATGGACCCCTGGAGGACACTACTTGTCACTGGTCTTTATTTGGACATTGAGACATTGACCACTACCCTCTGGATGTGACTACTCAAGCAATTCCTCATCCACTGAATTGTCCACACATCAAATCCATTCCTCTCCAATTTAGAGAGAAGGATGTTGTGGGGCACAATGTCAGAGGCCATACAAAAGTCTAGATAAGCAATATCTGTAGCTCTTCCCCTGTCCACTGATGTAGTCACTCCATCGTAGGAGGCCACTAGGTTGATCAGGCAGGATTTGCCCTTGGTGAAGCCATGCTGGCTGTCCTGAATCACTCCACTGTCTTCCATGTGTCTTAGCTTTTAGGGGGATCTTTTCCGTGATCTTCCCTGGCACAGATATGAGGCTGACAGGATGGTAGTTCCCAGAATCTGCCTTTCTATCCTTTTTAAAAATATGTGCAATGATTCCCTTTTCCAGTCACCCAGGTGTTCACCTGAGTCCCATGATGTTTCAAATATCGTGTAGAATGGCTTAGTTTCAGCATAACTACCTTAGTTTAGCACCCAAGCAAAAAGTGAAGGTTGAATCAGGGAGTGTGTATGTCTCTATGTGGGGGGGTGTGTGTGTGTGTATGTGTGTGTAAATGAGGGCACAGAAAAAAAAAACAAGTTAAGATCTGTCAAAAATAAATAATACAGCACAGGTAGTGCTGGTTTTGATGGAAAGAATTAAATGGGAGGAAGGAACTATAACAGCTCTTCTTTTGTCCCTCTTGCTGACAGCATTTCAGACACTTCCTGTGATGGAGTGTTCCAGCCCAAGAACATCTCTATAGCTGTGTCACCTGCTTGCTCACAAGGTATCTTTGCTAAATAAATTAAAATGATTGAGGGCTGCCCTTGAAAATTTAAGTGCTTTTGTTCTGAATGAAAAGTTTTTCTGTACAGGTTTTACTTCTAGTTCTACAAAGTTGGGTACAGATTGTACTTGTTCCTTCGTACAAAATCTCTTAAGTACCATAATATTTAAAAGTGACACCGACATATGTCCCTTTCTTTCCTTTTTTTCCTCCTCTTTCTTCCTCCACACATGTACTGGAAGCAGAATTACAAAAAGTCCTTATGCAGGCTGTACAAGATAAAGGACAAGTGGCAGGGGTTTAATACTTACTCCCTACCTCCTCCTTTCCCACACAATACCCACCTGTGTGCATGCTTTTCTGCTTGCCACACCTATTACAATCTTGTCCTTGCCGAAAATTAATTATATTTTTCACATGTATCTTCAGAAGATTTTTGTAGGGCACCTTCCCTTGTAAATTTTCCAACAGGTATTTTTTTGGTACATTAGCACTGTAGATAAGGAGGGTGCTGGAAAGTAAATGTTGGGGTTTATTTGTGTTATTGTGGTGTAAGTCGTGGTAGTTCTTTAAATTTTAAACCATTTTAGCCCTTCTGCTGTTAATGGAACACTGATTTGCCATTAGAGGAAGGTCTCTAGAAAGATGTAATCACGCATTCAATGATTCGAAGGTGTCTTGCATGCAGGGTTGCTAGTGACTGAAATGCCAACTCCCCTAAAACCTAAAGAAGAGCCACTTCTAATGCTCAGACTGTTTCCATATAAAATTGGTTCATAAATATGTTTATACAGGCTGAGGTCAGAGGCAGCCAACAGCCCTCTGAAAGGTAAGTGAAAGAAAAATAGCTGGATCAAATTGGAGAATTGCTCTGTGCTTTTCTTTTGAAAAATCTGACAATTAAATCAAATTGCTATTTTTAGACAGGTAACAAAGTGTAACACTGGGTTAATGAAAGGAGCCTCTGCAAGGTTAAGTGCTAAGGAATGTTAACCCAAGACCCAACATATGCATGGTAGGCTATATGCCTGAGAAATACATGCAATCTGCATGTTATGTCTTTCATTCTGGCCAGAGAAGAAAAGCTGGCTTTATTGGCAAAACAGAAAACATAATTGGAAATAATTTCTCTCTTAAATTACTTGAGTTTATTTTAGAGGTGACAGAGAGTTAATCATTGAATGGTTTTGTTTGGAAGGGACCCTAAAGATCACCTAGTTCCAATCCCCCTGCTGTGGGCAGAGACATCTTTCACTAGAACAGGTTGGTCTGAGCCCCATCCAGCCTAGCCTTGAACAATTCCTGAGATGGGGCATCCACAACTTCTCTGGGCAACCTGTTCCAATGCCTCACCACCCTCACAGTACAGATTTTTTTCCTAATATCTAAAATCTTAATGCTAATATCTAATATCTTTCCTTATATCTAATCTAAAATGATGGAAATATCTCTCTTTCAGTTTGAAGCCATTCCCCTTGTCCTGTCAATACATGCTCTTGTAAGAAGTCTCTTCCCATCTTTCCTATAGGCTCCCTTCAAGTACTGGAAGGTTGCAATGAGGTCACCCC
>JAWWLV010000088.1:48210329-48246493 GCA_035041135.1 Platyrinchus mystaceus | reverse complement strand
TGTCCACGTTCTCAGCATTCATCAGCTGTCTTCTCCATCTTTGGTACAGCTTGTCTTCATGAGATGGGTCCTCCACACCCCCAAAGCCCTTCATCGTCTTCCTTGCCCTCCTTTGGGCACTCTCTAATAGCTTAATATCTTTCTTATATTGTGCTGCCCAAAACTGCAGACAATATTCAAGGTAAGGCCACATCAGTGCAGAGCAGAGCGCAACAATCCCCTCCATCAACCGGTTGGCGATGCTTTGCCTGGTGCCCCCCAGGACATGTTTGGCCCTCCTGGCTGCCAGGGCACTGCTGACTCATATTCAACTTGCCACTGACCACAACCCCCAGGTCCCTCTCCATGGCACTGCTTCCAGCATCTCATTCCCCAGTTTGTACACACTTCCAGAGTTGCCGCATCCCAGAAGCCAAACTCCTCACTTACTCTTTTAAAACTTCATACAGTTGGTGGTTGCCCAGCCCTCTAATTTGTCAAGGTCTCTGTGCAGGGCCTCCCTGTCTTCAAGGGAGTCAACAGCTGCTCCCAATTTTGTACTGTCTGCAAACTTACTTAGTATTCTTTTGAGTCCTGAGAGCAAGTAGTTAATGAAAATGTTGAAGAGCACTGGGCCAAAGATGGAGTCCTGTGGAACTCCACTAGTGACAGGTCACCAGTCTGATGTTACCCCAATCACTATTACCCTCATGGCCCATGAGTCAATTGCTCATCCACCACATGATTTGTTTATCCAGCTGTGGGCTGGATATTTTGTCCAGGGGATACTATGAGAGGACAGTATCAAAAGCTTTGCTGAAATCCAAAAGAATTACATCCACTAGCTACCCTTGTTCATCTAGGTGAGTTACCTTGTCATAAAAGGAAGTCAAATTGGACAAGCAAGACTTTCTCATGAAGCCATTGCTGGCTGTGATCACTGACTGCACTGTCTTTCAGGTGGTTTTCAATACCTTCCAGAATAATCTTCTCCATAACTTTACCAGGCACTGAAGTGAGGCTAACAGGTCTGTAGTTTCTGGGGTCCTCTTTCTTGCCCTTTTTCAAAACTGGGACAAAGTTAGCCAGCTTCCAGTCAACTGGGACCTCTCCAGATTCCCAAGATCATTCAAAAATCAAGAGAGACTTCATGATGGCATCAGCCAGCTCTTTAAGTATTCTTGGATGAATCCCATTAGGGCCCATAGACTTCTAGGGATGCAGCTGGAGCCGCAGATCTCTCACAAATTCATGGTCAACTGGGAGTATATTATTCTTGCAGCCATGGTGCTCCAGCTCAAAGCACTGGGATTCTCTCAGTCCACATCAATATTGAAGATAGAGGCAAAGAAAGCTTAAACATCACTGCCTTGTCTATGTCCCTGTTTGTTAGGTGACTATCCTCATCCTGTAATGAGCCGATATCAGTTTGTTAGTGCATTTTGCCCTTAGCATATGTTAAAAAACGCTTTTTTGCCACACACTATTGTCCACACAAATTTTTCCCTAGACTGATGAGCAGCATCTCTTTATCCCTCCCACATCACCTGACCTTCTTTCCACTGAGCATACACCTTTCTTTTTTATCTCCAGAAGAAGATTCCTGGTCAGCCAAGCTGGACTTCTGTCTTGTCTGCTGGACTACTGGCACCTAGAAATTGTCTGTTCCTGTGCCTTAGGAGATGGTACTTAAAAAGTGACCAGCACTGATGGACCCCTGCACCTTCAGAAGAATTTTCCCAGGGGACCTCACTCTCTAGTTCCCTGAGCCCAGCTGAAGGTTATTGATGGTTTCCATTTTCAATCTTATTGTAACTGTGTTTTATTGACACTGGCATACAGAAGAAAACACTTGCCAATTCTGTTGTTCAGTGCAGATCCAGCTCTGGCCTATGTGTATATTTGATATAATTAAAAGTTTACGTAGCTAAACCTTATCCCTGACGTGTGATCTAATATAATAAATATGCTACTAATGCTTGAAGTTTGTTTTGACTTCACATGTTTTGATTAAAAAGGTAACCTTTAAGGGTATTTCTGATTCTTTTAACTGGTAGT
The DNA here is from genome assembly GCA_035041135.1 of Platyrinchus mystaceus. Classification (NCBI taxonomy): domain Eukaryota; kingdom Metazoa; phylum Chordata; class Aves; order Passeriformes; family Tyrannidae; genus Platyrinchus; species Platyrinchus mystaceus. The sequence goes on along the minus strand of JAWWLV010000088.1, from coordinate 48,244,456 downwards.
GAGAAATAATCTTGTCTTTGCCTACTTGTTTCCCCATGCTTTTGAAATTTGTTAGAAATTCTGTATCTTTCCATCTATGACCTGATTTAGCTGCCAATGGAGTTGGCAGGAGTTTTTCCACTGGCTTTATCCAAAACCAGATCAGGCCACAAGAGAGCAAATGATAAATTACATTCATAAGCTGTATGTTACCACAGGCGTTGGTCAATACGCGCACAAATTTCTGCCTAAGCAAGGTTTGCAATTTGGTATTCTTCCCTCAATAACATCGGGATGCCCTCTGTGGTACAGTGAAAGGAGCATCTCTAAAGTAACAATGTCTATTTGAGGATTTATTTGGAGCAAAGGTTGAGGCATTGTCAAGGGAATTGCTGGGAAAGATGGCTGCTTCAGAGATGCCTGACCATGAACTGCAGCACATCTTGCTAAAGTTTCTCTTCCTTATATATAAGGCCACATAGTTAATTGATTGGTCACATGTTCTTTTTTATTTTTATAATTGTGATCAGTAGCAAAAGCTGAAATCTTTTTGGCATTAGTATATTACATGTTTTTCATCAAAAATTATTACTTCTTCAGTAAAATGGTGTGCTTAGGTAGGTTTACAAAAGCACATAATTTCAGAATTCTTTACCAAAGCAGACTATTCCTCAGTTTAAATACATCTTTTGAGATCTTTCAGTCCTTAAAATGTTCTTTAACCTATTAAGACCTGCTATTAAATATTTTTCAACTTTCGAGCATAAAAATATGGAACGTATGAAGTGAGACATTTTTTTAAACTAAAAACGTGACTATAATCTATCTTTTCCCAGGGAACATTTTCCCCATTATCTGCCTTGACAAACAACTAGTCTCACTGATAAATAATTCAACAGCAAGAGACTCCAGGGCTGTCTGTATAAAATTATGGCATACATTAGCTGATCCCCTCAGCTAGGCAGCAGGTTCTGGGAGATTTAGCCTTGACAAAATAGCATTGCTAAATCCCTGGATGTCTCCTTAAAAACTGTCCCCTAAATTTTTGTGTCTCTGCAGTGAGAAAATAAATGCTCCACTGGAAAAATAAGGACTAAAATAGCTTTTGTGTTTTTTTCCCTGAAACTTAATTCTTTCAGAACCCATTAAGGCTATTCGACTATCGTATTTTACAGGATCCTTCATCTGAACTAAGATTAATTGGGCTGTTGTTTCTAAATTGTTTGTGTGGTTTTTCTTTTACCTTGCTAAAATAAATATTTTAAGTACCTGGTAAGTTAAAAGGGAAGCAATAAACACTAAAGAGAAACTGTGCTCTGTGACCAAACTATCTGTGCTAAATTGTCTATGGGTACAGAATATTCAGCATAAACTCTTGAAAGCTTGAGGGTCACACAAATTTCAAATGAAGTCATTATCTCAAGGATCATTCTTTCAGATGTGAAGATTTTGTTTAAGGAATGAAAAGGCTGAGAATAATTAGCAGTGTATTTACACTCACATTACCCCGGGTTAGCTATTAAAAGCACCCATTCAGCAATAGCAGCAGAAGTGCAGGTGGCCAAAGTAGAAGACAATCCTGAGAGTTTCCCTGCCCTGCAGGATTCCCTCTCCCTGCCCTTGTGTACCCCAAATTTTGACTTCTTGCTGTTTCTGCCTCCAGTGCTGTGCAGTGTTGGAAGGTTGGGACTCTGTGGAATTACAACATTGCAGTTTTGATGTGATGAAAGCTCTACTAACAAAAAATACTGTCACTTAGAGAAGACCTTGTTTTTAATAACAATGTTATCTTTTAATAATAAAGTTTCAGCAAATTTGTTATGAAGGCTTTCTTGCAGCAGGTAGGCTCTCAAGCTTTGTGGAAATGCAAAGACAAAGCAGAAATTGGTGTATACATCTTCTGGCCTTAGTGTACAGCTACATGTTAATATGATACGCTTTTATTCTGGATTGGGGGGGGGGGAGTGTGTATGTATGCAGTATCTCATAGAAAATTTAATGATAACCAGGGCCATATCTGTCCACACATCTAAAACTACAATGTCTTACAGACAAGACACACAGAGAGTGGGTAGGGAACTATTTCATCGCTGGGTTTTTTTGTTGTTGTTGGGTTTTTTTGTTATTGTTTGTTTTGGAGGGCTTTGTGCGTTTCTGTTTGATTGGTTTGCTTTGGCTTGGTTTTAAATTATGGAAAACTGAAGAGAATTAAGTAATTTAAACAAAGTCACACAGGAAAATTGGAGCAGGCTCAAATATTAACCTGCACTCTCTGAATGCAATTGTCTTCTTGGTCAATCAGTCACTTCCATTTTGCTCATTCTGTAAGAGATTACATTTTAGCAAATATGCTGCTTCATTGCTGAGAGACACTAGGGGTAAAAAACAGTTAAGGCCCAGGGGTTGGCTGCCCAACCTATTGGTAGACAATTTAATTTTGTGAGATAGAAGTTAGGAAAACAACTGTAGCATGTGGGAGTGATGCAGTATCTAAACACAGATTTCATTACCTGTTACTGAAGTTTCTACCAGCCTTGCCCCTCTTAGAGGTATCAGAATAATTAATGCAAAGAAGACAGATCTTGTAATGGAAAGCCCCTTGTCCTAATAAAGAAGGGCTGTAGGTAGTGAAGTTTCCACAGTCATATTGCCTGCTCTCATTTATTTCACTTTTTTTTTTTTTAGAGTCTAACTTAAATTAATTCTCAATGTCAACTGCAAAAAAGTCTGAAAGCCTTCCTCCTACAGACTTCAAGCAGTAGGCCAAAGAATTCATGATGTGCTGCTATTTTCAAATGAGTTTATCTTTTGAAATTAGTAGTTGGAAAGAAAATTCTGGAGCATGTAATCACTCAGGGAGCATCAGTGGTAAAAAGAGGTTAGAAACCTTAGAACTTGTTCATGTTTTGATTTTCTAGGGCATGCAGACCTTGCCAGAAGCATCCCTTCAACCAAAAAAAAAAAACCAAACCACTAATCATATGAAAGACTAAAGCAAAATTAACTGGATCAGTACCTAATTTCCGTTTAAACTTTATCTTGACACAGAAGTGTTCCATATTCCTTTTTTTGTCCCACATCCAAAAGCTGTAGTTTTGTTGGTTATGGCTACTGTGAAACTATCTGGGGAGTCTTGTGCTGTTTCTGCACAAACACCTTGATGGAGAAAATACACCATTTCTTTCACAAATATTCACATGTGTAAGTGTGATGTGTATTTCCTGTGCTGCAGAGAGCAGTAAAGGCATCTTGTACCTTTGCTTGCTGAAAAGGAATAGAAAGGGGACTAAGAAGATATAAAGAAAAGCTGCTATCTAACAGAGAAATATTTTTCAGAGTCACAGTTTGAACTTTGCCATGATTACAAATTTTCAGGGCAACTTTTATGTCTAAGTGGGAATTTTGAAGTGGAATTTTCAGTTACTCTTGTTAGTTAGGTGCTGAAGGTAAACAGACTCTCAATAATATGAGTTCAAAAGCACTTTGCCAAATCACTGTTAAATGTATAAGTTGCAATGAAAGTAGCAAAGAAAAATTATGACAGTATGTCCTGTAGCACAAAAGTCTATTAGTTTGCCATTTTTAATGGGAAAGATACATTCTTTCCAAAGTAATAAAAATATAGCTTTAAAACATAATCTGTTTTCCTAAAATCCTAAATATGTACAATCTACATCTGTGATTGTGCACAAAACATACAATATTTGCTGTTTATTTCCTCTTACATTTTATTATTATTAATGTAAGGGCCAAAAAATATAATCAGGACTCAGATGTAATATGCCTGATAGGACAGATATAGCACCACAAGCTTCTAGTAAAAGAAAGACATTAAGGTCTGTAGTTATGCACATGTATCCAGTTATACCTTGAAACCCTTACACTATTTATCTAATAAATTGCCAAGCCAGTTACCTCTGAGATTACACAAGGTATCTGAACTGCTGTATCTGAAAGCAATACCGAATTTCTGGGTTCAGGAGTTTGCCCTTGTCTCACCGTGACCCAGTATCAGAGCAGGACCAGGAGCCTGCCAGTCAGCCTCTGTAAGAGCTTGGCACACTGGCTAAAATGGAGCCCAGACATATCTTTTGCTGGATTCTAGATTTGAACCCATTTTTGGGTGAAACCCTAAAATAAGTCCTAAATGATTGCACAAAATTGTTCTGAAATACAGTGTCCTGAGTAGTTTGGAACACCCCATCACTCAGTTTCAGGTTTTATAGAATAGGTGTGAAAAGTTTTCATGTAGAAGCAATCTAGTTTTTGATTTAAAAAAACCCAAACCAAACCAAAAAGCTAAATAAAAGCAGAATTTCATTTAAATAATGACTGACAATTTAAGTCTGAGTATAAAGTTTGTTGTGAAGAAAAGAACATTAATCTCAAATTTTTTTGGAAGAAACATAGATATGCTTTCCTTAAAGTTCTATGTAAATGTTGTCCAATTTTATCATGTACTAATCAGATATTTCAGGTTTTCTTTGGTTTTCACCCTCCTACTTGTCTTCATTTAATTATGCCTTAACTTTGCTCCATTTGTTTGTCTTTAAAATATAGATAAATTGGCACTCTCAAAGTGATAAAAATAAGATCCTTTCCCCGAGTAGTTTCTTTTATAGAGGCCTTGTTCAGTGATGTGTGGATTGTTCTTGTCACCCTCCAGTCTTGCAACTCTCTTCTGGTTGTCAAATGCCAAAAAGCACAGCTTTGGGAAGTGAGCCATCACATAGTCTCTGTAGCCAGAGCCCACTACAACCGTCAGCAAGAAGGTAAAGCATTTTGAAGAATAACAGCAAAGTTAATACTTTCATGTTCTAAAAATCCTCTGCTATACTCTGGATCCTCAGTGGAAAGAATAAACAGGATAGAAACCAAATTATCTCTGCAAACATGAAAGGTTGAGCTGACCTCTGCAGGAGAACTTCTGTAACCTGTAAGACCCTGGAGAACCAGCTGGTCCTTCTTTGTTAAATGTAAACGTACAGTGTTGTTGAAAGTCATCACTGCCTGTGATTTACTGGAAAACATACTGACTGAAGCATATGACAGAAAGAGTGGGATGGGACTGAAAATTAAGATCTTGAAGAGAAATATATGAGTGTCAGACAGTGAGACCAGGTAAGGATAGCTTTATCTCCTTCAGATAATTTTCAAAATGTATTAAGAGCAGAAGAGTGTGAGGTTTGAAAAGAAATCTTTTGGGTTTTGCTTCCTTGTTTCAGTGGGTTATGCTGATTGATTATGGAAGGATACCTAATAGAGAGACTCTTCCACAGATGCTAGGATATTCCTTGTCTACATTTCTGAGGGAGGCAAGATTAGCTTCCTAGTCTCTTCTGGGAACCAAGATATTGGCATACCTATTTTTAAAAAGCTGAAGCTTAATAGAAAATATCAGAAGGCATGTTTGGACACTGTTTCAGATGAAATAGTTGTGACTCCTTCCAAAGGCAAAACAGGGATATAAGAGGAATTGCCTTAAAAATAATTAATTAGGAATTCAGATCTGACTTTAGTCTGTACATGAAGTTTCCAGTAAGGTTATAAAGGTCTGTGCTTAGAGCAGGTGCACAGCTCCCTAGAGTTAAAATAAAAAATGGGGGTAAGAAATACATAAAAGTTTCATTGCAGTAATGATTAATAAGTGACCTGGTCTCTGTTATTCAGAAAATAAATGTTCAGTTCTTTCAGACACAAATTGTCATTTTATAGCAAACATAAATAGTCAAAACAAAATGAAATTAGTCTTGACAAATGCACTGTGTGACCTGGCACTGGAAAAAGTCTTTTGGCTGAATGTAAATCTCCTGATCTGTCTCTAGAAAATGAGGCTGATAGATACTATCTAACCCTTTTCTGAATAAAGGCAATTAAAAAAAACTTGCCATTCTGGCAAAGTCTCTGTCCTTAAACTTGGGATCACCTGCAGCTGTGAATCTCCACTCAGTCCAAAGGAACAGAATAGAGAAAGTACTTGATTTTGTTTAATCTTTTGTCTAATAACTTTTCATAAGAGATGAAAGTGTTCTGTTGCTGTCTTTTTGAGGACTGTCTCTGCCAAAGGCAGGAAGAATACTCAAGTGTTAATAGCCTTATATGAAACTTATTGAAGGCTAACTGCACATCTGTATTGAATTCCCTGAAAGACCATTTCTAGCTCCCCCTGAGATGCAGAGGGACTGAAGGCCTTGCAACCACCACCAGGTGTTTTGGTATGTGGTTCCACAAATCCTACCTAAATATTCAACGTAAATCCTGTGGATCGTCTCTTAGATTCAAGCTTGGTTTGGAGGCATCAAAACTCACACTTTTCTAAAGGACAGTAGTTGAGGTTATGCCACTAGGAAGGGACATCTCTGGCAGTTAAGCTCCAATCTGCATTTTTCTCTTACACCTCCTGCACAGCTGCATGGTCTGGGTGTCTTCTGAGTGCACTGACTGAGATGGCCTGTGCAAAGCAGAGCACCAGGCAATGTTGCTGTTGTCCTCTGCCTTGGCTCTTGTCAGAGGGATTTTCATCTCTCATCTGGCTGATCCAGGAGCCAGGCATGGGCATATCTGGCACAAAGCTGCTAAACCACTCTACTTCTAGAGCATGAGTGATGCTTACCAGGGGGATGTGCCCGATTCTGAAGGTATTTAAGTATCCTTAGGTGTTGCTTATTGAAACTGAGCAAAACAGTGCTTTAAATTCTGTATTTTCTTCTAGGTATTCTGATACCTGCAAGTAATACTAGCCAAAATACCTTGTAACTGATTTACTTGGAGACTTGTTTGGCAGTGGAACAAATATTTATGCCCAGTGACACTTAACTGGAGAATTGTTAGAATCTAGTAGGAAAAGCTAAGACATCCAAGATTATTTTTTCCCTCTTCCACAAATTAAGTTTGACCCATTTTCGCTGGTTCATATGGGACCAACGATAGATATTTTGTATTTGGCGGAGACTTGAAAATCCTTACGTGCACAATGCCTTTTCCCCTTTCTCTTTATTTTGGTGGTGGGAAGTGTATCAAACAGAAGATTTAGGAAGTATGGCACATAAGTGTGAGGCTCCGTCCTTTCAGAAGAGGACACAAGTGCAAGGTACAGACACGAGCATTGACACATGTCTAAGGCAGAGAGAGGATTTTAAGAAGCTGTGAGGTTCTATGTAGCCGTGTTCCTTCTGGAGTTCTCTTCTGTCTTGGAGAGAATAAAAATCTTCAGGGAAGAATTTAGGGGAATTATTCTTAAGAAACAAACAAACAAACAAGAGCAACCCAGAAACTTGTAAATACACATCACGAAAGTTAAAAATGGAGTATGTTGATCTGAAACCATCAAGAAACTCAATAAGCATTGCTGCCTAGAATGTCAGAGTGATTAGCAACACAAACATTTTGGTGCATACAGAGCTTCATTAATTGATTCAGCTGTGGAGATGAGTGAAGCTATGTGACAAATTAACCTCAGTAGCGTGTATAGCAAGTTGGACCTGCCATTTCTGGGCAGATCAGATGTGCCCTGAACACACACTGCTTGCCACGTGCACATGTGATGTGTGGCCTTTGCTTGCTGCATGATGACCTTATTGATCACACAGGCAGCAGCAGAGGCTCTTCCTGAAAGTGCTCAGAGTATCTGTCTGGTGCCATGGGAAGAGACTGTGCTGATGATGGGTACTGTTCTGAGCAAAGAAAATGATGTCCAACATTAAACTGCATTGAACAGATGAGTCATTGGATTTTGCTTTTGCTTTATTTTTGAGTCCAGCAGTACAGTCTATGGTATTGCACAGGTACTGTGGCCACCATAAGTTATTCAATGGAGTTTTGAACCTCTGAAACTGGGGCTTTGAAGTTTGAGGTCAGCAATAATGGGGGACCCAACATGAGAGGTGCCCCTTACTAAGGAAGGGTCCATTTCTGCTATTGCCTAGGACAGTAAGAGTCTGGAGAGGCCAGTATTTGTTGACCAAGATGGTGAGCAAAGGGTGCTTGCAGAGTGGGGACTAGAGAACCCTGGAAGCTCACAGGTGAGCATCAGGGAGAAGATAACCCTAAGCAGTTTTAGCAAAGGAATTTTACCTGCTGCTGCCTTAGACAGGTAGAAGCCATCTGAAACATCACTTCAGGGAGGAGCAACTTCAGAAATCTAAAGAGGAAAAGTAAATCATTAGATTGAAAAGGTATTTCCCTTGGGGGCTGAGAGTGACTCTAACTATTTCAGGGTGACAAGATGTCAGGGCAAGCAAGTCATGGGAAGCAGCAAAGGAGCATTTTGTGAATAGAGAATTGAAAGCAAAACTGGGAGATCTTATGGATTAAGAATTAACAGGGAAGTGTGCTCCTGATGACAGAGTTTTGGTTTAGGTTAGGGCCACAGGGAGAGTTTTGGTTTAATTAACAATTGTGTCTGCATTCAGTATGTACTTACCTTCCTATTTTATATGTTCGCTTTTGTCTTTCTTGCTCTGTTATCTTTGATTCAAGCAGTTTAATGCTGGCATATTTTTTTTTAGTATGTCAACCCACTATGAACAAACATAATGGAAATTGGTCAATACAAGTTAATTATAAGTCTTTCCACATGAGCCACAGGTACGGTTCACACATGTAAACAGAATGAGTGGCAGGTTTCTGGAAATAGCACTCCCACTGTAACCACCATGCACTGTGTAACCAACACACAGTGTGTTGCTTTTTACAGCTTTTAAAAAAAGGTGTCAAAATTGGTTCACTTGAGTAAAAAACCTTCACTAATAGCTTGTCAGCTATGTTGTAATTTTCAAACAAATTAAGATGTTGATTTTCTTTTAAAGTAGTAAAACTCTGGAGTATGACAAGCTGAAATAGCAGTAAGACTACTGGGAAGTTTTGATAGTCTGTGTTTGTGGATTTCAATGTCTAGCAGCAAACAGCTCTTGAGCAGAGTTCTAATGCATCTTTTATGTTCAATTTTATGATGTGCAGCAGGCAGCGCCAAAACATATGTACTAGTGCAGATGTGATAAGAAGCGTTAGAAGAGTTGTTCAAACTATGTGTCAAATATGCTTGATTAGGAACATTTGGGGGCACAAGAAAAATAAAACATGCGCCCCATAACACTTTACTGACTACAAAAAAAGAAGTTACAAGTTCAAGACGGAAGGGAAGGGGAAGGGGAAGGGAAGAGGAAGGGAACGGAAAAATGTATAGTCTTTCCTCAAATTAAATCTTTTTTACTACAGTGATACTGTCATTGTGGTTATAAAGCCTAGGCACTGGCTTTCTGAGGTAGGGAGAACATTTCTAAAAATAACTGTGGTGGTGTTCCAGTTTGGGTGTTTTTAGAATTTGACCCAAACACCTATTCCTTGAAAGATATATCCAGATCACAGGAGGAACAGAGATGAAAATATGTTTGGGAAATTTCATCTCTGAAAAATAGGAGCAGCCTCTGCTAAATCCCATTTCTTGTGCATATAAAAACTGCACTCTATTTTGTAATTTGCATAATGCAGAAAGAGCTGAAAAATTGGTATTTTTCTGTTAAAGGGGTAGACGATTTTAAGCAGTGTGGCATTAAAATCAGTCATGGTTTTTGAAGTTTTCTGCTGTGTAGTTTAATTGAGAATTTCAGAAAAACCTTGACATTCTTTGTGAAAGTCAACATAGACTTTGAGGCACTTGATATATCAGGCCATAGGTGCTGCCATAAACAAATAGGGATGTAAATATCACACTCGTTTAACAGAGACTGATTTCCTTACTAAAGCTAAAGCTGCTATTTGAAATTAACTTGTTTGCAGGTCTGTCTTTCTCTGGCCTGAGCTCTTGAAGTAATGTGGGAGCAAAAATTATGTACAAATACTCCATAACATGTAAAACTATTTTCTTAGAAACAGTACCTGGACCTTACTAGCTTCAATATAAAGAAAACTAAGGCTTATAGTGGCTGGAAAGATCAGAGGGTATTTGTTACAAAAATTACCTGAAAGCATTTCATCAGATATTAAGCGGGTTTTTTTCTGTTTAGTCATTAATCTCTTAGTAGTTGAATTGCTCAGATTTTCCTCTGCACACAGACCCACAAACTCCTCTGATGTCATTAAGAATTATATAGATGAAAACACGATATAAGTAAAAGAAAAACTGTGCAATTATATTAGTTAACATTGAATCTCAAAATTAGTTCAGTGGCTGTATTGTTCATATTGGGAATCTGACTATACTGGCAGTGACTGGGGAAACGGCTTCTCAGTATTTGACTTGTAATTATAGACTCTCTCTTATTTTTTAATATCTGTGATGTCAGAGTTCAAAGCTCTTGTCTTTTGGTTACTAGCATGGCTGCCACTTTGGGGATCACTGAATAATAAACCAGATGCCTGTTGCTGCTTTAGTCTTTTCTCCTGCTGAAAACCCCCTGATTTTAATATATAATGAGGAAGGCCTAAAGCTCCTTTTTTTTTTCTTCCTCTGTGGAGGTGCCCTTGATAGTTTTATGGTATGTGTTGAATATCCAGTTTACTTCCTGACAGTAATGGTCATTTGAAAAGCTTTCAGATTTGTATGACACAAGATTCTGATACTCTCTGGTGCTTTTTGCCTGCTGGAGACCACTTCTTTTAAGTATCACCACTAATCCTGGGAGATTTTTGAGGACAATGTCAGTAATAGAATGCACAGTCATTGAAGCAACAGTCTGATATTTCCTGTAAAACCTGGGAAAACCATGTGAAATGCATCATAATATAAAAAACAAAACAAAACAAAACCAACCAAAAACAAACAAAAAAAACCTCAGAAATTTGCTTTCAAATTTCACTTTTGATATGACTAATAACATGTTGCTGCTCAGTGCATTGCTCCAGCTATGAAACCTGGAGATGTATTAGCTGTGCCTGAGTGATGCATTCCTTCAATCTACGAGTCCTGAAGCAGAAGAGAGAGGAAACCCCTAGTTTTCCCTCTTTACTCCTCTGTGAAATGCAAATCACAGGCTGCCACAACTCTCCTGCTACTGGCCAGCAGTACTACTTGACCACTATACACAATGTGAAAATAATATATGCTGTGTTTCTGAAGGATGAACTGAAAGCTTTTTCTACAGCTACTGTGCTGTGGCATAATAATGCTTATGTATGAGGAATTAAATATTGTTGAAATGCAATATTATGTAATTTTAAAATATCTTCCTTCCAAATACATTTGTAAAACAGAAAGACGAAAAACAATTGAGTCAACTGTTTGCAATGTAAAGTGTCTCATGTTATTTGTAGGGTTATAGCATATTTAGTGGGCATTCACTTCTTTCCATCCTTCCTACTCTTTGTTAGTTGGCACTCTTTTACATGAGTGTCATGCTAAACAATTACTTTGCCACTTCCATTTTCTTTCACGGTCTTGGTTATATCAATTCCAAGTAACTGTAATAATTTAGAAACTACAGTGATGAATTATGGATTTATAGTAACTAAAATGATGACAATTATACACTTGTAGAAATGGGAACGTTCCAGTATGTTTAAAAGTTCTAATCCTTGTCTTGATTTTTAGAAGACTATTTAAGGCTGCATTTTTGTTTTGTAAAGGTGTGGGTAGAACATGATCATCAGGCCCCTGTAAGTCTGGGAAGAGTAGTAGCGAAACTTTGGTTGGTTGTGCCTAGGCAACAAGCCCCTTGAAATTCTGGGAAGGGGTCTCCAGAGCCCCCTAAATTACTTAGTCCCAAGACTTTTCTTGTGCTGTGACAGTGTAGCCCAGATTATTCCCCTCCCCAGATTAATACATAAATGAGGAGGAGGTTCCTTAGCCAAAGCTGTGGCAATTTTTATTTTTACCTTGGGTTCACCACTGGCTGCATTGGCCAAAGTGGGGTGAAACTCCTGCAAGTGAGGCTGTTGTTTTTATGGGGTAACTGGTGCTATTTTGTGCAACACCACAACAGGCGAGGTAAAAGCACACTGTGCTGTGGGGTGGCTGAAGTGTGTAACCACTGGTGAGCATGCTTTGTGGCTGTGTTACTTATCACGGTGACCAAGAGAGAGCCCCCAGTGAGATAGCCGACTTGTGGTAATGGACATACACAGGCATGAGACTTTTACCCCTTCCCTGTCTCCTTTCTACCTTCTTCCATGAGCAAGCCCAAGAGGTTTCCAATGTCCATGGCAAGGAGGATAATGCAGCCCTGTTTCTGACAGGCGAACCACTGAGCTGGCAGAGAACAGAGCAGAAAGATGGTGTTCCCATCCCTGTCTGGCTGTAAATCATGTCTGGCTGTTTCTGTGGGGACACTTGGGAGAACTTCTCAGGTCCCTGGTTCAAGTGTCTGACTTCATCCATGCCTGTGTCCACAGCGGGCTGAGATGTGGGTGCACACCATCTTCTTTCTCTACCAGTCTTTCTTTTGTGATATGGATGCCTTGGTACATCAGTTAGAATGGAATTATAGCAGGCTCAACACAGTCCTAGTATGTGCAGAGAGTAGCTAAGCATGGCAGCAAGCCTCGTGCCCCTTTGTGTAAGGAAGTAGTCTGCAGAAAGCTGGCACACTGAATGTTTTTTCTGTCTCTAAAAGCAGATATAATGCTGTTGCTGGGAAGAGGTGCTGTCAGACCCCCCTGCAGGAACAAGGATGTGTGAAGTAATATTTTCCAAGTGATTTTGGAGTCCACATGACACAGAATTACCTTCTGAAGTCACTTTTGAAACTGTTCCCTCATATTTTTTCTGGTTATGGGACTCCTGCCCACATCTTTATTTTGGAAACACTGCCTACTCGTGCCAATATATGAGGCTGTCACAGCACTGTGCCTGCTTCATCTCCTGTCTCTAGGGATCATGAACCATGTGTGGCCAGAGGCAGTGGCTGAAATTTCAGCCTTGACCTTTATTTATTTGATTGCAAAATTGTTGTGAAGTTTACTGTGGCCTTTGGGTGTGCTTCAGCTACTTAACCATAAGTATGCTGATGCAAAGCTCTTCTATCCAGGACACAGAAGAAGTCCAAGGAGAGGGCTGTATTATGCTTGATTGCTGTTGAAGTTCTTACATTTAGAGGGGTAAAGTGGGGTGTAGTGTGTTTATTTTCTTCCGGTTTTGCAACTCCTCTTTCTCACTTGGCCTTCTTGTGGGTGGCTCTTTAAATTTAGACAAGACAGAAAGCTCCTGGTTCAAAGTAACTTTGTAAACTGCGTACTCGTTACTGCATCCCCTGTTCTTCCTTCTGGTGGGTATTTTTAACTTCTCTCATGCTGTCAGCAAGTGTTTCCTTTTTATTCCTGAAAGTTCAGACTATAAAATTTGGATCCAGCAAGAAAAGCAGTCAAGTTGTGTGAATGCCTCTTGTCATGATATCTTCACCCCCATATTAAACTACCATTATTGTAAGTATTTTGAAAGTTCAGGTCAGTTATATACAGTCTGGGAAATTAAAGAAAAATAAAAAGCATAGTTTGACAGCTGAACAACTTAAAATTTATATTTTGTGCTGTTTGGTAGCCATTCTAAGCCAAACCATCTGGCAGAGGTCGGCTTTGTTCAGTAGCTACATTAAACTCTTTGGACTGTGCAGCTACAGCATCTGCACAGCACAACAGCGATTTCCAAATGGTTTGGTGAGATTGCCCAAAAGGTATTGTTTCCCCTTTCATCATCTGTCAGAAGTGTTAGTAATAAAAATAATAATAATGCATATTTTTTATACATAAAATAATTATTGCTAAAGCAACAGCCATGTGATACAGCATTTTAAACGTATATGAGTAACCTGCTACTTAGCAGTTTTCAGAGGCTTTCTGCACAGCTATTCTGCAGTTTTCTGCATCTTGACTGTTAAATAAAAGTCTTCATATTGTATTTTGTTTTGGAGAATTGATGTGGTCCCAGAGCCCAGCAGCCAAGTCCCTGCCTCTTACATCCCTTCTTAACGAGTTCTGGAGGGTGTTGTCTTTTCCCCACAAAGTATCCATTTGACTGGTACAGCCTCCTGTAATACTGCTGGTTGCTTCTGATTGTGAAAACTCATACTAAATTAATGTAAATAATCCCTTACATGGCTGATAACTGCTGAAACATTTTGGACAAACTGAGACCCATTGAGAATTCTCATAGTGAGAATAAGTAATAAATCCAGTGACTTCTTAAGGCATACTGTCTGTTTACTTAAAGATAGCTGAACACAGTGAATAGATTTGCTTGCATGCACGCACTCTACAAAAAGGTCTTGTGCAATTTTTTTCCCTCTGGGGCCAGTTATTCATGTAGTACTGTAAGGGACTCTTTTGCTTGACTTGACCTGTGTGTTTGTCATACATAACAGCCTTAATAGTTTTCTCAAAATTTCTGTTTGTCTGAGGACTCTTATAGAATATATTTGGCCCTTTCTCTAGGTCTATAAATAACTTCTGTATCCTTTATAGCATGTTCCTCTGTAACATCTAAGGAGTCAAAATTCCTTTGGCATTAAACAAAATCCTCTCTAGTTGCTACAACTGCTTTTTAAATTGATAGTGCTGCTGAGGCATTTGCTTCCCTGACCACCTTATGCTTACAGAAGGAATTAGATTCCTCAGATTCGGCTCCTCAATAAGGGCTCTTTATAATTCACATACTCTTTGAGGCTAAACATTTGTCTTTTGATTTCCTTTAATGCAACAGAAGTGTGCTGATCATATTTATTGAATGTTACAGAGTGTGTGTGCATGTAATCACAGAAATTCCGTTGGTTTCGGTTTTCCTATTACAGATTTGATACTGAAAATGCAATTCCTTTGTTCTCAAGGGTGGGAGTGTTTGCTGTGCCCTTGTATCTGTGAGTGCTTTCATGTATCTGATGGGGCACTTAACTGCTCTGTCTTTCCTCTAAGAATATCCCAGTTTGTTTAAATCCAGGTCTCTAGCATTCTTCAATAATCACTTGGAGCCAAGCTGCCTGGAAGAGTTTGGGTTCATTGAGTGCCTGACTGTCCAGTTCCACATGGTGTAAACCTCTGCATAGCACAGTGTCCAATTACAAACAGCTTTCATCCTGGAGACTCTTAGTTGCCCGTATCTATGGCTCCTTTTCTGAAGATGATATATTTTAGCTTAATATTTCTGCTGTCAAAACACAGAGGACAAGATATTTTCTGTGCCTTTCTGGAAATGAGGTCAGTCAGCCTTGCTGGTAGGAAATCTATTCATATTCCTCAGTTCAGGCAAAGTAAGGCCGGTAAGACAAGTACCAATACAGACATCAGAATACATCTTGGGAGAATAATATGTCCCTGCATAGAAATTTTTCTTCCTCATTTCTTTCCCTTTCTGGTATATTATTCTATTTGGTGTCTTCAACTAAATGTATTCTTAGTTAAGTGCCTGTGTTGTACCTTTCCTTATGCTTCTATTATTAACACTTTGTGTCCTCTCTCTTATACAGACATAGAAGCTTGCTATGGTTTTGTTGAAGTCTTGAGCATTTAAATGCATTTCAGTACTTACCCAGGACATATTTAGCTTTTGCCTAAGTGTGTCATGTCAACTCAGATCTAGGAAAAATATTAAATTGAAAAATGTACATTATTTACTCCAGTAATAAAAAAGAAAAGCCTTGATTATGGTAATTAGTGAATTAGTGCAAAAGATTTTTGTCTCCAAGGACATAAAACACACTGATAAACACTAATAAGCAGTAATTGCAGAACATATTTTGGTAAGTATCCACAGATCTCTGGAGTGCTCGCTTTCCACATTCACAATGCAGTAAAATGCAATATAACACAATGATAAAGTTCTGAGAGTTTCCCAGTCCAGTTTTTGTTTTGCTGAAGAAGGAAAGTCATGTGCAGAGTATTGTTATTATGAGTATTATTACATAAGTCCCTCCCCACCACAAGCCCAAGATTTAGTGTCAGGAAGCAAATTTCTCTTGGACCATGTTAATGAATTTTGTTTGGTCTTGCTTAGTAATGGAGGGCAAGAAACAAAGGAACTTGGTTCACTTTCTGGAGTCAGTGGAGAGGTTGACTAACTTTTTCTGTTATGGCAATGCCTTGAGATATTGACTTTGATCATTTTGGCTTTCTGCACGTGTCATTTTATTAACTGACATTTTAAAATTTTGCCTTTCTACTAGAACTAAAAAGTAGACTACAAAGGTATCAGGGGCCAATGGCATGAGTGGGCACACTGTTAAACCTTCTAGAGTAAATACTACCTCTGTGGTTTGGCTACAGTAGCAAGAGACTGCATTCAGTGACCCATTTGTCTTTCCTAGCACAACTTTCCAAAACAAGTTGTGTTTTATATGTCAAATGTATGCAAACGCCCAGACCAGAGCCCCCAGCTACCTCTAAACAGAGCATCTTGTAAGCTAGATGCTCTGGCATTCACTGTTTCACAAGGAAGTCCTTGGACAATTTGACCATGGATGGCAACAAAAAAATGACAAGCTGTGAGATAAAACTATAGGACTTTTCATAGGAGTAGGCCAGTTAGATTCCCTGCAAACAGTTCACTTCTATGTAGTGTGGGATTGCTTCCTGACTATACATCTCTAATAAGAATGTGTTTGTTCAGTCTCATTTTTGAGGCATCTGCTGATAAAATATTCATTCTCTCTTTTGTACCGCTGTAGCTTTCATCATCATGAAATAAAATGTTCTTTCTATTTTCTGGATTAAAAAAACTCGAACTTTTTTTCCTACCAAGTTTTTAAAAGATGGTTTATCATTTCTGTCATCATCATTCCTGATATTTGCAATATTTACTTGAATGTATGTTTGATTTCTTTGGGGATCTGATTTCTTTTAGTGACTGAAAATGTTAACTATCATAAGAAATTGAAAAAGGAAGTAATTAAAATAACCACCAATCAAACAAAATGCAAAACCCACTGGGGACAGTCATCATTACTCTTGTGATGTGGAAAGTCAGTCGTCAAGCTCTTGAAAAAACTTGAGTCACTGATTATTCGGAGATGGTTCATGGCAGCAATTCCTTCAAGTTCTTTTAGTCTTGGAGCGTATATTCCTAGAAGTTCAACTTTTAGTAGTTTTACATAGAAATGCACCTTTAACAGCGGTCAGTGTTGCCATCAAATCAGTGTTAACAGGAGATCAATACGCAGTTATCTGGCATGGAAGAATAGGGAAATATGCATCTCAGGGAAACTAGTGAAAATATCTGGCCCTAGTGGTATCTCAAGACAGTAGCCAGCAAAATATGCTTCAGAGGAAGGTTTTTAAAGGTTTAAATTCTACTATGTAAAATAGTGAAGTAATTTTCTTGGCAGGAGAGAGTGGGGTTTGATACAATTCAGAATGTTTTCATCACAATATTTATAGGCTAGCCTACATTTTTTTTCCTCTCAGGAATGCCTTGTCATATAAAATAGTTTCTGTAAATTTTAGCTATTATTATTTTTTTTAATTTTATGCAGGATTCTCTTTCTGTATTCTGAAGGAGTAAGCAATGATGTCTAGTTGACTATGCATTTAAAGCAACAAATAGCTCTGAATGTCTACTCAACCTGCCCCCTGCTTTCAGTCTCAATAGGCTTTCATTTGATTTTTTCCTTTGCTGGAAATCTTCCCATCTCTCTTTCCTTTATTTTTACATATTTTGCTGATCTCCTTTTTGAAATAGGTTTGGCAAATTATATGCAGTAATCAGAGAAAGAAGCACAGTGCCAGCTTCCTACTGTCAAGAAAGACTAGTAACAGTGCTAATACCCACTGTTAGTTCAAGTTCCATTCTTATAGGCAAATATCTTGCTTTGTTCTTGCTGCCGCTTTGTGTTGACAGCATGGTCTTGCTTCACTGCCCCCTGTGCTACTTAAGTCTTCTCCTTGGCTGATTACAGATGACAGATGAATCACATGTGAGCAATATGAATTGCTGTTTCCCTGTGTTTTCAATCTGAGTTCTTAAAGCAAATATTTGTCTTCTATCTTGCTTCATGCTGTTCTGTAGAAGAGTCCTTCCCGTCATCCACGTGTGAAGTTAAATGTCTCTGTGCAGATCACATGCTTAATTAGCTTTTTATTCTTCAGCTGGTTTTAAACCCTGATACAGTTCATCCTATTGTTCTGTACTAGTGACCTTAAAAATTTTGTTCCATCTGTTCCCCTGGCAAAGAACAGGGACAAAACCTGAAACAAAATTAAATCAATAAACAAAGAAAACCTCTGGGCTAAACTTAGTTAAATCTCTGCTCTTCAAGTTTCAGGTTAGTTTTCCAAATCAAGTTTTCAATTTTAGTAATGAAAGGAAGAAAGATTCTCAAACATTGAGATTTTAAGGAGAGTAATTTATCTGCAGATAACACTTATGGGAAAGAAGAGTAGGTAATGAAAAACAAGATTAAATATCAGAGAAAAACAGGTGTAGATCAGAAAAAAAATTATGGAAAATGATGACAAATTACAGAGATTGCATACTGTACCATCCTGCTTCTCAAGGGAATGCATTTACTCAAAGGGTGAAAGATTTATCATTTTGCAAGCATCTGATGCCATTTCCAATCGTTTGAATCAGCATATTTCTTTTAAATGCTCCACACCACGTATTTTGTCTAAAATGGTACTGTAAATAGAAATACTTTAAAATATTCAAGAAAGTAACCCATTTAAGATATTATGACACCTGGATGATTTCATAAACTATGAGTATGTTTTAACTAGTGCCTCTTACCACTTACTCTGGGTTTTCATGTTTAAAGTTGATAGTCTGAGAAATTATTAATAATTGTCCTATTAAAATTTTTGAGCTATAATACTCTACACAGAGATAGCAATTTGGCATAGCACAGGAATGGGTTGTTTAAGCTTCATGAGCTCTTGTGAGATAAATATGTGTTTAAGTGTTCTTCTGAATTAAAGACTTCAGCTTTCATTTCTACAGCTGGTCTGGTATTACTCTAAACAGGGCTCAATGCTGTCTTGTTGCATCAACCTCTCTGTGCTCTTTTGAACCACATTTTTGCATATGCAGACACTGCTGTGCAGTAGAACTGAAACCCACTTTTCCTGACAGAAGTGAGACTTCCTACTCTGGATTGCTGCAATCCTTGGGTCAGAGATGCCTCTACATAGTGAATAACACTTTTCAGAGTAACAGATAGAAGGGAGGGTATTCCAGTTAAGACTAGAGGGCGATATTTAAGTCTTGACCACCATGGTTTTTTTAGAGTCTTGCCTAGAAAATTCAGCAGTTCACACCACTGAGTGAACACAAGGCACTGTGACTTATTTTTTCTTTTTCAGGGTATTGTTTGCAATGACATGGTGCCTCAAACCTCTACCATTAACCTCCAGAATAATTTCTGACGTACTAAAAAGACTCTAGTTCAAACAACCTATCGGGGGACTACCCAGTGACAGCCATTGGGAAATGTGCTCTTTTCAAAATCACAGGAGACTGAGCTGGGGACTGCGCCATGTGTGGATAAAAGCCTCTGACACAGAGTGCTCAGTGCAGACATGCAGGCTGATGGTTCAGTGAGAATCTGGAGGCAACGGATTATACAGAAGCCTGATCTGGCAGATTTCACTTCCATTACAAGAAATTAATCCCCTGTTCAACAGACCCAAAATAGAAGCTATTTTGCCTGCCTGGTAATTAGTCTCTTGCTTATTTGCATCTCACTGGGTTTTTCTCTACACTTAATGGTGCAGCTGCCTTTTGCTCATGGTAAATTAGAATAGGGATCAGCAAAACACATCCATTCGATAGTAATGGTGTGTCTTATAAACTTATTGCCTCTTGAGTTTCTCGTTCATAATGGTAATATCTTATTAGTTCCAGGAATGCTCTACTTCTTTCCTTCCTCCGTCTCTTCCCTATTTGTTAAAGTACAGATTTAGTGAATCAGACTTCCACATCAGCTGTCTTCTACTGAAATCTCACCTACCACTGAAAAGTTCACACCTCTCATCAGACATTCTGAATTGGTGCCTGCACAAATCTACAAACAATAGGAAAGAGGAAGAAGAATAAAGTAGGGAGCAAATAGCTAGTGCAATTTAAACAAGAAACATACTTTTTGCTCCACTGCCCTTCACTTAAAACTTCATATAGCCAAATTAATATTTTCCATGTCTGTTGTTTCGATGCAATGGCTAAAAACCTTTTCACATCATGATTTGTATACACCCCGTTTTTTGCCAACTAGGCAGGCCCTACTGCTTAAACAACATGTTATTTCTCTCAGCCTTCAATAGAAATAATGAGCACAGTGGGGGAATTAATAGAAACAAATTACTAACTCCTTAATTTGAATAGGTGATGAGAATTTAAGGTCTTCATTAGGAATAAACATCAGTGTTAGTGTTGACCATCAGGGGTAAGTCTGAAGCTTCTTTATTGAGGGCAGGGGGAGTCAAATAGCCAAAGAAAAATAAAGCCAACATAGGATGTGTGAAATTCAAATTAAATGTTGGAATCAGAACTTGTTCTGCACTGGGTTGTATTGCGTGAAATCACTGCAAGAGAGCACTGGCCACAAGAAAAGCCCTGTCATTGAAGGGTTACCAAGAACTACCATGGTTGCCTTTCTCCTCTAATACACAAACTGCTGGGCAACCTCAGCAGATTGAGTATCAACACTGGACTCACTGGAAGTTAGTAATAAATGTAATTTTTTCTTGGGCAGAATATCTTGAAGTCTATATTTTCTATACTGATTTTTTCTTCAGATTGTCTTTCTTTAAAAGTATTCACATTTATTTATTTATTTTTATATCAATGTTTCTCTTATTCTATTCCAGTTTTATACTTTGACTCAAAACTACTTGTTGTGAGTACAGTGCTGACATCAGGTCATAGAATTTGCAATCAATTTCTTTGCTGAAAAAGTAAACTGAAGTGCATGTTTTGATCTCTGTTTTTTCCAGTGTAAAACCTTAAAATGACATTACTAGTTCTTTTACTCACACCAGTGAGAATTATTGAAAATGTCTTGACATTTCTGCTTTTTCTTTTGACAGTCATTAGACTAAATCAAGTGACAAATCTGTAGGTAGAACTAGCAGATTAATTAATTTAACTTTCACCTCATCAGGATTTGTTATGATGAAAAAGAAAAATGTTAGAAGCTGTAAATGGTGACTTTGTTACAGGACCAGGGAAATCATTAAGCCACATTTACAATTTTTTATATATGAATGGATATAAAAACATTTCTTATTTGCTACATGGCACAGTGTTGAATCTCAACTCACAGGAACATCATGCAGAAAGGAAGACTAATCCAGCCCAAAGTCTCACTGGTGTCACTGGTAGCTTGAGTCTCCACAGCTCATGAGCAGAAGGACTGAAAAAAAGGACAACCATAAATACTTAAAAGCACAGAGATAACACAGCCAGAAGCTGTGTTGAGGGGGAAAACGAAACCTGGAGGCAGTCATCAGAGAAACTGTTGCAAATGTAGGTGAAGAACTAACTGGTTGAACATATGTACATAATTGAAATGGTTTTATATTTTAGTTTAGGATGAGATTTTTATGTGCTCTCGGAATTTGAAAGAGACTCTTTCTCTCCAAGTCTTCTAAGGACACTGAGGATGCTTTCTGGATAACAGGCAAGAGGAAAACAATGGTTCTGGGGGGAAAAAAAACAAAACCAACAAATACTAATACTAATACTAATACTAATAATAAAGCATTGGCTCATCTGCAGACTCCACAGAATTTAAAAAACACAAGAGGTGTGGAAAAGCCATAGATAAATTGTTTAAATTCTCTTTTTCTTAGCCTGTAGCTTTTTGCCCTTACTTGGGAGGAGATATCCATCAGGATTTATCTGGAAGGGATCATGCAGTCCAAGAAAGAACAAAAGAGAACGCCACTGTTGAGGATGCCCTGGGCTTCCTTTAGTAGGCACTTGAAATATTTACCACTGGTGGAAAAGAATAAAAGTTAATCGACTGCTTGCTTCTAAATTATACAGATGAGTGTTTTACTTTTGATGACCAGTGACTTGAAATAATAATGTTTTTAGTGTGCAACTCTTATTTCCCTACTGATAGGGAGAAAGTTTCTTGTATCAGAGAGAAGGAAAGAAAGCACAGCAGATCTCTCTCTCCTCACTTTCTAATGGCCTGGAGAGCGAGAGCTTCATTCCTACTGCCTCCATCTCAAGCAACCTTGTGCTGTGGGCTCCACCACTGCCATGTCACAGACATTTTGGATATTTTGCAAATTCCTGACTTTAGAAAAATGTGGAAACAAAGTCTCTGGTGAACACATAAGTAGTATTTTTTTGTTCTAGGGATGTGCCTTTGTTAATTTTCAGGTGTCTCTTTATGGCCTGGCAAAAGGAAATTCTTTTTTTCATTGCACACTGGGAGCTTAAAGCGGGGATGATTTTCTTTGAAGAAAAGGTAACAAATTAAGAACACAGCGAAGAAGGATGCAAAGTATGATAGTGCAAAGGAGGAGAGACAAATGCTTCTTCAAATGCATAAATTGATCCACCTCACTAACTATTAACATAGCTATTGTAGAACTATTGCAGAACTAGAACATCCTCCTACTGTAAACCGTGAACAACCTCTTCTTATCAAAGATCTTAGTTTAAGGGAAACTAAAAGAACTTTTGCTAAAGTATTGGGAATTGTTTTCCTATAAAATTTGTCAACTGGTTTCAATTAAAAAAAAAAAAAGGAGGGGCAAGAGGGGTTAGAAGGTGATGACTTGCCTAGTGAGGCTGTGGAGACCCCATCCATGGAGGTTTTCAACACTGAAGTGGACAAGGCCCCGGGCAACCTGCTCTAGCAGATGCTGCTTTGAGCAAGGGTGGTTGACTTTAAATCTCCAGAGCCCTGTTCTACCTCAACTATCCTTTAATTCTTTAACAACATTCACATCTTTGCCAGTTGTGTGGGATAAAATGAAGATGACTCCCAGACAGCATTGAAAACTGTTCCAGATTAGACCAATAGAGATGATGTCAGCCTACTTTACTTGCTAGTAGACCTTACCTCTTAGAACTCATGTAATTTGTTGTAATAAAGTGCCTGGTCTAAGTGCATTTACAACTCTAAATACAACATTTCTTTTAAAAATTAGCATATTTTAAATTAAGGCTGTCCTGCCTATTACACAACAAGAAAACTACACAAAAACCTCCAATTGTTCAGTCATGGAAAAGTATAAGAATTACCCTGAAAAATGTAGAAATAGAGCTCTCTGTAAGTACGAGTGTTATGTGTGTGAAAGCTGTGAAATAGAGCATGAAGAAGATTGAAAATTGGTTAAACATAAGCTTGGCACTGGAGGAAGGTGAAAAAATGAAGGAGGTGAGATACAGTCATCAAGGCACAATACTAATGTTTTAAAAACACAGATCATAGTGTTGTTTATCTTTCCAAATGTTAAGGTGTTCTGAAGATTTCTAAAGGCAATCTGTTGAGAAATCATCTGTGTCATTGTTGCTGTGTTCAAAGACCCAAAAGCCACTTGGAAAATAGATGAAGTTGTGCTGTGCATGCATTGATAATATATGTAGTCACTCTCAAATGCTGTACAAAGATGACTGAATTTATTGTGAATGGAGTACTGTGTTCATTCTCCTTAAATATGGATTTATATTCTGATCTCTTTTCTTAGGTTATAACAAACCACTTTGAGCTACCCTGTGCCATGTAGGTACTCTTCTGTGTGTGGGATGCTCAGTATCAACCTGTCTAGATGAGCCCTGTGACTGTCTATGCAGAACACCAGACCCTTCAGGGAGTAACATCTCCTTGGGCCAGGCCAGGCTTAGACACCCAATTTCATTACCCCTCTCCAGGCACACAGAAGAGTGTGTAGCTGTGCCTGGAAACTTCTAGCTTAAATCTTATAAATGAATGCTCACAAGACCAGACTTAGAGCTCGTAAAGGAATTTTATTTTTGGAAGGGTATGAAAAATTAACCCACCAATAAACAAATAATACATCTTATCTGAAAAACTGGAACCAAGCAAAGAATAGCAGTTATGGAAGAATTTTGGAAATCAGGAAGAATAGAAACTTTGGAAAGGAAAAGGATAATCTGGTAATTAATTTATATCTTTAGGTTTGCACTTCTACAAGTTCTGGCAGTTATTTCAGCAGAAACATACACAGAGCAGATTTTTATTTATTAATTTGTTTGGGTTTTTTTTTTTTTGCTTAATAGTCTCTGGACTTTGAAATGATGTCTGTTTATAGTTATTCAACCTGTGATCATTGTTGCTTTGATCACTCTGTTGTGGGTTGATAGTTTTTTATTTCTTTTGGGTTTTGCTGAAATGTCACATACCTCTAAAAAGCAAAGCTTCAGTGTTTGGAACCAAGCTTTCAAAACTGGAGATAAGATTGCAGGAGCTTCTTTGACCATTTAGGCCTACCAGCACCAAGTATTTTATTTGTTGCAAATTATTTGTTCAGTTGTCATAATGAGAATAACCTTCATGATCTCTTTCTATGCAAAATTATCAAGACAGATGGTGACATCACCAACAAACTTCTCTCTGAAAGGTTAATCTGCTTCATAACTAGCAAACCTCATTATTCAGGAGCTGTCATTCTAACTCCAAAGTTTGCACCTCTAGTAGGAGAAAATGCCAAGTTACACATAGACTTATAAACTTTAATCACCTTGCAGTAGAATGACTTCTTTCCAACAGGTTCTTGCATTGCTCTTGCCTGTCAGTTGCAAAGAATTAGTATTTTAATATTTTCTTATTGCAATCTAATTAATTCTTTAATCTAATTTATCTTCCATACATTCAGGCTGAAGTTTAATCTGGGTTCTGAAATTCGATATCTGTGCAAATAGCTATTTTCCCTGAGACAAACTGAAACACACACACTATTCCATTGAGAGACTAACAAATTACACTGCAATGGTGTAGGAAGATATGAATGACCCTCATTGTGACCTGCTTTCTTTGAGCAACTTCAGTACTATAGACTATTCCATAATACATTCAATCTCGGAGATGCATTGCATTGATGCTTATGTCACAATCCCAGACACACATTTTGCAAGAATCTGGATCTGAATGTTGTTTGTTGTTGTTGTTTGTTTACTCGGATCAATAAATCTGTAACAGTTTCACCCTTCTCATTTAGCTTTTAGTTCAAAAGATGGTACCCTCACCACCATTTCTTTTATTATAAGAGACATGTTTGCAGGTAGTGTCAAGAAGATAGAAAAGCTACTCATAGATACCAGGTGGGTGGATGGGCAGACAGCCAGCCTAATCAAGCTGAGATCATAGGCACAAGATACTACCCTCCTCCACCGTTTTCTCACTATGCTATCCCTCACAAAGTACTTCTCAAAATACACAGCATTATAACACTGGGCTCTGAAGTCCTGATGTCCAGCTTTAGCTTTGTTTGATGATCAGGTTAAAACATCTACAAAGACAATTTCTGGAGGTGAAATATCTGCATATGAACAGGCTGATGAAGTGCTATAATATATATTTACATATTTATGCATTATATACATGTATACATATTAAAATAAAGCCAATCCTGTTAATCTGTCCCAGTTTTATTCCTTAATTACAATTAAATATGTAATATGTATGTACTATGAGGTTCTTTACTGAATACCAGGAACTTTTTTTTTCCTGGTACACTGTGATCAGGTTCAAGGCAGGGAAATTTTGCATTATCTTTTTACACTCTGGCTGATTGAAATCTCTGTGTTAGCCCATCATTTTTTCAACAACGTGTATTTAAATTATTTGTCCTTTAGAAACTCTTTACAATATTAATTAGATACTTTGGTTTCCTTTAGCTGCAGGCACTTTAGTACCGAATCAGCCCATCTCTGCAGTAGATTTTTTTTAAACAGGATTTTATAAGGTAATTAGAAGATCAATTGAGACAGTTAATTCCTGTCTGTACTTTGGAAATCCATTAAAAAAAAAAAATCGTCCAGTTTCCAGTCTGCTTTTCCTGTCTTAATTTTAGATGGTCAGCCTAAACTCTCTGTGAGAAAAGTTTCCTGATCTGAACATGACGTTCAAAGTGAATCATCATAAATTAGTTATTGTACTTGAAATGTTACTGCTGAAAAGATTCTAGATGCTGCTTTAACTAGTGCTTGTTTGTTTAATTACTTAAAATTGTTGTATGTTTCAAAATGAGCTTGGCCCTCTAAGCAGTACTATGCTTAGTACTACCACAACTTCCCAGGTAAGGGGCTGGGCTACCGCATTATTTGAATAATCAATTAAGACAGGAACTGCAAAGGCCAGAATTGCTAGTGAGGGAAGCAGAGACCAAATAAAGATTGGAAGGTTGGTCTAGTCTTTGTTTCCTTTCCCTTCTTAAAACAAAATCCTGAAAGACCTGGTGAGAGAGCAAAGAGTGGAAAGGACTTGAAGAAGGTGTGTGAGGTTAAAGAGAAATAGAAGTTCCCTTTTCCAGGAAGAACAGGGCTTCTCCTAGAAAATGTTTTTTCCTTCTTAGCAGAGACTGGGAGATTCTCTGTTTCATCTGAGTGCTATTTTCTGTTGCTAAATTGAATCCCAAGAGAGGAAGACCAGAAGAAATTGACTGCTGTGGTGGTCTGATGGGGCAATAATGCACATCTGGCATTATTTCAAATTAGCTAATCATTCAGAGTGGTGACTACTAGGCCCTGCTTATTTAAGGAGCTGTGTTCACACGGTCAGTTTAACAGCTTCATATTAGCTCTGTCCAGGTCCAAAATCAGTTCTTGTCCTAGTCCCAAGTGCTGCTACTTGCAGGCCTTGCCCACAGTGTTATCTCCTGCTCCAGGTGGACTTTGCACAGATTGAGACTGATGCTTGTGAAGTGCAGAGTTTAGATGTCAAACTGGAAAAAAAGATTATACTTTTGCTCTTTGACTAGTTGCAAATAACACAGACTTGTTGCAAAATAAGTTTCTGTAAATATAGTCAACATAATTAGTTTGAGCTGTTTATAGGGAATTGGCAATGATGCACAAATATTTATACTTCCAGCTCAACAGTTCAGTGACTGATACCACTTTGCTTTAATTCTACATGTTGCTAGAAGTCAAAGTGAATGGAAACCTGAGTGTATATATTTGTGAATGGATAAAGTTAAGTAGAAAGACACAAATACCACTATTTATAGAGCTGCATAGCATAAGAGCTAGCTAGGGTTATCTACAGGCAGCATGTGCTAAAAACTTTGTTAAGCTGATAAGAAATTCAGCAGGTAGATAATTGTAGTTCCCTCTTAACCTTAAGCACTGGGTAAAAGCAATAGTGTTTTCATTAGGGATGCTATAGACCACCTATATAGGGATTTTGTCTTGTCATGATGCAGTGCCATGGGAAGCATTCAAGGATTTCTTATACTGCTAGGAAAATAAGCATTAACAATCTTTAATACCTTTGATTAATGGAAGTACTATTGCTATAAAGAGACCTCAGAGAGGAGGATTTGGCTCTTACCAACCATTTCTCATTTTTATCTTCCAGTAAAATTATTTTGTGCCGTGAAGCCTCTGAATCCATAACAAGAGAATTTAACTTTTCACTGTGTGTTGTGTGCAGGATGTATTCCTCACCTTCCCTATCCTTGTGCCTCAGAAAAAATTTCATAATTACTGTTGCAGGAGGTAGAATTTCACTGTCAGTAAAAATGGTGCAGTTAAGAAACAGTCACTGAACTGCTGTGTTAGATGCCTCATTTCTGAATAAATATTACCAAAACATAGCTTAAAATATTGTTACATCTAGAAGTCTGAATGCCACTGTAGGCATATTTTTCTGCCCATCCGAGAAAAACATTTGCCAAAAGATGAAACACAGTACATAGTGTTGAGTAGACTTGGTGGTGCTGAAAGACAAATGAGAGGGGTAGTCAGTTTGGAATCTCCAAGTTTACAGATCATCTTTGTCAAAAAAAAAAAGTGAGCCACAGTAATACATATAGGTTGTCTAATTTGATGAAGTAGGTAATTTGAGCAGTTGCCCAGACAAGAAACTATTCCATGATACTGTTGTGTATCATGACATCAAGACAGATGATTGGAGGAGATAGACTTGATACCACTGATTAAATTCAGGCCTGTCCAGCGGGGAACTAATTGCATATTGACCAGAAGTCTGATGCATTGAGACAAGTGGGCTAAACTGCTCTGTAAGACCTTGTAGCAGTCTAGTAACACTTAAGAATAAGATGCTTAGAATTGTCTGACATGTGCTAGCCCCAAAATGAAATGGGTCTTATTTTTCATGAGAAAACCTGTAACTGTCACAGGTCACTTCTACTCTAAGATCAAAATAAAATGGCATTTGAGATGCTATATGTACAATATACTTACTTTTCATACACAGTTTATCACCTTTCTTAAGCTATTCTGGGCTCTGCTAGTGACCATTGTGCTAATGTTGGCTTCTCACTTGGTTTTCTCACAAGCTGAAGTATTTGATTCCTTCCTTGACAGAAAAGTGCAGAATTTGTGCAGACTGTGTGTTTTACAACATCCCTACCTACTTTGTTTGCAATATTGACTTGGTAATAAACCAGTGCATTGGGTTGTCCCTTAGCTATCATCTCAAAACCTGCATTATGTCTTCCTCTTAATATAAGCAAAGAACTTTCCAAGACAAAGGTGGCACTTGGATTTCTTGCTAAATGATACTGCAGGTCTAATGGATGAAGAGAGATAAGGTACTCTTAACCTGAGTGTAGATTCCTACCTTCTCATCTCTTGTTGCAGTGAACTTTGTCTAAACCAATGTGATTAAAAATATTTGAATTGCATCTCAGAGAGAGCCTATAAAGCCTGAAATAATAAAGGGTAGCGTGCATGTAACGATACATATACACATAATATAGTTCAGTGATAACTTGGGAGGGTTCAGCATGAATTTGCTGCCTCATGGAATGACCTCCACCTTTTTCTACTTTTTATCTTTTAGTGTATGTGTAAGATGCATGAATTGTGGTGGGTTTGCTTTCCTTCCTTCCTTTCATTTTTTGCTTAGAAACCTGAGGTACCTGGGGTTATGGCAGCAGGTACAAGACAGAAACTAATTTGTATTCTGCCAGGGCTGGAATAACTATAATCTTGCAATTCATAATTAGCTGTAAGACACTTATAAAACTATACTCATATTGATGTAAGGATTTTTAATTTGAACTCTTCACAGTGCTTCTACCTTAAATTCCTCTGCTTCAGGTATGTGCTGTGGATCTCATACTGTGTTTTTCCATGAACCATTTGGCATTGAGCCCTTAGGGTGTAATCCAATAAACCTTTACTCTCCTCTTTGTAGTAGGATTTGCATTCCAGTGGTCTGGGCTTATAAGTACAATTGGTTGTTAGATTTCAGCAGAGTTTCAGTAAATTCTTGACAGCACAAGTATACACTCCAGTGTATTGTACCAAAAAAGTGGTCTTTCTATCAGTATGCCTGTGTTTATTAGACCTGGGATTTGTTTAGCTGTTTCTTTTTGCGCTTTTTTTCCCTACAGATCGGTGGTGCAGTCCCAAGCGTGCCTGTAGCTGTACACATATAAAAAAAATTATTAACCTTATATCCTATGCTAGAGATACTGTAATGATAAATGTACTTAAATTCATATAGTGTGTAGGGAAGGCTTGTATTTTACTTTCAAAGACATGTAAAGAGAAGTATATTTTTAAGTATTTCCCCAGAATCTTATTACACTGCACTCATTTGTATCACAGCATACAACCAGCTAAAGCAACCAACATTACCTGCTAGGCAATATAGGTTTTCCCCCCAATCAGGGCTTGCATACACATGGAAAAACATGAAACTATCTTCTGCTTGGATAACTCTCTTCTAATTACAACATGAAAAATAAATTGTCAGGTGACTTATTTTGTTTTTCAATGAACCAAGAAGCTTAACATCCTGCTTTGTATTTTGTAGCATGCTTTCTATTATACCTGCCAGATGGGTTCAGATGTCTGTAGGGAGCTTTGGAGAAGCTAAAAAACTTGTCAGTGTGGAAACATCCAAGAAGCAATGTAATGAACTCCTATCATCTATATTTATTTATACTTGCAGGTTTTTACCAGAATTTTCTCTTGGTTTTTGGCATTCAAGCACTTAAGCATTTGTGTTGTATTTTTCAGAAAGCACTCTGAGTCATGTTCTGTAAATGCTGCTGCGTAAATTATGTATTTCAATTGATTAACAGTTTAAAGCCTTCTTTCCTTCAAGCAGTTGCTACAATTAGTAACACCACATAAAGGCCTTATCTGTAAGCTAGGGTAATGTGTTTGAAATAAAACATTAGCTTATTCACTTGGAGTTAAAGTTTATGCAAGCTATTCTGGTTTTGGTTGGAGTATGTTCTCAAGCAGATGAGATTGCATTAGTCTGTAATTAATGAACGTATGGTGCTTTGAGACCTATTGAGGAAAAAGAGCTGTAACAACTTCTCACTATTCCACTTGTTCACAATTAGAAAATCCAGCATCTTAGAATCAGTCTGGATGATTTCATTAGTTATAATCTTGATGTGGAACGTTATGAATGAGAGCTCCAATCTGAATGCTTTCAAAGTTCCTGCTATAGAGATGATTAAGGAAAGTGTGTCTGTTTTTAATGACATTTAAAATGCCTTTTCTTTGGTTATTTTACAGGCATCAAGAAGAAACACTTTTATTTTCAAAAATTATGCAAAACTCTTCTAAAATCTGCTGTTTCTCTTGTTCTTTTCTCCTTCCTGTTCCCACAACTGAATACATTAAAATTAAGTTAATGAAAAAAAAAACGAAACACAAAACCCAACTAAAACTCTGACCTTTCTGAAATTGTACAAATTTTGAAAGTGTTTAAGAAAATAATAAAAATAAAAATTGCATCAATGTAATAAAAATTACATTGTGGTTGGTAGTGAGAAGAGGGAATGATTTGTATCTCACAGTGCAGGTCTAATTTTTTGTCTGCCATAGTTCCTGGTCACATTTAATCTTTGGGGATTTTTTTTCTTTGAAGTAACTTCTAACATTTTCTAACAGGTTTAGTCCTGCATTGATAGAAGGAAATTCCTATTTCTCTATAACACAATTTGACTTTTTCAATTGTTTGCAATTTCTTCTTCCAGTTCAAACATTCAGGGGGCAAGCAGAGCTCTTTATTCTTGGTTAAGAAAGTAAAGATCCTGAGGAATTAACTGTGCATACCTACATCTGACTGTTCATCTGGATCCACTTTCTTTCTGAGCCCAGAATAGAATTAAAACATCCATATTTTATTTTCCAAATTAGGCTGCAGGCTAAATCCCATCAGCATCTTTTGTCAATTCACAGTAATGGGTCCAGACTGAAAAAGGGAAGGACAGCACAGTGGGAAAATAGACTTTTATGAACAACTCATTTGAAAGGTAAGCTAATACTTCCTGGTGGTAATGCATATGCTGTGTCTGAAGGTATGTGGGAAATGTGTGGCTGCCTTGCAGACATTTTGCCATGCTTTGCTTTTCCTTGTATTTAATGGACTGATCATCGGTAGGTGTTGGGTTGAGCTTTGATGCCTAAAGGAATGCACAACAGAGCAGTTATCTATTCAAGGTTGAAAAATATATTCCTACCAGTTTTCAGGTGCATTAGAACTGAGCGTGTAGGGTGCAGGTGTGAGAATACACATCACAACATTCATCATGGCACACTGCATTACTACAGTCAGCAGCAGCAGGAAGTCATTTTGTGTTACCTCAGCAGGCAGAAGCCACCTGTTCTGCTTGCAGGCTATAGAAAGTTACAGATAGATCCTCTTCAGCTGCTGTAATCTGATGCAGAAACATCGATGATGATTTACACCAAAGGCATACTGGGTAAATTTGGGGCCTTTGCATAGAGTGGGATTTCTTGCTTAGAAGAACTGGAATACTCCAGCGCTTTGTAGGCTATAAAATTTGTCAGTACACTTGACTGCCATTTGTTGTGAATTGATGAGCTATAAGACCAATGAGAAACTACCTTGCTAAATATCAGGTGGCCACATGGCTTATGTTTATTGTAGCTAGTAGAGCATTTTAATGGCACTGAATTTTCAAGAAAGAGCTTCAGTCTAGTGAAATGCCCATCAAGTCTATATGTAGCTATAGAAAAAAAAAGTATCAATTGCTTTGCCACACCAAAGTAGGTTCCTCAAGTTTTCTGTGTTTTCTTGGCTCTATCAATTCATACATCCCAAGGTCAGATCTTCACTCTTTCTCATTATAGATGAATACATCAGTGACAGTGTCTACCACTTCTTACCTTTAGACATATTGATTTTCCATAGTGTTAATTTCACAGTTCTATCAGAAAGCATCAGGAACAGATAAATCTTACGTAAGGACCCAAGAGAATGACAGTGGGAATATGTTATTTCTCGTGTCCTCCTGGGATTGAAAAGTCTGATCCTGGAGAAGGCAAGATTACATCCTCTTGGTAAAACTCACTTTAAAATTCTTAACAGAGTTATCTCTGAATCTTCCATGGCTCTAATTCAAGTCAGATTTCTTTTCAAAATAGTGGAAAGAAATGGCCTTATCTGGTAATTTTCATTGTATAGCTTATATCATTGGGCTACATATCACTGTTTCCAGCTCTGAATATGCTGAAGTGTTTGAAGCTCTGAATGACATAAATATTTAATTTAGAAACAAAAAAGCACACTGCTGCCCCATGCATATTTACGGAACTTATCGCACTGTGAACTCATCTCAGAGGACGTTGAAGAACAAAGGGGGAATTTGGTATTGTGACAGTAAACTGTAATATAGTTTATAAAACACAGGGTAATTTTTACTAGTTCAAAGCCTCTATCAGACAAAGTGTGTCTCTTCAGTTTTAAAGCTCTTTTTCTTACTCTAAAGGTAGAGCTAAACAGTAAAGATGAAAACAGACTTAATCGAAGTAGAGGAAAATTAATACACATATTCTGTTTTGTCATTCATCCTTCTTGTGAATTCAGATTGAATGTAGCCCAAATATCCTAGTTTTGAATTCTCTACAGAATAACGGTCTTTCTTCAGTGCTGAAATAAAAAGGTTAAAGTGCCATAGGACCAGATTTCACTGTGTACTATAATGACCAGGACCCAAACCTGTGGAGCACTGCACTTTGTTAGTGTATGTTCAGCCTGTCTTTCTCCCTTGCAATTCAACAAGACACGTTTATCAGTGAGATAACTGCTCTCTCAAATACTTGTGCCACACAAACCACTGTTTATACCTATTTAGCATACTGCTATCTATTGCCATACAGTCCTGAAGGACGTTTCAGTAGAAGCATGCCATTTTGTGTAGTTGGGTGTTGGTAACTGTAGGTACTTTCACCTAAGACTAATAAACTTCATTTCTGTTTAAACCAGAGACTTGAAACTTCAGCATGGATTTCTTTTGCTCTCTTTTCCTCTGTCCTCTATAGGATTTACTGAATGATTTCATCATGTAAGTGGAATCTGCCCTTTTCTCCCAGAGCATCTGTGACAGCCACAGTAAATGCTGACTTAGAAACTTTGTAACTTCCCTCTTTTACACTATTCCACAGACTGAATACAGCATGGGAAACTGTTCACAGATGTGGGTGAGCATAAGACTGGAAACTCTAGGAAGCCTTAGGGATTTACATAAATATATGCCATGACTCTGTAGTGTAGTACACAGTTTGAGTTAGTATGGTAGTTGTCCCGTAATGCTCCAGTACTAATAAGTGTCAATCAGGTTCTCTGTCATTGTAAAACTGCAAGACAAAGCATGTTTGTTTGAAAGAAGTGATAAATATACCTTTTCAGTTACACTGGTTATCATTCTCCTCTTTTCCATCAGAGTGTATTTTCCTAGAATATGTCTACAAAAACAGTCCCTGGAGCAAAGATCCAACTAGAGCTTTGGCAACACTAAGAAGCTGATCCTTAGGGAGGTATGGATGAAGTGTAGAAACATATCATGTTGCTTCTCTCAAAGACTCTTTCAGCTTTTAAATAACCTGGGGCTCTGTCACAGAGCTGTTTGGTTTTTTAGTGAAGATGATATCTTTTTAATTGCTTCAAATTGGTTCCACTTCCATGAACCTGTTCAATTAGGCCTTGAGCCTGTGCCAGCTTTCAGCACCCACAATATCATGCAGCAAGAGGTTTTCAGTTCATTCATGTGACCTGAAGAATTTCTTTCTTTCTTTCTTTCTTTCTTTCTTTCTTTCTTTCTTTCTTTCTTTCTTTCTTTCTTTCTTTCTTTCTTTC
>JAWWLV010000088.1:48174938-48195146 GCA_035041135.1 Platyrinchus mystaceus | reverse complement strand
CTCACCCAGGGAGTCTTTCTGCTGTGCCTTTTGCAACCGGACTTGTCTATCTCGCATTGGCCTTTTTAGCCATCAGCACGCTTGTAGCAAGCGTGGGTAGAGCCCTTCTCAAATCTTCCTTCATGAAGCCCAGCCATGATGATGATCCTATTATTCAAATACTCTTAAAAATTTGGTAAAGCGAACATGCATAATAGAGCATATAGTATTGTACTACAGTTCTTATTAATGGTGATCATTTGATTCCTTGAATCTACATATTGCACAACAGTCAGTCAAGTGTATGAATATTTTCCAACTGGGAAAAGGGATTAGGAGAAAATAGAGGGATGAAATTTCTTTATTTTGATATGATTTCAAGAAAGTGTGTGTAGTTTTCCCCTTGTTCCATTTGATGCATCATGCTAGTGTTTTCTTTATTGCTAAAACATGAATTAGACCATAGGGACAACTTCTTGTTTTTAAAGTGCAAATGAATGATGCAAACAGGTCAATGCTGTCCTGGTAAACATCCTGGTAGATATGCAGCCTCTTTCTGGAGATGAGGTGTGAAACGTTGCATGACACCTTGTGTGTGTGCCTGCGTGTGTGTGTCTCTTAGCTGGGGAGGGGAAGGAATCATTGTCTATCTTGCATGAGGAAACTGGAGGTGTTTTAACAGGCTTTTTTATAATAATTGCAAAAAGAAAAAAAAGAACAAAATCCCTACTAAATTGGTGATTTGTCACGGTGCTTAATCCTGATCTATTTGTTTTCATAGCTCCAAGGAGTTTTGCAGAATAAAGCTGGAATGTCCTCTGTGGAAGGGATTAATTAGGAAAATGACATTAGAATGAATCACATGACAAATACTTGAAACACAAAATGCCTATGTCTACAACCATTCATTCTTTGTCAATTCAGATCACATCCTTTCCTTAGATCCTTTCCTTTTCTGCTGGAATATATACAATCTGTTGAATTGTATACAAACAATTAGCACTTTGCAATGGCTTTTAGGCCTTTTGGTAACATGCTGAGTTAATTGCTGGTTTGTTTTGATGGCCACCATGCTGCTATCTTCAGATGAAGAATTATGGTTATTTTTAAGTTAGAAATGGAACTCTGCAAGGAAAATAGTTCAATTTTTTTTTTTTTGCCATATGTATAGTTAAAACATGCACCAGCCTTTGATTTTGAAACTGTAGCAATGCTTATTCTCCAGTACCAGTTCAATAGAAGAGCCACAGCTGATAATCAACATGGTCTTTACATTGAGCCCAGGGAGATCAGCTTTCTGGAACCTTTCAAAAGCACATATTACCTTGGGTATTTCTCTGGGCTTAGAAATCTCTTTCTCTCAATTTTATTCCACGTGTGAGAGAGGTGGTTCTTGCTCTTATATGTCATGTTCTCTGGCCTTTCTGCAAGTTTGGATGCTTCCCACAGGAAACCTTCATGAGAGAAATCTTATTGTAGCTGTGGGGAAAGCATTAAGTCTTTCACTGTTGTTATGCTTGTCTGTGAAGATAAATGTCAATAAATAACTGGCCATTTAATTGCTCCTTTGCTGCCCTTAAGTTGAGTAAAGTTAATGATTAAAGGGTTTGGAAAGTTTTGCTTCCAAACTGGCTCTCCATAAATCATAAATTTTTAGAAGAAGTTTCTATTCATGGGTTCATCATTTCAGGGCATTCTTGGCAGCTCAAGGAGAGCTTCATAGAGTTTCATGATTTTAGAGTTACTTTGCATCTCCTTCTTTTTTTATCTTAGCCACTTCTGCTAATTTTTGGAAATATTTATCTTAAATAAAACTCATGTCTTGTGTTTGATCTCTTAATAATGTTGTAGTAATGTTATAGCATCACTGTGGATAGCAACAACTATTTAGAAAGACCAACTTTTATGTCTTCCATGTGTATTTAGTGGGTTTTTTTACTATTCCGCTAGTATTATCCTCATTCTGTTTCCAGAGAAGCATCAGTCTGGGTTAGCTGAAGAAACACTGTACTAGAGCCTCAGTTTTTGAGAACTTGGCAAAGGACTCTTCTTAAATGAAAACTGTTGTAAGGTGTTAACAGCAAGCTTTTCAGAAGAACAAAGTTTTTATTTAGATCTATAAATAAAGGCCATGTTTCTAGATTTGTTCAGCATCTACCATGATGAGTCCTTTTGAAAAGCTCGCCATCTTTTCTGGCACCTAAATGAATGTTAAATCCTTGAAGAAATTCATCCCCAGTTATGTCTGCTAAAATCTTTCCAATTTAGATGATCAGTTTAACAAAGTATGATAAATAGGTTATCAAATTCATGTTTCACTTCAATATTGAAATCAAAACAGGAAAACTTTGAGAGAAGATGCATGACTGACTTTTGTTCACAAACAGCATCTCCAGGAGGTTTCCATGAATTAGTGTGGGAGCTAGCCAAAAGAGTTAACAGGGTGATATCACCAACAGTCACCTATAAGTATAATCTCACACTTGTCTATCACTATTAAACTATGACATGTGTGCTTATTTGTTTTTGTCTTTTACTATTTTGTCATTATACAGAATGCTGTTGGACAACTATGAGATACATGGAAAGCTCAGATTCTAAATGCTTTAAGTACTGTGGAAAAGAGATTGTTGCAGTTTTTATTTTAAGTGTAGGAAGAGATTTCATTATTAAAGGATATTACTTACAAGTACTGATCAAAGTATGGTTTAGGCTCACTTATATTATGTGCTATATAAATAGTTAGAAATATTTTTCACCCAGAATTTAGGATAGAAATGCAAGATAGATGAAGACAAGTTTGAAGATGCAAAGAAATGCTTGGATGATGATGATGATGATGATATTTAGCACATCAGTAATCTAATATTCGTGATTAGTTGTGAGTAGGTAGGAGACAGGAGAGGAATGGGCACTAATATGTGCCTTTTTGTAACCTTTGAAATGAGAGTTTTAGGGAAGTCAGTGGATGTGGATAAGAATGCAATACCGCAGTTATTAATAGGTTGCTCTTTTCAACCTTCACATCTGGAATTATGGAAAGCACACAGTAAGATTATTTTCATATTTACCAGGGGAGCAGTGAAAGTCAGCAGTGCAGGCTGAGAAGTTACATCCTCCTTGCTCTGTATGAAGCTGGAGATGAAGGGTTGAGCAGCCATAAGTCAAGAAGGAACTGACTGAAAAAAAGAGAAATAAGTTTTCCAGATGTCACAAGACCAAACCATAAAGAGTATCAAAAAGATACAACAGATGACACGCTAAAGTAAATAAGATAGAAAAATATGGCATTCTTTTGATATTTTCACTAGGAACATGTTAAGACTCTGCTTCTCTGAGCAAGGGATATGGCTATTTGAACTGCTGACTTAATTGATCATGATTTTTGTGGCTTTGTTCTGGCAGCAGGAGTTTCATTTCCTAACAGTCTAGTGCTCCAAGTAGGCTTAATTTGGGTACAATAAAGGTGTAGTTGTACCCTGTAATAAAACTTTCCTTTCAATTTATTTTATTAGTTTCTAAAAATAAACTCTCTTGCTTACACATAAAATTTTCAGTTCAGCCCACTTGCAAAAATGACATGGAAACTAGATAGCTGCTAGGTCATCTTGATAATGAGTCTCATATCTCAATAGACTTATAACTTCAGCAAAATCTCATTAGCATGCAAATTGTCATTTATATTCCGTATTTCCACAGAAAGCATAACAACTCCCAGTATTCAGATGCCCATTCAGAGCTCATTTGCTGTGGTTTCTCCAGTGCATACATTGTGTTAATATGCAAGAACAAAGTGCAGTTTTGAAAAGTGGCACTTACTGTGAGCAGTAAGAGTTTGAAAGACAATTAAAGTAGTTACATAAAGTACTATGTGTGACCCTAGGGAAGAGTATCTCAGGATAAGGTTTGGGAGATATATCAGCTACATTAGAACAATTACTTTAAAAAAATAACTATTTAGAGTGTTCTCATAGACTGCTATGGCTTATTTTAAATAAGCCAAAATGAGCCTGAAATATTTTTTAGTTTTCTATTATTTTATACCATTATTTAAGTAACCTCTGCAGTCTGATTTGTATTTCAGTTTTACAGTTTAAGTGTTTGATACATCATAGATTTTTAAATTTATAAACAGGTTTAAGTAGTAAAATCTGTCTCCAGCTACACTATTTCCTTCATTCTTTAGTTTCTCACCACAACTGGCCAGCCTCACCTCACCCTTCGTTGTTTGGGTTCTTTTGGGTTTGTTTTTTAATTATTTGAGCCGGTTTCTCTGGCAGGACCTAAATCTCCTCTGTCAACAAATAAAAAAGCAACAGAGGAAATGATGACAGCTCTGTGATTCTCTACTTGGCTGGAGACTGATCTTGTCACACAATAGGCCAACTTCAAGACTTCTCTAAAACTGTCCAAAATTTGCACTAAAAAAATTGACGGGAATGGGTCCAGTCTTCCCACTACACCCATCTGTTCATGCTCAACATGAAGTCCAGACATATAGTAAATCAATCTCAAAGGACCTATACAATCAAATCACCAAGCCTTGGGAAAACCAGGAGAAATATTCTGATAATGTTTTGGCCTCTTTTTTTTTTTTTTAAATTTCAGCTTAAACTCCAAGGTATATTTTAAATGACATGCCCTCCACCTGTTTTAATTAAATATATCGGTTTCTGCTAGCTTTTTGAGCCACTTATTCACTGAGAGACTACAACTTGATGACAAGCATTGCATGCTGTTTTTCCTGTATTGAGGCTGTCAGAAGGGGCAGTCCCATAGCTGAAGGCATAGTCTAGAAGTAAGACACAAACTCCACTTTCCAGAAATGTTCTTTCAGATTTTAGAACAAACCTTCTCACCTTTTCCTTACCCCCCCACAAGTTAAAAAAAAAAAAAAAAAAAAGAATATAAAAAGAAATAGTGAGGGATTTAATCTGAAGTGTCAATTTGATGCATAGATGTTTATAAAGAGTGAGATTTCTATTGACTTGGATACCTAGCTGGAGACCATGGAAGGAGTTGGTTTTGAAAAAGCTGATTGTTCAAGCTTTTTATAGAGTATTGCAGATTATGTGTGTAAAATGGCTGATTTCTTATTTTTTTCTGAGATACATTGAGCTAGTTCTGTGGAGGCTATTAAAGAGTGATTATAAAGTATCATTATTTACAAACCCAGGCTGGCTTTGTACAAAATATTTGTATTATATCCATGCTCATGTCTGGCTTATATTACCTTTAATAAAAAGACAGAGGTCTTCAGGATGTAGAAATAGAAACCCATATATTATGCTTAATGCACATATTTTAGAGTCATTATGGTATATAAAGAAATTGCATAGCATATAATACCTCAAGCAGGGAAGTGATTTCTCAGGAGTATTGTTGGAAAACAGCATTGACTTAATGTAGGGTATAGAGGAGATATGATAAAATACACCAGAAAATTCAGTGTTTTACTTACAGTCCCCTAGTAATTCTAGCTTTGGGATCTCGTCCCCTAAATGCCCTATCTAAATTAGATTGTACTTTTGGTAATTAGTTTTCCTAATGCAATATAGCCAGTTCTTTCTGAAATTTTCTTTTGATGCCTAGGGACACATTATGTCAAAACCTGATGAGTGCTCTAAGTTTATGTATGCAAAGATGACTTACAGTCAAGTCTACTCCTCCTCTATACCAACATAGTGAAGAAAGGAAGGACTAGAACTATAATCTTTTTGACCTCCCCAGCAGGAATCCAAACTGCCATTACAAGATTAATATCTTGCAATATTATGAACCATGGGCATTTATCCACTGTCATTGAATATAGCAGGTGTTTTCCATTTCCATCTTTCATCTGTTCCAATGAATCATCAGCATCTGTGCTCAGGACTGGATGTATCAGCCATGTGTACTGATCACCAAAAAGTAGTTAGAGTAGAAAAGGGAAACAATTTTTAGAATTACTTTACACCCAAAAACTTTATTTTTGACTTGACCAAATTTGTTTGTTTTGCTGAGCTGCTTAGAAAAGCCAAGTGAGATTCAAATATTTTGTTTGGGGCTTCTTGCAGTGACATTTTCCAAACTGATAATACCTCATGTATATAAGTATATTTTGCTGTGATTAACATGCTGAAAACAATCAACTTTCTTTGATGAAACCTGGGATTTGGGTTTTTTAAATATTTTTTTTGCTCCCTAGGGATCTTTCCATACCCCCTGAAAGGCTGGAAAAGTCTAATTAACCAAAACACAACTGAAGTTCTGAGTCCATCCCCTGAACACGTTAAATTGCTTTGTTAAATTATTTCAGTAGCAGCTTATTTTATTATACTCCTTGAGTATTTATCTAACTTTAAAGCACCACACAAAGGTTAATAAGATATTTCTCTACATGACTTCTGATGACAATGAAATAAAAACCCAAAGGTTTTCTATCTCATAGAAAAATATGAGATATTTTGTCAGCTGGTGAAAGTGATAAAATCAGAATAAAGTCATCCAATTTAGGAATGTTTCAGAAGTTCCGATTAAATCTTCTGAAAGGATGATTTCTTTGAAACTATACAATACTCTGAACATAACTTGTAACATGACATTTTCTGATCAGCACGAATTTAAAAAAAAAAAAAAAATTAGGAATACTGGTCGTTCTGTATCTCCATTCAGGCAGAGCAGCCATCCCATGGGATGCATTTCCCATAATACTCTCATACCTTATGTATAATGAATCAGTAGTTAGATGGATGGCTGCAGGAACCACTGTACAGAAACAGTCTGAGGGTATGCTGCACTTGGGACTAAAGCCAGACAGAGATGCTCTGGTCCTCACATACTCTTTCCACTCTTTCCACTCCTCTGTGCTGGTGCAGAGTTTGAGGGTCACAACGTAAACCAGATGAAAAATAGGCTTCCAGTACAAAGTCTTAACCAGCCCAGTGTTCCAGGTTAGAGCATGATCTCGAGTGAATAGCACGGGAGATGGAGACAGAAACAGGCAGGTGCTGAACATCTTCTACAATTTTTGCTATAGAATGAAGAGTGTTGTATAACCTTACCCTGAAAGAATTAGAATTCTAGGAAATCCACCACCATGGGGAAAAAAAATCAGACCTTGTACTCATTTTTGTCAAGTCTGTGCTGTGATACGAGGATAATGTTTTATCAAAATGATATGTGCTTAGTGCTTTCGATGAACTGGATAAACTAAAATATTCTGGGTTGAACAGGCACAAACCTTAATAGTTTCTTTTCTTGATGTAAACCAAGTTTTTTTCTGATTGAAAAAACTTTAATCCGCCCCCACCCCCTCCCCAGCTGTAATTTCTGTCAAGAACTTATTGAAGTCAAAAATTCCCCACTGATTCCAATTAAGTACTCTAAATCTAAAATTTAACAGACACATTAAATACAGTTTTCAGTGTATGTGGCATCTTTTCCAGATCAGAGAGTGCTTCATTTTAAGTGCAGAGGTAATACTAGAACTCGTAATACCCCTAAAATGGTAATGAACTAAAATGAACTCATTACAATATTGTTTATGGCAGACAGAAACAAACAAACCACAAGTAAATTAGTCAAAATGTTTACGGTGGGGTTTTTTGTTTGTTTTTTTGTTGTTGTTGTTGTTGTGGTTATTTTTGGTGAGGTCTTGGTGGTGATTATGGTTTGGGTTTTTTGGGGGTTTGGGGGTTTTGGGGGATTTTTTTCTTTGGTTTAGTTTGGGTATTTTTAGGTGTCATTTCTCCTTTGAAAAGTAGACTAAAAACAAAAAGAACAATTTTTTTTGTGCGCATCATATAACATTGTGCCTCAAAACCGAAAAGCAGCACTTTTCTTGAAACTGGGAAAATGAGACTTCAGTACTTAAAAGAGCCCATGAAAAGGGAGTATTAAAGCAATTTCTCATTTCATTTGCATAGCACATTTCTGCAGCTGTAGCTCAGCTATATCAAAGCAGGAGTTGGTGGTGAATGTTATACAGAAAAGGAAGGATTAGCAGTTAGACTGCGGTGGGGCTATTTGACTAGTGAGGGGCTGGTGCTCTGCAGTTTGGCTGAGTCAAAAGCCCAGCTCCCCTTTCCATGGAAGACAGACCAAAGAGACAGAAGACAGAAAAATATGATTTTCTTACTTAGAGTTAAAATACCACCAGGTTGACCTCTCAGCTCTGGGAAGTGACTCACATAGTTTACCTGCAAGTTTCTAGCCTCAGCTTGTCTTCTGCACAAAAACAGGGCAAACACTTCCCTTGATACCATCTCCATGCTGTTTGTGGTTGTGCACTGATGATTTTAAGGCAGTCTTCCTTATCTTCATAGCATGCAGCAAAAATTTCTCAAGGCAGTAAACATTGTTCAAGTGGGTATTTTAAGTGGGCACTTTTATTGTGGGTGATGCTCTTCCACACATTTTTTATTCATTGGCTCTCCTGTTCAGGGACTTTTTCTCTTGCAGATTTCAAAGGCAAGGAAGCCTGGGAATGAGATGTCTAACTTACTGCGTTGAAGTAGCCAATACAGTTAATGAGCACAATTTTATGCATTTAGAGATTGTTACAAAATATACAAAAAGCCCTGCTGTATTTTTCACCTTCATTCTGTAGAAAAAGGTATGGATTTGGCACAGCTCCATTGCAACACAGGTCCAGCTGATCTTTTGTGCCCTTTGTACTGCTAAAGAAGGGGTGACCATTTTGCATTGCAAGAATCTCCTGTCTTTAACCAAGACAAAACTTCCACATAGAAGCACCTGAGCACAAAAGTTGGAATTTTTCCTTAGGCATTTTTTTCAATCCTTAAGTAACAAATAAGTTGTCAGATTTTGGACAGTGAAAAAACAAACAAACAAACAAACAAAAACCAACCAACCAACCAAACAAACAAAAAACACTTAAACACTTGGCTGGAAATATTGATGGTTAACATAAATAATATTGATCATTAGTTAAGCTAATAAAATCTTTGTCATTTACACCATTTTAGGCTTAGGGGAAGAAACAGCCTTTCCTCTTATTTTCTGGCCCCTTCTTGCTCAAAACCTTGGAAAAAATTGTGAACAGCTTAGCATCTTAAATTAATAAAGGCTCTGAGAGGAACACTTTGATGTAAACCCATTCAGCCCTCTCTCTACCAACACTATGATCTCTTTAATTACAGCCACAGTATGTTTTATAAATATTTGCTTACAGTTTCCTGCATGACAGCACAGGGAAAATTTGGAAATAAATTTATATAATTACAATTTAATGATCTGTCTTTTAATTGAGATTTTTACCAAATAATTTTGTAGCAAGACAGGAATGCTCTAATAAAGCTGGTGGTGGCATTTAGGCACTTAAGGTTTAAATTTTCTACTTTGTTATATTAGGACCTTTAAGGACAAGGAGACCGGGGTATTAAAATATTTCTAAATGTTAGTATTTTTTTTCATCACTTCTATTTGCAGTATTCTAGAAAAACATGTCTTATTTTCTTATGCCAGTCTGCTTCTGAACAGTCAAAGTACATTATGCACTGTTTTGGAGAAGCACTTTAATTAAAGTTGATCATGAGGTCTTACATGTACTTGCAAAACACTTGGCTCTGCTGCTGTTACTCTCTGAGTTGCCCTCTCTCTAATTCTACTTTGCTGAAAACAAAGCCACATTTTCTTTGTTTGGCATTTGCCTAGTTCTCCAGTTTTTGTCCTATTTTCCCAGCTAATGCTTACTTGACAGATAATGTTACAGATATTGTTACTTACTGAGTATAGAGTTAAGAATGAGGTAGTAGTGGTAGGAAGCCAGAACAACTTCTAAGATAATTTATGACAGTGTGACAGTTGCCATGTTGGCTAAGCAAGCAGGAATTGAACCAAGATGTCTTATGGCCTGTGATACTACTATTTAAGCCTTATTTGGAGGCATAACAAACACCTCTCTGCTGTCTCTTTAGTCCAGAGGACAAACATACCCTCAGAAATGCTAAAGTTAATGCTTAACTCCATTAAGTGGTGTCAGAGAACAATTTTCCAGTCTTTTTTGCTATGTTTCCTAGGCCAACAAAATGTTGACAATCACAAAGTCTGGCTACCAATCTCCTCTTCTTCACTTTTATACATGGTAACTTTGATACCATTAGCCAACCTTGAACAAATTGCCAAACATGGAACTTCTTTTCATGACAACAAGCTGAGTAAGAGAGAGAGACTCAAGCTTGTGTCACTCTGGAAGAGGTGGTAACTTTGCTCTCTGTTAGGCACATCTACACAGGTCCTCACACTTCAGATGCAGATCTGCTAGAAATCAGGTCTTGATAGGTGAGCTATTAACAACATAATT
The DNA here is from genome assembly GCA_035041135.1 of Platyrinchus mystaceus. NCBI lineage: Eukaryota > Metazoa > Chordata > Aves > Passeriformes > Tyrannidae > Platyrinchus > Platyrinchus mystaceus. Next base: position 48,184,861 of record JAWWLV010000088.1, on the reverse strand, counting down.
ACCAATCCATGTTTTGCTGCTTTTGTTGTAACTCTTTGTGTATCCATATTTCAGACTAAACACTGAGTAAAATACAAAATGAATGCAGCTCACTGTTTTCAAAGTGGTCCTCTCAAGTAATTCTTGTTTCCCTACCACTATGTTCAGGGTTCCCAACTTAAATATACTTCTTTTCTTTGTGATTTTGACTTGCTTCCAACTGCTAAGGCCCACTTAGCAATTCCTACAAACACATGTTTTGTGATTGCTCATTTACTGGAATTTTCTTTTTCTTAGTATAAGAATAGTAAATTCAAATCACAGAATCAACCAGGTTGGAAAAGACCTCCGAGATCATCAAGTCTAAACCTTGATCTAACACCGCCGTGGTTAATAGACCATGGCACGAAGTGCCACATCCAGTCTCATCTTAAAAACCTCCAGGGACAATGAATCCACCACCTTCCTGGGCAGCCCATTCCAATGTCTGATTACTCTCTGTAAAAAATTTCATCCTAATATCCAACCTAAACCTCCCCTGGCACAGCTTAAAACCATGCACTCTTGTCCTACTGCTGGTTGCCTGGGAGAAGAGACCGATGCCCACCAGGCTACAACCTCCTTTAAGGTAGTTGTAGAGAGTGATGAGGTCTCCCCTGAGGCTCCTCCTCTCCAGGCTAAACAACCCCAGCTCCCTCAGCCTCTCCTCAAAGGACTTCACCAGCCTGGTTGCTCTTCTCTGGACCTGCTCCAGCACCTCAATATCCTTCCTGAGCTGAGGGGCCCAGAACTGGACACAGCACTCCAGCTGTGGCCTCACCAGTGCTGAGTACAGGGGAAGGATCACTTCCCTGGTCCTGCTGCCGCACTGTTCCTGATTCAGGCCAGGATGCCATTGGCCTTCTTAGCCACCTGGGCACACTGCTGGCTCATGTTCAGCTTCCTGTCAATCCAGATTCCCAGGTCCCTTTCTGCCTGGCTGCTCTCCAGCCACTTTGTCCCCAGTGTGTAGCGCTGCAGGGGGTTGTTGTGGCCAAAGTGCAGGACCCGGCACTTGGCCTTGTTGAACCTCATCCCTTTGGAATCAAACCGTCACTCCAGCTTGTCCAGGTCCCTCTGAAGAGCCCTCCTGCCTTCCAGTAGATCAACATGCCGCCCCCCCAGCTTGGTGTCATCCGCAATGTTCTTGGCAAGTGCACAAAATAAAAATACAGCTCTTTCTACCTTCAAGGATAAAACCATTTGCATATATCTCTCTGGATGTGGTCCTTCCCCAGATGTGCAGAGAGATTGCTACCCTTTTAGATTTGAAAGGTAGGCATAAGACTGGGCATAAGACACACTGGGAATGCTTTGAAAATTGTGTTTCAATTTGGTTCCTGTAGAGATAAGGTTGTAATGTCGTATCTTTTTATGTGCCACTTTCAGTTTTCCTAGAAACCTTTTGCTTTTCAATATCTCACCTCCCAATGTGTGTTACAATGTGCCTTTTTTCTTGTACGCTTTCATCCATTCAAATTAATAACTTTAGTTGACAGAGCCATAAACAGGAAATCAGAGTATTGTCCCTTCTGGGCACCGAGATTTGCTATGTATGAATATTCACTGAGCTCTACCAAGCCTCACAAGCCAGAGAAGACTTTATTTGAGTGCAGACTTGAGTTGTTAGCATGTACTCTTCCCATTTATAGTTAGATTTGGAAGAACCACCTGAGTTACATAAAGTACATGATGAACAGAAAGCTTGTGCTCATTTTACTTCAGGTACTTTTACAGATGTATGCATATGTAAAAATATGTTATGTGCTTACATTATGCAGAGAAGTCATCCATAAATAACCTTCTCATTTGCTTAAGATCCCCCATGTAATACACACATCTCTCTCTTTTACATATAGCTTTTGCAATCCATGCCTTGGATATTATCCTATATCTGAGTTTAATGAGCATCTTTCAAGTTAAATATCTTTTTTTGCTTCATTGTCTTCCTCTGTGTTTTCTCTTCTGTCTTCCAGGTGCAACGTATAGCTATCTCATGTGAGACTGTAGCTGAGAGTCTCTAGCTTTCATTTCTTGTGATTATCTTTTTTAAACTGCTTTTCTATAGTGGATTCTGTGCTTTGTCATATGGTAAGCAGCCAGCATGATGTAAAACATGCAATCACCAAACAAACTGATACTTAAAACCAGGAAAATCAATGTTGCACTTAGTTATCTGTACTCTCATTTAACCCTATCTGACATTCCATTAGGTTTTGATTGAAGCTACCAGCAAGTGTACATGCTTGGAAACAGGAAACAATTAACAGAGAGTAATACTGCATTGTTCTCCACAATGAAAATACAATCTCATCACTGCAAAATAATGTTACTTACTATTGGTATTCCACCTCAGCTGACAAAAAGAATGCTCAGTTGAATTAGACAAAATTAAATGTCACAATTTTTCTAAAGTTCAGTACCTTAGAAAGGCATTTTATAAAGGACATCCTAGTCCATAATATATAATTTTTTTGTCTTTCTTTATATCAACCTACTGACCAGTGGTGGAAAAAAGATAATGGCATAGAGTAAATATCACTGTGGTAACCTAAAGATAATTTGTGCTTGATCAAATTTAAGTGTAACAAGTTAAACTGTTCTTCCTGTACCAAAATCAGCAGCAGAGTTTCCAATGTGATCATGGGCAAAACAGCTGAATCACTTACTGAAAACCATAACTATTAGGAAAATAAAGAGAGCTCAGACTATGATATTGTCCCACAACTAAATACAGGGGAAAACTAAGTCTTTCTGTCTTCTTTCTACTATTGCAGAATGGTGAAATTCTCAGTATGAAAGGATAGATCTGAGTGTGAAAGTGCATGATATTTTCTGAGTGAAGGATGTTAGCTTTATGAATCTAAATATAGAGGGTGGACAGACTACATAAGTCACGAACTCCTAAATTCAGTACGAGAGAATTATAATCACCAGGAGTATAAAATTGTTCCTTGTGTAATGTCAAGAGAGTCCTGACCCTTGCAAGAAAGAAAGAAAGCACTTTCAGAAGGTCTTATTATTCACTGACAGGAGCTCCTAATGCAGGCAGAATGATGTGTCCTGTTGTGTTAAAATGGATTTCCTACATAGAAGGTAGATATGTATAGAAAGTGAGATGTTGAGAATATGCAACTTTTTTGACAAGCCAGGATTAGAAAGTTTAGCTGCAGAAACTGAATGTAAACAAAAAAAAAAAAATTCCATTCCAAAATTGTCTTTATACAGGGAGCCAGATTGTATTCCAGAGCCTTTCAGTCTTTTTTCTCACTTTTTCTCACTTTTCCCTTTGACATGCATTTGCTGATACCCGTTCTTCTCTTCCTCCTCTCCAGAACAAGAATTAGTCGTCAAGAAGTTTTGTTCTTTCATGCTGACTCCTGCATCTCCTTGGTTGTTATTGGTTTCACAGTGAGGGTTATAGTAAAGCTCATGTAAGTTACTTGAGAGAGTTTTGTGGGGAGGCATTAGCCTTTTGATTGCAAAGCAGCCTGTAAAGAAAGTACTGTAACTTTGCACAGCTTCTTACACAGGGAAAAGTACTATGGAGAAGGCCATAAAATCAGAATTGATGAGTGTGAGAACCTCCCTTTCAGTCTACAGGGAAGGTGGATACTTCACACACTAGTGGTCTTCCCTTTTGTGCTCTCAACAACTATTTCTCTTCTACCGACAAGAGAGAGAAACCAGGACTGCTTCTGGACACTTACTGCTGTCCCCATCCATTTTTTTATGCTGTGGGGAATCAGGTGAGAAGCTCTTGTGTCTCCCATTAAGAGCAGAATTTGTCTGCCTGAGGCTGAGTGGAGCGATGTTGCATTGAACATACCCCACTGCACCGATCCATTGCACTCAGGGAGGGCTGTAGAACTGTATCCCTTTGAAATAAAAACTTTGTTCCCTTTCTACTGACAGGGGTTTTTGCCAGCCCTAACAACATGGATCACTAGTGGATTTGATGTGAGCTGCTAGTTAGGAAACATTTAGAGAGAATTATTCACCTTGAGGGAAACTCAATTAAAAATCCTTTCAAATCAAAAAGCATGTTCTCTAGCACTCCATTTTTTTTAACCTTTAGTCATAAAATATAAAAAAATAATGATGAAAAGCTAAAGGGGAAATATTGAGACGGTGAAGAAAATTATTTGATGGCCCTTATGAGTCATATCACTGCTTCACTTACCATCTTTTCCAGTTTCTTATTAGCAGACAAATGAACGTACACAGAGGAACATTTCCCCACACTGGTTTACAGCAGAGCTCAAGATTCAGCTGCTTATGATCCCTCAGCCAGTCATCTCCTCTGCCTTTGGATAAGTAACTCCTCAGGATGCTATTGCAATGTTTGGATATTTGGCCATTTCCAAAAATAACCTCTTGTAAATGTCCCTGAGTTTTTAAATGAATCATTTCGAACTATGAATCAGTGAGATGTGCTACCAGGGGAAAACAATAGCCCCAGTCATGGTTGAATTTATGACTAAAAAGCTATAAACCCAAGGCTTGTAGAAAAACAATTTTAATTTGGTGAAATACTCCAAACTCAAAATGGAGAGTGAGGACAAGAGCTGCCTCTGAGCAGCTTCTCATCAAGCTGTTGTCTGTGGTTTGGGGTGTTGAGCTGCAAAGCTATCTTGTGCTGTTCTTAGGAAATGCAAATCTTCAGCCTTCTCTCCCACATGGTGTTTAGAAGACCAAAGATGGGAGACTCACATCTCCTGGGCAGCATTCAGATCTTGATTATTTCCTGGCAGATGAAACCAGTACTGACACTGATGGCCATAGCTTGGATATATTTTTCAGGCATGGTCTTTTGTTGTATCTTCTGCTAGCACTGCCTGCCATATCTGTAGCGTGTAATTTGCCATAAGTAAGGCCAATGAGAAATTGCATCTCCAAAACAAGATTCTTTTGTGGTACCTCCATGAGTTGGTAACAACCTAGTAGTGTCAGTTTTAATGAGATTGTTGAAGTCTTCAAATGGACAAGTAAAATAAAATAGCTTTCTTGGCTACAGAAATTGCCATGAATTACGTCAAAGAAGCTCTATAGGCTCCAAGGCCATGGCAGACCATTTGAATTTCTGCCATGCGCCACTGTCTTTCAGCTTCATCAGTGAATTGCAGGTAAAGGTAGGGAAATGTAATCCTAGTTAATTATTGGTTTATATATGTATATGTTTTTCTCAGGAAAAAATATTATGGTGTACTTGCTGTATAGCATACAGCCAAGACATAGAGTTTTATAAACCTTTTTATCCTCTCTTTTTTAGATCACAAAAAAAACAACAACAAAAAAAAAACCAACAACAAAAAAAAACCACAAAACACAAAAACCAAAAACAAAAACAAAAAACCCTTGCATTATCTGCTTATTTTGTCTCTCTAATGGTTTTGCATCCCCTCCCAGCTATAGTGGAGCTATCTACCCTTTTCCTAATTCTTTTATTAACCAGCTGTATTCTTGTTACATACAGGTTGTGTTACAGTCTTTTCCAGCACTGCAATTCTGTAGAAGTGGATATTTCTTTCTGTCCTGGTATTCTGTAGACCTTCTTTAAATGTCCCTAAACAACATCATCACATTTTTTAAGTGCACAGAATGCTAAGTGTGAACATTTGTCTGTAAGCATATTTTATAAATACATAACTGTGAGTGGAGGAACGTTTTTTTCTTTCATGATTACACATTTTTCATATATGATTTCATATTGCATTTAGAGAGACCTGAAGGCCCACTGTGCTAATGACTAGTAGTGGGTGCTAGTAAATTCTAGGGAATGTGCAATCAAAAAAGACCAAAGCTTTTAATACACTTAATACAAATGTGTGGTTACTGAAATACATATGATTTAGTTGAATGTGTAATTACTCCTTGATTGAATGGCATATCTGATTTTATCTGTCTTTAAGTAAATGTTAAGAAGTCTGGAAAGTAACTTAAGAAATGAGGTTAGGATCATGGAACTGTTTAAACAGAACTGGATGGAATGTTAGATTAAAGCAAAAGTTTTCAGTCACATTGTTTACTAGTTGGAAAATCAATTTTTGCATGACCTAAACAATCTCCCAGTGGGGAACTAAGTTCAGAAAAAAATTCCTTCAGGAAAATTGAGGACCTTATAATATTCTTTTTCATATTTCATGCAGCATTTTCAAAGTGAAAACATTTTCTCTTTTCAAACCCACATTTTTGATCATGATAAACAAAATTAAAATTTAAGGAACAGATACTCAGTACCAAGAGAAAAGTGTATCTTTAAATTCTAAAAAAAAGTTTTTACATTTTCTTTAAACTAGTGATGAACTGGAGAAGGAAATAGTATAGTTCAGAGCACCTTGTCTGTACTAGGTTTAATTTGTTGCTGGCTGGTTTATGGTTTCAGTCACTACCTCCAAACAATCAATTATTTCTGCAGTTCTATCTTTCCAAGTGCTATGATGAAAAATAGCTTAACATTTTTGAGAATTTCATTAATTATTCCCACAACTCTGGAATTCTGCGTTCATACACAACTTGTAAAATAGCAGAAGGAAAGCTGACTGTCTTGCTTTTACATATGGAACTAGAAGAATGAGTCTGGGTAACTCGGGATGACTTATTTTTACTAGGTAGAGAGAACTTTTCAAAGCTGCAAGGCATTTAGAGAAGTATTCAAAAGGCCTCATACTGCTCTGACTGACTCCTGAGCTATTAGGATTCTGCCAACCTTTGATGAACATCTTTATTTATTTAAGCAAAAATAATCTCCTCCCCCCCACCTCTTCTAAAAGGAATGAGCTATAGTGAAGAATATAAATTGTTAGGTTAGCTTTGGAATTTTTTTGGCAAGGAGTTCAGATTAATTATTTGTTGTGTTTTATCACATTTCTCAGGAATAGAAATGCCATTTTAGAAAAGCATTCTTGATTCTGAAATGATAAAAAAATTGTTATAACAAGAAATCTGTTTCTATAGTCTTCTTTTGTGTTTTTGCCCTACTAGATATGCTGTTTTGGCCACCTGAAAGAAGAAGGAGAGAAAAAAATCAATAGCAGGAGTTCATCATACAGTTTTCTTGTCAACATATTTAGAAATTAGCTGTCAGCTTACAGAAAAACCCAACAATAACAAAAACACAAACCAAGCAAAATAAAAGCAAAACGCAAACCAAGCAAAATAAAAACAAAACCCCGAACAAACAAATTAACAAAACAAACAAACAAAACCAAACAGGACACCACACAATACCCCCAACCAACCAAAATCAAAGTGCATGCACACTAGCACAAAAAAATGCAAAAACCCTAGGAGAGCTTATCTGGGAATTTGCTGTTTATATCCTTGTGGCTGTGAATCTGTAGAAGTGAAAAGCATTTTGACATTTCATGGTAGTGACTGTGTCTACATAGTCTTGTAAAGACATCCCCAGCAGCATATTCAAGGCCAAAGGCCTCAGCTGTCTGTCTGCTGTGAAATTCTGGGAACTGTCATGCAAGCACATCACCTGGCATGCTGGGAGTCCACAGAGGATGCTTTCAGTGCACCTTGCCCCTGTTTAGTGTACCTGTGCTGGCAGCAGGAGCTGGTGTGAAGAGCATGGCTGAAGCTGGCTGAGAACAGCCCCTACTCCTCCATCCTAGGGCTGTGCACTTCCAGAGCACAGCCACGGAGCACTGACTACAGCCATGGAGCACTGTCCATGTGCCTTATGAAACCTTGGGCTGTACCACCCTTTGCTTTACTGGGCAACCCTAGGGCTGTGGTGACACCAGGAGTTCTGCTAGAACTGTGCCTTTTGCAGGCACCTTTCCTACTGCCCTCACCACAGAACAAACGTCTCACCCACACGTAACTTCTGAACTTGTTTTGCAGCTACTGCCCATGAGTGGCAGTCTACCCTAAAGAGCTCACTGCTTACAAAGGTGACTGGCACACTTCTGAAGGCCTATTTTTTTTCTATGCAGACTGCTTTTGCACAGAGGTCAGGTTTTCTCAGGGATCAAAACCTCGGTGTGTGATCCCAGGGTTACATAGGCCACCCCCTGTGCCTCTTTGCAGGTGTGTCCATGCACTTTATATTATCTTCGGCCTATTCAGCCTCTTTGCACGGCCATGACTGCTGTCATCTCAGCCTTGCCTCTCTCCCTTTTCATCCTCATCAGCAGACCCCAAATCAGATAGTCTTAATAGTTTCAAATAATTTTGCTTCTGGCAAACAGCTACAGAACCATGATGGTCTTCCCTGACATGCGAGGAGTTCCTCTTTGTTTAAACTGGCAATTTTTTTTTTTGTTTTCTTTTTATGGTTTAATGACATTTTATGGTTTCATTGTTTTAAAACAATGGTTTTAAAGTGTCTGTATCTCTTGTCTGCTTTTGTCAGTGGTTCTTAGGCGGTTTATCTTTTTGAATCTGATCTGAGCACAAGTTAGGTGGTTGTCATATTCCAGGGCAGATTCTGCAAATTGGTTTACCTCACAGTAAGTATTTAGGCACAAGGATAAGAGGATGGATTTTCAAAGAGCTCAAGAATTTGGGTTAGGTGGATATTTAAAATTTCACCACCAATGCTACAGCAACAAGATGTTGAGAGTTCTTCAGTTTTCAAAAAAACACACAAACAAAAAATAAGTTCTTTTCTTGGTAAGGGAAGAAAGAATTTGAAAAATCATTCTATATTTGTAGACACTAGTTCCTGGAAATGGTACTGCAAATACTCTTTGATTGATTGTCCAATATATTCAGTCAAAACTCAGTTTTCTTCCTATCACGAATAGAGAATTGCAAGTCTTGTGTATTCTGCTAACAGAGAAAGTTTATATGCCTTTGTTGGCGAGTTTTATAGGTTTTATTTTATAGAATTTGAGAAAAACTCTTTTGCAATCCAAAAAAAGTATTCAGGCCACTTCTAGATTAATTGGAGGGAAGTGTGTCCGGTTAGATTTGTTTGATGGATTTTTTCAATTTCTTAATGTTACAGTGGTTTGTGATGTATTTTCCTTGTAAGGAAAGACATAATCATCATACCAGCTTTTTTCAGGCCTTGTATAAAGCTACCATGCTCATAAAGGTGTCAGTGCCTGTTGGTAATGAGCAACAATCTGTACTGATTGTTGTAAAATTGTATAGTAAAATCACCTTCTTCTTCTTATCTTTTTATTTTGTCTTCAAAGTCCCCTTCTCTTTCCAAATATTCTGCTTGGGCTGAACAGTTGCTGGGGCTCAGAGAATACCAGAAATTGTGAGGCTGGCCTACAAGGTTGGATGGATCTTTAACTCATCCCTTGGAGAGCAAGGCTTTAGCATAAGCCACCCCCAAGGTACAGGGATAGATTTACACTTGGGTTCATAGGACAAAAAGGTTCTGGCAGTGAGCTACATGATTAAGGAAAAGCTGTGCAAGTATTGATGCTGGCTGGAAAGGATGACTCACTTCTTTCCAAGAATGATGTGCCACAGTATAATACTGTTGGCCACATTTCCTGAGAGACCCCTTGATCTCAGATTTAATTTAAAGACTTGTGGGTATTATGCCAACCTTAAAATAAAAATTGAGAGAATGGTTCTTCAATTCCACTTACAGAGGGAAAGGTTTCAGTTTTGTATTGAGGAAATGTATTGTATCCACAAAGTGGTAGCATTAGGAAAAGGTCTCCAACAAGCAACTAAAATGTCCTGTATGCATTTGGGAAGGAATGAGAACTGAGGGAATGGAGAGAAAATGTAGACAATTGAATCAGAAGACTGTAAGACCAGAACTGAGCACCAGTTTTTATTCCTTTTTTGTAATTTAAAGAGATAACCTTGAAATCCCTAATTCCTTTCCATCTTTTGTAGCAGGGGAGGATTTAAGGTTAAAGTGAACATGTGGTCAACATGGCTTTTTGCATTGTCTGTAAAAGTCCCTGCCCTTTCTCCTTCCC